>WKFP01014362.1:1147983-1178606 GCA_011057875.1 Pterocles orientalis
TGTAGTCGACCTCTGGTTGGAAAGCAGACCACATACACCGAGTGCTGTTGCCTATATGGTGAAGCCTGGGGCATGCAGTGTGCACTGTGTCCTATGAAAGAGTCAGGTAAGGAAACCTACGTGTCAATTCTTGGAATGAAACCTGAAATACTTAATCAGTTTAATCCCTTATATTTATACTTGGGCTACTAACGTAAGAAAGAACAAAAAAACCCTAACCCTTCAACAACTAATGGATTTTTTTTCTCATTAAATAAGTGAAAATCATTACAGTCTAGATTTTGAAAACGGAGCTGCTCTTATTTTGGGACACATACAGGACCCACTTCCTTCAGGTGGAACTGTAGGTGATTGGCAATTTAGAACCGTGGTAGAACCAGGAGGGCATTTTAAGGGTAGCAGAGTTCCTTAACATGACTGACGAATTACAAACCATCTGTGAAAATACAGATACGATTCATGTGCACACACACAGGATAATCAACAGGCTTCATAACTGGTTTGGATTTCTGTTGCTGGTGTGATACATTCAGTGTTTTCCAGTGTGATTCTGCCAGTCTGGCTGCAGTTAGGTGTGTTTGCTTGACGAGGATCTGATAAGCTGTGGTTTAGAATCACTAAATCTGTCAAAGAATGAGTTGTTATTATATGGCTATATGCTCAGATGTTATGAAATGTATAGATGAGCAATTTAATATATATTTTTTTCCATGTTTAGAAATTAGACATTGTTCCAAGATTTTTCAGGTAGAAGCTGCTTCTTGCAGTGACTACAGAAGCAAAATGGATGGAGAGAGAAATGTTGTCATTGACACACAGACTGGGGGACTGGAGAAGAGATCAGTGGAAGCAGTGTAGGTGTAAGTCATGCTGTGTCTGAGATAGGTCAGCCCTGGTGTATACAGGCTGGTACCGTACTAACTCCTCCCATATCATCTATTCCAAGGGCTAGTTTGGATGTAGGTTTCTTACTACAAACGTGTCTTTTAGTAATATGGTTTTCCATGTAGGAATGCCATACCGCTCTAGTAAAGCATTTTATTCTGATCGTACTCAGATTTTCACTTGGGCTTGCGTTACTCTAACCATAACGTTGTGGCTAAAGCACTACATGTTTTACTTGTAGCAAGAACCCTGGAGTTAGAACTACATCAAGAAGCTCAGTGAAGCATTAATGTGGCTGGTTGTGTCTGCTTGGGTTTTATGTTTTTATAATTTACTTGCAAGGTCCCTGAACCTGTTCTTACATATCTTTACTTGCTTGAGTTTGCTTTGGAAGTGCAGCAACTGAACAAAGTGCCTGATTTTGATGATGTTGGCTGGAGTAACTGCTGGCTGATGCTTACCTCAGAAAGAGACTGAAGAAGAAAAACAGAGTATGACAGCAGCTTGATTTATAAGATATGGAATTCTCTGAAATGTCTTTGTCAGAACAAATCTTACAGGAGGACATTCCCAGGCACTGAGTTGCTACACCTGCTAGAATAACAACTGCAATGGAATGAAATGTGATATTAAAAAACAAAATACAGGGCAACAGCCAATAGCAAGAATCGTTGCTACAACTTGGAGCTCCTCAGGTCAAAAGACAGAGCAGAAAAAAGGAGGCTTTTTCTGTGCAAAGTTCTTCACATGGTATCAGTGACCCATCTGTGTCATGCAAGCATGCAATCCTGAGAGAAGGAAGGAAAACTGTTCCTGGTAGAGTTTAGGTAGATGTGAGACTTGTTTCTGAAGATTTCTAGCTAGTTACATTTAAAGCAGGATAAATCTGAACAGGAACAGAGAAGGACTACGAAGATGGTCAGGGAATGGAGAACCTGTCGTATAAGGGAAGAGGAAAAAAAACAAACCTAGATGTGGAACAAAGGCTGCAAATGGCAAGACTCTCTGCTACAGCACGATCATGGAATCATAGAATAATTAAGGTTGGAAAAGACCTCAGGGATTCCCACAAGCTTTTAAATTAAATAACAGTGTTGATGTGAGGAAAAAATTGGACCAAGTTCAGTCTGAACATATTTAGGCTTGAAATTAGATGGATTTTGATCATTAGGACCACAGGATTCTGGATCAGCAATCCTGTGACAACAGTGGGATGCAGTTCCCAAATAGCTCTATGAAAAGACCTGAGAAATTCATTTAAAAAATGACATAAAGGTTCTGGATGGATAACATTATGCTAAACATCACTTGAATGACCCTCAAGTGACAAAGCTGAAGAGCATTATGTTGGATCATAACATCTTTCTTCCTCCAGACAATTTTTATGTGAAGTTTAATATGCATTGAAAAGTATCTGCTTTAACTGAAACTACAAGGCATACTTTGGTTCCAAATATTTTCAATCATCATTATAAATTGGAACATAGATGGTTAAAAAAATAAAAATATATTGAATCTTCAGTATGTCAGAACAAACATAAAAGCTTCCATTTCTTAGTGGAGGTCGGATATGCTCATGTGTCCTTGCACACATGTGTGCGCACACACAGAAACCTGGAAGCCTTTCTCTGTTTTCAGGAACATTTACCAAGAAAAATTTAAAGCTGACTGAACTGAATAAATGATTCATTTGACATGTCTTCAGTTTTTAGCATTTCAAGTTATATCATTGGCTTGAGAGAGTGCTTTCACACCTCTTGGCCAGGAGGTCACAGGTTCAAGCCCTGGCTGGGGAACCTGGAATTCCTCCATTTTTAAATCCTAGTGTATTGTGTTGGCTAGATTTACTACTGAAGGTGTTTGCTTATTTCCCAAGTTAGGGGCATTCTGAAGATTTGTAGCACATGTTAAAGAAGACCTGAGGATGTGAAAAGCATTATCACCAGAAGACTTTCACCATGAAATGGGTTGGATCATAGAACGAATCATTCACTGATCTGTGGTTTCATTTTACCTTGTTTATACTCCCCTTGTATTCAAGGATCTACGTGCAGCACTTAGAAAGAAGGAAATACAGGCCTACCACCATAAATGATATATTTGCAAGTCCCTTCGAAAACAAATTCACGCTTTAATAAAAACAACCTCGTACTTTTGTGTCCCAGCTTTTCTTTTCATGACAAGATCTACATGTCCTGTTTAAGTAGCATGGAGCGTAAAAATGGCAGGAAGAGAGAGAACTTTTCTAAGAATTGATCTGTATAAATGAAAAAGAAATCCAGCCTATCAGTAGCAAGAAAACAGAATTGATGTAGTTGATAAGATTTGTAACAACTACTAATAGATGCTTGATCAAACACACCCCACTTTAAAATGACAGTAAACAGCAGAGCCTGACACAAAAATAAGTAGCACCTTGTGAAGTGTTGCAAGTGAACAGCAACATCTTAACCACAGTGAGACTGATAAGTATTTTGCTGACAACATCAAGGAACAAACTCAAAATACTAGTTCAAAATCCTGATCAAAACAGTGCAAACATGAACGGTAGTGATGTGATTGAGCACATCTTACTTGTTCAAACAATTTTGTTTGACAGGCTGCCTTGTCATTAAACAAAGGAGGCAAAGATAGATTGGTTTCAGTTACACTGGTTCTAACGTTATGATCTTATGATATCATCATAGCTCAGATAAAGGCTTTCACAGATTGCATCCAATACCAAAATGAAATGTATTCTCTCTGGGCTCATTGTGGTGTGAGGCTGTTATTTGCCCAAAGAACTTTTTGTAATTATCCTTAAGAAACCTCTTTGGTATTTCAGGTTTGTCATTTGCAATCTGCAATAATTGACCAATTGAGGAAAATTAGAATTTGATACTTTTGGTTTAGGTAACAAAAGCGAAATATTCTTTCTTTATAGCACCTACCCGAAAAAAAACCCTGTCAGACAACCTGCTTTCAAGTTCTGCTTCCTTTGTCAATTCACTGTTAGTTCTGCAAGACCCAACTGTCTCCATCGGGAGTCCATGCTCTAGTCACTGGCAGCAGGAAAGGCATCGATGGGTTTAGCAGCTGGGTCAAAGCATCCATGCCAGAAAACAGAGCAACTGGCCAAGACTGAAAAAATGTGGAATCTAAAATAAGGCCATACACATCTCATGTTAACCTGAACATGTAACACCTGAATTATAAACCCGCTGAGCCTCTAGAAGCTCCTGTGAGACGCTCATGGGACTGGAGTGGATTTTAGACAAGGTGTATTGTTACAGGGTACAGGAAATTTGAAGGGAGGAGACAGAAGTTAAAAGCTAGAAAATCTCGAGTAAGGTGGTGTGCTGGAGGCAGTGTTCAGTTTAGGGAGGCTGCCTATTTTTGTATTTGTAAAATGATCTTCGGAAACCTGTCTTGGAGTTGGTTATTGCAGTGCAGTACCACCTTTGCTTCATTGGCACCTTAGGATGCTAGGAAGGTGGAATTAGAACTGAAGATCCACTGGTTGGTTACGGCTCCTTCTGTACATGGCTGCCTGGAGAAGTTGTAACATGGAGAAAGGGGGTCAGGTAGGACTGCGACTCTGCAGTTTTGACAGATGTTTTAATAACTGTTTCTGAGGATAGGGGTACATTTCTACATCTGTAATGAAGAACTTGGTGGTGGTCTGACTACTAAGATAAAGTCATTAACACATTGTTAGGGAACTGTAAAGGACATCAGCATTCAGTTTATCAGCCTGCTTATTTGTGGAACCTTATACATACCTTTTACTCTTTTACAGGATGTTTTAAATTCCGGTAGTTTCTGAGGTTTATGGAACCACTTCATGTTTAGAAGATCTGCAGAAAGGACAATGGTAGAACTCCAGTCAGGAGATGGCACAGATGTTCTGTGGGACTAGGAGTCGCATAAAGATCTGCTAAGACTCATGTTGCACTTGAAGTTTCTCTTTTTCTCCATCTTAGCATTTGCAAAGCCCAGACCAGGAGAACACTGAGGCTAGTGGGTAATGTGAATCATTTGGGGTGTCGTATCATGTAGGATTTCTCTTGGACAATTTCACCTTTTTTTAATTTTTTTTTTTTAACACAGAACCCCACATTCGTCTTGGTCCTGGTCCTACCAGTTTCCCCCTCCATCAGGAAAGAGAAGTAGGCACCCTGAGTGTTAGATTCCTCTGAACTGTTACAGACATCTGCTGTAGGATGAGATGGTATCCTAGAAGTGGTTGTGTCTTTCCATGGGCCAAAAAGAGACACTGGATGTCTAGTTCAGGTGCAGACCCTTGGAGATGCCTACACATAGTTGCAGTTTCTGGCAGGACAGATTAAATTGTATTTTTGTTGCAAGGAACTCAGCATATACTTTGTAAACATTATGAGTTAGTTCTGGGCTGAGCTTTCAGCTAATGAGAACATGGTGTTCCCTTCGAGTTCTGGCTAGTGTCACTCATGAAGATTTGGAAGTAGAGGGAAAATCAATGTGTATAAAGGATGAGTTTCCATCTGTCCTCTCTTGAGATGGTAAAGATCAGCAGGGAGGCACTAGATCTGTTTCTGGAGCACATTCATGTTTCCATTTAGAATGGCACTGTGCCTCCTTCCTTTCTGGTAAGGACTCTGGATAAATGGATTATCTTTTGGGCTCAAAATATTAGTGATTGGGCATTAAATATTCACAGTCTTAAGCTCAGTTGTGCAGATTTTTGGCTGCTTTCATTTCTGTTGAAGATTTTCAGTGCTTTTTCTGAAGTTTAGGAGAGACATGCAGAATACCCTTGGAAGAGTTTTCCTCATGAAACCTCATATTTCAAGTGTACATGGGAGTCAGAAAGCCATTTGCAAGGTTGCGTCAGGAACGACCCATCTCTTACTACAACTTGTAACAATCTACCTCGAGTAGTAGGAGAGAGAAGATTGTTTTAGAAATCTGAGCAACCTTAGTTGAGGAACAAAAGGTGACTACCAAGAGGCTTTGAAATAATCAGGTTGGTAATTACTTCAATTTTAACAGGAGTTTTACATTCACTGTGAGCTTTTCCTCGGTGATTTCATTTAGAGTATCTCCATGTGAGATTATGAATATCCTTAACTCATTAAAAAAGTCCTTTAAGACTGGTACCCTTCCCTTTTTCTTTAGCACCAAGACTTGTAGAATATATATGAATGCTGTCTACCACAAACCTCAGCATCTGTTTTTCACTGAGGATGTCAAAGGATCTAAATTGTCAAATAGCACAACCTAAATGTAGAGCAGAAATATCTTTAGCTTTGGTTCACAGATGATGCAATCTCCTGAGAGAGCGTAAGTTTAACCAATTCAGACAGATGTCCAGAATCTCTGGTTGGGAAGGGATGTATATTAAATGTAATAAATGCTTTCTTGGCTTTGTCCTTCTCTCCAGCGGTTTCTTCCATGGTGAAATTACTGCATTCTCAAATAATTTGAAGAAACTGCCTTGGTGTTGATAGCTTTGGCTCCTTTTTTGTGTGTATGAAGGTGACAGTTCTGAGGAGCTGGAACAGAAATAAGGCTTGTTTTACAGGCAGGAGGTGGGATTGGCTGTGGTGCAGTTGTTTCATGGTTATATCAAGAAAAGCTTCTTTATATAACATTTTGCTTTAAATACATGAAATAGGGAGTATTTTTTCTGACTAGATAATACAAATAAGGCCCACGCAGGCCTGCACAGTTACAACAACTGCATATGCAAATTAGATGCACATTTGCACAGCTGCCCTTGTGCTAACGAGCACCTAAAAGCCAGGCACTCCATCCCATTTCTGTTGCATTGTCTCTATCAGCCTAGCTTTCATCACCAATTATGGCTAACATCTGTGCCAGTACGTCTGTGTGTCTAGCTGTAATCCCCTCACACACTTGTTTTATATGCACACATCTAACTTTAAAAATGTCCTTTACATTTTTTGAAGCATACGTCAGCTTCCTTTTATAATAGCTATCCTAAGTTATACAACAAGCTGTCTCAGTGCTTCATTTGCAAGTTATGAGAAGAACTTAGAAACACATGGAGACATATAGACTAAATTATATGAAAAACACAAGTTTCTCTTTCCTCTTGAACCGCAGTTGTATTGTCCCCAATTACGGCCAGATGAGCAAGCAGAGAAAATAAATCCATATAGAAAAAGGTTTTATCATTGATTGTGAATTACAGAAAATGCATAATTTTTTTTTACTTTACGTGAAAGATTATTTTGAAAGTGAGCATTAATTTCTGTGAAAACCAAAATGTTTTTGTCATTCAGGGGTAGTTAGAAATTTTCCCTTGCTCTCTGCCCCCTTACCACCTTCTTGATCTCAGTTTCCTACTGTCATGTCCCTCGGGCAATAGCACGCTGTTCTCTCATTTGTATACTTGCTGCAACTTTCTGTGCACCAGTCATGCTTTTACCCACAGATCTTATGGCACTCTGTTCATTTAGTTCCCTTCCCTGGAAAATTGTGACCACTATAGAGCACAGTGACCCAAAACACACTATTTTTAATTTGAACTGTAGGAACATAGCATAGCAAGGGGAAAAGTTTAAAACAACAGAAATTGTATGTACACATCTGTCTTGCCATAACTTGTTTCATCCTCCAGAGGGGAACTCTGATGGGTTCATTTTTCTCAGGCATCCAAGTCTCTAGTTCACCTATTTCAGAATGCTGGTTCTCATGATTTTTCCAGATTGTGGCCCAAGTTGAGGGGGGGGGGGGGAAGATAACTTGCCATTGTTATTGTCCTGAATTTCTACTGTTGGTTTCTTAGGTGGGTTGCTGTTTCTCTCCTTGGGTTTATATCCTGAGCACATAGTAACTGAATCCACATACTACAAAAAACAAAAGAGAAAGTCTATGCTATGGATAGGTGTATGCATTCTAAAGTGACTTAAGACAATTAATGCTCTTGACAGCTTTTGTATTAAAGCTCTATATACAAATAAAAATAATTATTATGATATATAAATCATTAAAAGATTAGTGTATTAATTTAATTAAGCATAATAGACTTCAAGAGGTTAATAGATTCTTACAGTTATATGTATAGCCTTGTAGAAGACCTTGATATAATTACAACTTGTAACAAATAACAAGTCTAGAGTATGCCCTAAAACAGCTCTTCATCATTTTGTAGCCACTAATTTACTTATAATGAGACCTAAAAAGGCAGACATCCAGAACTTTATTGGTGAAAGACTAGTGTGGCAGGAAACAAGTTTCTGTTGTCAACATTTCTTTAGTCTTCTTTAAAAAATGAACAACTTTGCATTGGCAAATGTGCAATATAAAATAGTCTTGCACAATCTTCAAACTACACAGCTCTCATATACATGAGAGCTCCAGCACTATGGATTTTCAAATGTTTGGGCTGCTTCCTTCAGAGGAAAAACATTGTTTCTACTACCAGTATCACTAAATGCAAAATGAGCACTGAGTAATCAGAGATGCCAATGTCCAGGTTCTGTCCAATCCTCTCCATCAGATCACATTCATGTGGAAGAACTAGTGATCCCTCAGAGCTGCTTTCCTTGTTCCCTTGCTCTTCACTGACTGGTTTTTTTTTTTGTGGTGGTTTCTTCACACAGGCCAGATGAATTAGTATTTTGTGGTAGAGCGTAGATTTCCTTTGCCAAGAACATTTGCGTACATCTGTGAGAAAGTGCTTTTACACTTCTGCACAGCTTTTCTCTGTGTATGTATCAGAGCCCTTGGGCATAATGAGTAGCTCACCACAAAACAATGAAGGAGTCAGTCTGAGATGATAACCTGGCTGTCCCCATACGCAGATGTTATTTGGGCTTAGATGTGGGGAAAGAAGAATAGGGTGGTTCTGGTCTTATGACAGCTCTTAAAGCTATGCTCGTTATCGCAGTATCTCATTGGGAAGCTGTGCATTAAGGGATGTAAGTAACACTTGCTATAATATGCTGTTTATTTTCTCATGCTGGCTTTGTTTCACGTGCTGTGGGATGTCTCTCTTGGGGAGTGTACTTTTTCATCCAGGAGAGGAGAGGGTTGTTTGAATATAATTATTATTGTGTATAAATATATTCTGGAGGATGCATATCAGAAAAAAATCAACTTGCACTTGAAGCAGGTGGTGGTGAGATTAACAATGATTTGTAAGTTTCTGGGGAATTCGTTCTGCAGACCCAGACTGGCACCCATGACGGTTCTGCAATGTGCACGTACAAGCTCTGCCTGTACTGGACAGTTTTACGCTCTCAAAGAGCCAAGTTGTTGACCACAGAATTTAAAAAGATTTTTTGAACATTTTGTTGTTTTCAGTACAAATAAAACCATTCCAGGTGGAGGAGATACTACCTGTGAAAATCAAATGACAATGCTGGGCAGCAAGTGGGGTTGTGCTCTGCACTGTCTAGAGGCAGTCTGGATTTATCCAACTATTTGCTGTCTGGGACAGTTCTACACAGCATGAGGTTTCTGGCTCTGTAACCATCTGCAATTCTTGGATTTTGTATCTACTTAGGGCTTTTTTTCCTCTCTTTTGGTGGTTTTCTTTCCCGTCCTTACTCTGGCCGATTCTGAGAACCCCAGGCAATCTTCACAGAAACAGACGCTAAATAGTCTGTAGCAACAGTAAAGGAGCACCTGGATTGCTGTACTTTAACAGTGTTTCTATTTTCAAATAAACTCTCTTGCGTGTATTTTAGTAAATGGTAATGGAAACAGAGGTGACACAATACATCAAATGAAAAATCAAACTCTGCATCAGCATTTCAGACACCGACTCTGACAGCTAAAATGAAGAGTTGCTTTGGTCTGCTTCAACTTGTGTAGTCTAGCTATTGCAGAGAGGCAGAAAATCAGAGTAGAACTCTTTCTCCTGTGTATTTCGCCTGGTCCTTTGACGTCTGCAGCCAAGGAGACTTTGAACAGCACTCATATTTAAGCCTATGATTTGAAGATAGAGTTTGCAGATGAGTGTGTGCTCTTTCAGAAGGATTTTTCATTCTGTGATTTCTGCGAGTCGGGTGACAGTGCCAGAAGTATGGCCCCACCTGCTCTGGTTTGCTTCCTTTGGGGTGGCTTCTGCTAGCAGCCGCAATGGTCTGGGGTGGCCTTTGTTCCACCAGAATGAGGAGTGTAACTATAGCTGGCCCTGGAGGGCTGCGCTGGCAGCAGGACACACAGCATCCCTCTGCTCCTGCTTCTCGTGCAGGCCAGAAGGACCTGACCCGTAACTTTTTGTACAGTGATTGACTCAAATCTATCCCTGGTGTTATCCTTATTATGACTTAATAGTCTGCGTTTGGCTCATTAACATTTTAATGACATTCTTCTTGAAGAGAAAATACTTTGTGGAAATTGCAGATTTATAGTGTTTCTAGGAAGATAAGTTTATTTCCAGCTAATATGAACCACAGCTCACTGGGACTAATGTAATGCAGCCTGTGTTACAAGTGTGATTAGTTTTATATCCTCTTTTCTTTCCCCCTCAGAGGATTATGCCCAGCTGTGCAACATTCCTGTTCCAGGATCTCGACGGCCATATGGACAAGATGCTCTGGTTGACTTCGAGGAGCACTACACTCCAGAAACTAATCCATACTTTGTTGAAGACCGTAAGCAAGTTTCTATGTTATGTAAAATACTTGAAATGAGGGTTGTAACTTGGATTATTTCCCTGTAGCTGGCTTCATTCATCTGTTTGCTTCTGAGTAATGTGGCCTATTTATGTTTTAGTTATTCCTATGACACTAGCTTTCAGTCAGGTGTTCTGGTTCAAGAGCCAGTATTGTATAAGAGCCCAGTTGGGCTCAGAGTACAATATTAATTTTTAATATAGTTAAATAGTTTCTGCCAAGTGTACTAAATTTGTATTTACCAACAGATTTACAGCTCAAGGTCAAAAGGATTGCCAGTTTTCCTTCTCACAAATTAATTTTCCTTTGGAGCGGGGGATAGATTTCTTCAGAGTGCATTTAGTTTAAAAGAAGAAAAAAAAAAATCTCTTCACGCCAGCTTTCCGTGATTTTCCATCAGAATTAATATGGGGGGAGATGGAGAGCAGGAAAGTCTTTCTCAACAGAGAAAATGTACAGCACAATATGGTCAGAGAGTATGTATGTAGATAGCCTTCAGGCTAGATGGAATGGCCTGGCAAGCAGGGTGTGAGAGATCGTATACAGCACCTCAGTTGTACTTTAGGAATATCTGGGGTTTTTATAGGTCCTGCCCAGCTCACTGTTAAGACCTGTGGGAGAGGAATGCTTATGGATCTCAGCATCTTCAAAATCAGCCACCCTGTTACAGGTCTAGCATATTTTGTCACAGTTTTAGAGAAGAAAAGTGGAGGTATCAGAACTGGTAACTCCCCATGCTTCATACACATGGCCTACAAGTTGCCACTATGCTGTTTCCCAAAGTGCTTCTCCTGTACAAGGAGTTATTTTTAAAGAAACGCTAATAGGTCAGAACAGGGCAAGAGGACTACGGCACGCTATGAGAAGGGTGATATGCATTTCTTGAGCACATTGAACTTTATACATTTATACAGAACTGCACAAACCAGGTTAATGAGTTAATTTCTCTTTAGCACTGGAATGACCTTCTAGCTCTACATAAAAATGTGAAAGTTCTTATTTCTTTATGTCCAGATGATTTTAATTAAACAGTACTGAGTGTTGATGTCCAACTGAAATGTTACACAGATGATAACTACTAAACAGAATGAAAAGCCCAGAAAGATGACAGGGTAATCAACGTGATAGGTAAAATACTGAGTGGGAAAGCAGCACTTCGCAAGTTACAAGCAGTGGTGAATAAATGGAATAGAACTGGGGACAGTATTGATTCCACAGCTGAGTCCACTGCCTTAGAGGCTTAAGAGCTCACATCTCTTACTCCCATCCTATCACCGAATCAGATACGGTGGCAGGCAAATGCGTAAGAAACCCCAAAACACACAGCTGTATGACTGTCCTTATCAGAGGCATATTCCCTGACTGATACAGTTCCCACACGTTTAGGGCATCAAAGACATCAAAGTCACAGTCCTCTTGTGGTCTGTGTGAGGAATACAACAATAACTCCCACCCTGTGGCAGGGCCATGTACCTCAATATAATATTTGTCACCTGTGTGTAATCAACTTCTACAGAACCAAATACACATATTCGAATTACAGCCCTGCTCCTATCCAGCTGTTTGGAAGTTGAATATTTTATGAAGTAGAACTTGCTGTGAGTGATAAATATTTTGGTTTTAGCTAACTAAAATCACAACATACTATATTTATTAGAGAGAGAAAAAATGTATATATATGTGTACACATGTCTGTACATGCATATATATATGTACTTATATTCTATATATCAAATAAATAATACATTTTCTCCCTTTTAAAAATATCTATGTATCTGAGGAGGGGGGCACCTTTCCCTTTCTTGGCACCATGTGTTTTCTAAATTAGCAAAGCTTTTCCCTTTGAAAGACCCTCAGGAGCCCTCTGCAAGCTCTGTTAGAGGACCTGAGAATATAACAAAAATTGGTGAAGTTTCTTACTACAGTGTTACCATGCATCATGAGAGTCTGCTCAATATCCTCAGGACTGAGATGTGATTTACTGGGTTCATGGAAAAGATTGTAATGTTTCCCACTTCATGTACACTTGTATACATCCTGTGCATTGTATATGTTCTTGAGATGTGGCATATGTCAGCAAGTACTTATGTCACATTCAGTGTCTCCAGAATTTATGCAGTGTATGACTGGCCAGCATGATTCTTACCAAGAATCCCACCAAGCTAGAGGAAATCCAGGATAGAAACAATGTATGTAGTGAACGAGGTGGGGGGAGTGGAAATGACAGTGCAGACCTTAAATGGAGGATGATACAGAAAGGGCAGAGTAGGAAAGGAAAAAAGAGGGCCTCAAGAACCAAGACTGGATGGAGTAAATATAAAAAAAAGAGGAGAAAAGCACAAGGAAAGGGAAATTCATATTCATAGGTACCATTGCAAATCTACTTATCACAACTTTAGTAACAATATAAATCAGTAAACAGATTTTAGACAAACCAATAGTTTGTTTGTGGAGTCACTATATTCATTATACTAGTCATGGGACAAAGGGGGAGATATATCCTGCTCTGCTCCACTCCAGCCTCACTTTCCCCTCCATGTCTATGATACATTGATTATGACTGGTAAACCTACAACTCCCAAATGCTCTGAACTTTCTCCTGAAAAGTCTTTTTGATGTAATGGGCTGCCATCTGCAGTCTTGTTACATCACTGCTCCACGAACAGAAAGCTAGTTAAAAAACTTTTGCAGGACTAACAGGAGCAATTCAGCCCTACAGAGAATCTCTGAACATGTAGAAATGTCAAATAATTTTTTAAGTATAAATCCTTCCTTACATATAAAAGCATAACTGTCAAAAAAGCCCTAAGACGGGGCACACAAAAGGCATAGTACAAACCACTGAATACAAAGACAACTCTTTAGCTTTGACTGCTCACCATCTAGAATTATGACAAGGAGCAATTGGTAGATTAGAGCTATTTTTACTGGCACCAGTCACTGGAGTACCAGCCAAAGGGTTGTTAACCAAAACCACAACAGGAAAAGCAGTCTCTGATTTCTTCTTACTTTCCTTAAGGCAGTTGAGATTTTTTTTCTTTTAATACATTTTCTTCTAGATAAATTAGAATGCATCTCTTGCCTCTACACACACCTTATTTTTTTAGAGTACTGTTTTAAGGAACTTTTACCCCAAACTGCACTACCTCTTCTTATCTTTGTTTCCATAAAGGTTGATACACATACAAATTCAAATAAACGGTGCTATTTGGAAAACACTGATATACCCCTTTAAAAATATACTGTCAAATTATGCAGTTTCTTTTACCAAAAAAAATGACATATTTTTAACACAAATTGAAAACCTATGAGTTCGTAGTTATTCAGTTTTCATCTTGAAACACATCACAGCACTTTTCTAGTGCATTTAAAACTCCAGATGGTGCAGATCTGCTAAAGCTGACCTATTTTCTGCAAAGTCAAGTCACATTCCAGTAAACTTCTGAAAGAATTTTAAACTCTCACTATATATTTTGGTATACTGATTTAACAGCTCTGTAACTTACCTGTTTGCAATTCTTTTTTCCACCCAGGCTTTCTGAACAGCTTTGAGGAGTTACAAGCAGAGGAGTGTGGTATTCTGAATGGATGTGAAAATGGCCGATGTGTAAGAGTCCAGGAAGGCTACACCTGTGACTGCTTTGATGGTTATCACCTGGACATGGCCAAAATGACTTGTGTTGGTGAGGACAGCATATTACTTTACCTTCTCCTGTTTGTTGGTTTACTCAACTCCTTGACCTAAGGAGGGGCTGGAACAGAGGGGATGGAGGTCATCACCTGAATTGTATTAGAGATGCCAACTTTGTTTCATTTACTGCAAGAGCCAGTAAATATTGTTACAGAAACAACTGTGGTGTTTTTTCTCAGTTCATCTTGGTCATTACAGCTGTGTTCAGTTAAGAGCCTAGAAATGAGCAGACACATGTGTAATGAAGCTTAAAGTAAATGAAGCTTAAACTTACATCAATAATTTAACACTAATATATGGAACAAATGTTTTTCAAAGGCTTTAGTGAGCTAAGAGAATGGAACTGGATCCAGAGTAGAAGAGTCATTTTAGGAACGGATTTTTAGAGTGGCTGGGTCGCCTAATTTTGCACATAACCACTTGGTGGGCTTTGGCCCCTGATTCTCACTGATTTCAACAGTCAACAGACCCAACTATTCCTCTTACTTTCACACTAGTAAATCTGCACAACTACAAACCAGGACATTTAATGTCTATGTCTTCAATTAAAACAACAGAACATGGGACAGGCAAGTACCAGTGAGAAGGTGAAGCAAAAAGACACCCCTCAGGGTAGGAGCCTAGCAGAGACTGTGCATGGGTATTTCAGTTTAAGGTCTGTACTAACTGCTGAGCATTACGCTTCATAACCCACCATTGAGTATTCAGTGGTATCACGATACTGCCTGCATGCCTTGTAACCTTTAGGACTTTATGGCAAGCTGGCTTCCTTAGCTACGTGTGTATCTCCTCTGTACTTCAGGCCAGTGCCACACAATATTGAGTGCAGGTGTTTGCTGTTCACAATTATTTAGTTGACAACACCAATAGCTCCTAAAGTATTTGATTTTTTAAAAAACAGGTATTATACTAAGAACTTCGAGCTTCTTTCTTATAAGCCACTTTTCAGTCATCAGATAAAAACCTGTAAATTGTTATTAAATTTTTGTTTTGCAGCTTAGGCTGAATTTGGACTTGGTAATCTAACAGTTGAAGGCCACTATTGACTTCCTATGATAACTTCTGCCTCTTCTCAAATCATGTTACAGCTTTTGACCCAGACTAATTCCACCTGATCTAAACTGAAAATGAAGTTCTCAGTTTATTCATACAGCATGTTCTACTCCTGGCAGTGCAGGAAATAAATTAGTTTTACCTCCACACCAGACTTAAGTACATGTCTTTTGATGTCCCCTTTTTGCAGATGTGAACGAGTGCAACGAGCTGAACAACAGAATGTCTCTCTGCAAGAATGCCAAATGTATTAACACAGAAGGTTCGTACAAGTGTTTGTGTCTCCCAGGGTACGTACCTTCGGACAAACCGAACTACTGCACACCACTGAACTCAGAGGTAGACAGTGAACTGGAGTAGAGGAAAATCTCCATATCCTAAGCCCATATACTCTGCACTGTATAAAGAAAAGGAAGAAAAGTATTTAACTTGAGAAGAGAAGGCACCAGAGTATCCAAAATAAGGGGAGAAAAGCATTAAAATGTGTCAAAGGTGAGACATGATGGGCTGATTGTATATCAGCATCACTGACATGACAGACCAAATGGACACATTACTTTGAAAGAAACGATCAAGTATATAGTGTGTTCATAAGAAAAAAGAAATCTTTGAAAATAAGCAAAAACAGTGCTGTTATTTTAAACAGAAGAGCTTTTTTTTTTGGTTTGTTTTTGGTTTGTTTTTTTTTTTACTATTGCTTGATTAATTTGGCATTTAAATAGTGATGGAAATATTTTATATTGCTATGTCATTTTTTGATCGGTTCCTTGCCTACTGTTTCTTTTCAGACCTTTTCTGATCAGTACAAATTCTATGATACAGATATTGTTAGGCCATTTTATAAGAACTGTTACACAGGGTAATGCTCCTCCTTCTCTGGAACATTGGTCAGTGACTTGTTTTTAATTTGCTAGTTGTCTGCCCTGTGGAGCAGGCACCATTTGTTTTCAAATGTTTATATGCCTTGGCGAAAAGTCTTTATATTCATTTTGTATTCTGTATGGTTGTTACTGCACTTAAAGTCTTTAGAACCTTTCTTGCCAAGTTCAAAGCTGCTAGTGGACAACATTGGATTCCTTTTGTACATTAAACCAAAAGATTTTAGCTCACGTCTGTATTGTAATGTGTAAATTGAACACAGGAGAGATCTTGTATGATTACCCTAACATATTAAAGCTGTATATTAAAACTCAATAAAATTACCTTTTTTTTAGAAAAAAGCTGTTTACTAATTGTAGGCATTTTGTTTTATTTTACTGGTGTTTACTTACAAGAATCAACCCCTCAGGTGTTTACAGTACTAGAATTAATTTACATTACAATAGTTGGAGGGAGTCATCTGGCTGGTTTTCCTTCTCATGCTGTTTTAATAAGACCAGAATCTGAATTAGTTGATGCCTGAAGCTGGGCTTCCAGAGGGAAGATTTCAAACACAGACCTACAGAAACTGTTTGACTTGGAAGCTGATTCCCATGGAATTTTTCTTCTTTCCTGGTTTAGGCATGTTTCCCACTAAATCTACAAATAGGACTCTTCAGTATGATGGCCTGGTTTTCAGAAAATACTGAGCAGAAGGGGGAGAATTTCCTTTTCTTTATGAACTGTACCTTCCCATCAGCTCTATTTTTCAGTGGAAGGAGAGAAAGAGATTAGAAGACTGATAGATGTTTCACTTTGGCCTTCTTCAGAGTGAAGAAATCCCAAAACAGGTCCTTTTGGTATTTTCCAAACGAAACATACTTGCTGTGTCTTTTAGACCTGCCCTGCATTAAAAGGAAAAGGATAACACGAGACTTTAAAAAGCAGGTCAAATTGGGTCCAATTGTCCAAAAATTAAATATTTATCATTTCATGAAATATTTTCCATTTCATGAAAAAAAGAAATACTTGTTTTGGTTCTGAATCAAATTTCTTTTCCGATATTTAGGTCAGTCACTGAACCAAAAATATCGTAAGTTATATTCCTTTCAGTACTGCGCACTCAGTAGAACTCATTAAAGCCCATGTGCCTGTTAACGTGCAGACGCATCTGTCCTTCCCAGGGCCCCTCCTCTCTATGTGCTGGAATTTGACACTAGGACTAGTGCAGATATTGTACGTTTAAGATCTGATGGTATCTTAAAATTCAAGAAAAAATGCTGAATAAAACTGTAGGGGGAAGGATCTTTAAGGAAGAGAGTGTTTGTAAAGTGCCCAACTCCCTTGACTTTTCTAGAACTATGCAGGAGAGGGGTGGAGGGCCAGTCGCTCTTTTCAGGCAAAAGAGGTGGACTACAAACACTACAGCTGGCCTATAATTGCAAAAAGAAAAAAAAAAATCAATTCTTGCATACCTGCTGTGGTTAAGGAGGAAGGAAGGAAGGTTTGGTCTTACTAGGGAATTCCATAACTAATGAGCTCTTAGTCTTCCTGCTTAAGGTTAATCCTGCGATCTTAATAAAAACCGAAGTCACAGTTACAACCCTTCACTGGATTCAAGAGGAGCTGTGGTCTGCTTTCAGCTATCCTGAAAATTCATAGGCAAGACAGTGCTCCCCCAACTCCTACCTCCAGAAGGCCTCCTGCTTCAGAAATGGATTGTATTCACCTCTGAAAGCCAGCCTAGGCCCCAACGCTGCCATTGCAGTCAGCACCACAGGCACATTTTTGACATCCCAGTACTCTTTCAGTCCTTCCCCAGCTAGGGAGTTAAAATGGCTTTACAAGTCTCTGCTTCTCCTGGGAGTACACCAGTGTGATAGCTGAGGAAGTAACACTCAAACTTTAGTACCCTTAGAAGTCGGCGCTTGGCAACAAACGCTGTACTGAACATGTAATTCCGAGCCACAAGATTGGATCCTTGCTGATTTATTACATCTTTTTAAAACATCGAGTTTAGAATAGCCTGGGACTTTGCCATTCGTAAACAATATACACTCTGACCCCCTTACTTTGTGTTATTTCAGACAAAAAACCAACCCAAACTCAAGCTGTTCCATGAGCAACAAAGCTAAAATGAAGCCTAAATTCCTGTAACCTTTCCTCATAACTCTCCAGTTCCAGCTCCTTGCATCTCTGCCTCTCTCAACAAGCACAGGCAGCATCCATCTGCAGCTCTGGGTGCACCTGCATTGACACGACTGCTGACAAACTAAATGTTGGCCATGGTCTCAGAAGGGGAGGTTACTTGGGTCACTTGTCTGTAGCTGTTCATCAAATTGCACAGACTGCAGATTGACTGTACTGGCTTTTTTGTCTCGATTGCCTTACACACATGGTTGAAATTGGTCACGGGGTTAAAAGCTACCTGTAGGTTCAGGGTAATGGCGTACACTGGCTCTGGTTCCAGAGAAAACAAACCAATTGGCAAACCTGAGCCTAAGTGGCCTCTTGGCCTATCAATTTCTATTACTAACAATTTACAAGAGGTTCTGGTATGTCCAGCCACCCATTGCCCCTGCCTGATCCAAGAGGGCAGCAGTTGACCCAAGACTTGCATGAAGCTTGAAAACATTCTTCAGGTTCAATAAATAGCCGTGTCCTCATCACAGCTGCGCTCATCTATTACAGACACATAGCAGCAAACACCACACTTTGTGCGTCCTTCTGCCTTTCCCTTTTGCCTCTTCTTATTTCTAATATGCCTTAGAACACACAAAAGGAACTAAAAGCAGACCAAACAGCCTGAACTCCACTTACATCCACGTTGTGGGCTCCAGGCCTTCAGAAACGCTTTAACAAAGGAACCACAATTGGAGGAATTAAGTGAAATTCAGCCAATCTAACCTCAGCCTCTGGAGCCCACCAACTTTGCCCCAGTGTAGCAAGGCTGGTTCTGTCATTTCACCTGAAAAGCTGCAGGGCTTAGGAATACAATTTTGATTCATAGTTAAACAAACATTTTCTTAACATCATTAAGACGAGGGATTGGACACCACGGATGTAGCCGTTGACTTGTTACAAGAGCTGAGGTTTAGGTAAGAGCCCTAAAAACACAGAAACCACCACGTACAATTCCATGATTCAAGTTTCTGAGTGCAGCAGAGTCTGGAACTGATTACAATTTATACCAAATGGCACCAATACTTTTTACATCCATATGGACCTTTTAAAAAAAAAAATATTAGTCCTTTTTCAGCCAGCCATTTCCTTGTTAAAAAAAAATAAAATTGCTGACATGGTAGAAGTGAATTCTGCTAGCTCCCTTGTAATGCTGCTGTGTGAGGAGGAAGTTACCACAGAAGTACAGTGACACACATTTCAGCTAGAAAGACATTTGATATGAATAGATACTTTCATGTTGGGATGCTATTCAGTGAGAAGTTAGCCAATCTTGAAACTATTCAAAGTGAGCACTAACATTCCTTGGGAAAAAAGAGTCACAGCTGGACAGATCATTTAAATCCAAGAGACAAAACTGGCAGTCATGACAAATATTCAGCTAGTCAGTGGCAAATGACACACTCAAATTCCCAACCACGAGTAGTCCTAAAATGCTGAAGGTGCCAAAGTGGCTGTCATGAGCTATTAGCTGCCAGTGATCCTCACTCTCATGGGGGTTTGAATGTGAGTTTTGGGTTCCTCACTGCCCCTTGAGTGATGTCCACATGGCAGTGGAGGAGCTCCTGGATTTGGCACTCCTTCCTAATTTCTCAAAAGGAAAGGTGACAGATCCTTTTAGATTGTGTCATGGGCCTGATCTGGCCAGCAACTGAACCACAGTTCATTCCTTCCAAGTGCAGTGCAAACTTAAAAGTCCCACTGCTGCCTCTAGAAGAGACAACAGTATTGTTCTTTTAACAATGCCACCCACTCTGAAGAGTGGCTTGTACTTGCTGGGGACTCTGCTAACACCAAGCAGGCCAAGGGAGCTATTAAAGAGCAATTCAAGCAAAGAAGAGGTGAATTGCTGTGTGTCACAGAGGCTGCTGCTCACTTCTGAGATAATTATTTGGTATTCATACAGCTTTTTCTATCAGAAGATCTGAAATTTACCTAGAGGAGCAAAGTGATGTGTCCAAAAGTGAAGCAGAATAACAAAGAGTGAGTGAATGAGGAAAATCAGCCATTTGCTGAAGGCTTCCCAATGAGCGACAATGCCAGTTTGTGACAGAGTAACAGCGTTCTTTTGGAGAATGCCAAGGACTGGGCCACAGTCACTGCATTCACCTGCAGGAATAACCTCACTTAGCAGGAGAACTAGAAAATTTCGACTATCCTGAGACATCACTTCCACAGCTGGCACAGCCTGTGTTTGCACACCAAGATCTTGAACCTCACCACCACACCACCCACACCAACCTTTACCATTAAGCACAGAGAGACTATGTGCTGAAACAGGATTATCCTGTGATGACCTGCATTAATAAGTGATTTTACTATCTGGTGGGGAAAGAATGATGTAAACCAAAGAAATGCAGGATGTCAGCTTTGCTTCAAGACCACTGAATCACCAGAGATGTATTTTGACTCAGAGATTCCTAATGGATGTCTTCAGGCTGCGTGTTCTGTCCCAGCTGTGTCTGGGGCCAGTGATTGCTCTGCTCTTCTTCCTCTCAAGCTGTAGGGCTGGGAAGACACCTCTGTGCTTCAGCAGCTGATCAACCTCACTGAACTTTGAGGTTTGCCCTCCCTGAAGCAGGAGATTGCACTAGGGGCCTCCAGAGGTCCCTTCCAGGCTACATTTATCCAGGAGAGGAGGCTGTGACCTGACACAGCAGCCTCTGCTCCCTAGCCTTATGTGACACAGGGAACCTGGCAGAGGGGACATGAACCCCCCTTTCCCCTTCTCCCACACCTGAGCACCTGCCAGGAGCATGTCTTTCACTTTGGAGAAAACAGAACACCAATCTGCTCAGCCCATCTCAGGAGAATCCCATCCAGAAGGAGCATTATGTGCAATGATGTGCTTGCTACTGACCAATATGTTCTTGAAGAGTCAAGTGGTAGAAGCAAAGTTCTTCAGTAAAGTTTTTGTGCTGACAAAAGACATAGAGGAGGGACAAAATTAGAATATTCTTATTTCTTTCTACACTGACTTTCCCTTCCCCTCAAGTCATGCTTTGCCACACACTGCTTTCCATTAGCTCTGAACCAAGGGGGATGGAGAGGATACTGCTAGCCAGCATGGAAAATTTCTATGTGATAATTTAAGCATCACCTCCAATCCCTATCTACTCACGCTGCCAGGATCCATTCTGGGCTGGATTTTTCCAAAGCACTCCATATTGATTTAGCTCTGCTCCCACCAAAACTTGTGGCACCTCCATGGATTCCTGTGGGAGCAGAGCAAAGGCTGTGCCAAGCTCTTCAGAAAAATCCCACCATGTGTGTTTAATGAGGAATGACTCTGGCAGAGAAGTTTTGAGCACAGCTAAGCAGATTTTTTATTTCGTTCATATTAAAAGTTTAATTTTGCCATTTGTCATCCAGGAGGTAACTGCCCAGAAGGGTGGGTAGGACCTGTTCCAAAATCCCCAGCAGGATATACTCTGTTTGCACCTAAAACTGAATTTCACCTTCCTGTCATCTAAATGGTCCCGGTCACTTTGTGAGTGGCCACCATTCTCAGAACCCACACCTCCCCTTCCTGCTGCAGGCAGCCATACAGCTCAGCTGCTTTCTGTCACTTTCTGTCCCACCTGATACCCCTTTCCAGGGCACCACTGCCATCCTGCTTCTGCTTTTCACCTCCAGCACATCCTGTCATTTGCTCATGACCCAAAGCCTCATCATCTCACCCATTCCTTCCTGTTCATTGGCATGGGACTCCACAAAGTAGTTTTCAATCTCTACAGATCTGGATTTGGCATGTGGTAAAACTGATAGCTGCTATCCGGTACTTAGAAAAATCTTCCGCCAAGGTAAACTGATCACATCCGTCACAGCAGTCTCTCTCCTCACAGAAATAGAAGGCACCACCACCAAGTCAACTTTCTATTCTTCCCGAAACTACCCAGAGAGATGTGACATTCATTTTCCTTCTTTTATACCGTAAGCAAGAAATTTCAAGTATGCTTTTGGAAGGAAATGTATTCCTCTTTGTCCTGCAGCATCACCAAACAGAGCTGAATAGCAAAAAATGGAATAAAGAAGCTTCAAAAACGAAACAGGAAAGGGAAATCCTGTGATTTGCACACCTGTGAGCTCAATGAACATGCAATTTTCATTCATGCTTAGATGCCATTTTTTTCCAAGAACTAAAGAAAAATAGAGAATTAATATTTTTAAATCCCCTTAAGCTGAAAATGTTAAAAAAAGGGAACTACATTAACTTTATTACTCATTGCAATGTTAGTGCATTTCAGTACATTGAATATAAAACAAAGCAGATGATAACGGAGCTTTTGAGGCTTTCACTATTGAATGAAACAATACACAGTGCATCCAGACACATATATTAATTTCACATCTGGTTATAGTGCTGGTATTAGGTTATTCCACCACTAATCAGCAAGAATTATTTTTAGCCAAGCTTACTTCATCCAGTAAAACTTGGTTTATGTTTGAATGTTTGCTAAAAACATTACATCTACCACACACTAGACCTAACAAAATACTTGCAAATGTGTACCACGAGGAAGATCATCTAGGAAAAATCTGACACTGTAAGTATTTTGCCTGTCTAAACGCCTAACTCAAAATGGCTTCAATAGACTCAGCAGCATAGAGGGCTCAAGGGCAAGGACCTTTAGCAAAAGCTCCTTGCACATGGTCTACCAGCCTCCAGGCCAGACCAAAAAAAAGGTTCCTGCAGCAGCTCTCTCTCCCTGTGGTTCCCTTATACTTCTAATGTCTCTGGCTTAATTCTCTGCAATTTCCACTGTAACCTCTTCATTATGCAAAAGTGCAATTGACAATCTGTTAATATCACTATATTAACATTTTCCCACCTAATTTTGATGCAACTCCAGTGACTGCAGTGAGTAACTGCGCTCCCAATATATAAAGAACCAGAGCAACACTTCAATTTCAAAAAAATAAATCCAAAATTCTGAGGAATAAAAAAGTGAGTGTTTAAAACCTTTTGAAAGAGATCTAGCAATGCTGGAGAAATTTGCTAATTATAAAATTTTTCTGTGTTTCAAAACAAGTAGTATTTCCCTGAACCCTTCTAACTCCCCTGCTGGCAACGTGAAACATGAACTAAAATGTACTTGCAATTAAAGAGCAAATAACAAGAGTCAAACCAAACCTTTTAAACTCTGTGTTTTGGGTTTTAAGTTCTCTTCATATAGAGCATTTTATTGTAGATCATAAATGGGATAAAGTATCAGCAGCATGCAAAATTTATTCATTTTCTAATTAATAAATACTAATAAAAGTTAATAGCATTCTCCCATTGCACAACCAGAAGAAGATCTGAATCCACCACCAGCTGTTCAACGACTGAACAGAAAGATATGAAAAAATATCATAAACGTCTGGAGATACAGTAGAAGAAATTAAGCCCTTCTAATTTGTTTGGGCTGAAAACTTCAGAAAAGAGGAGAGCTCCGGGGAAGCTTGCCTTTCACAGGTTTTAACAAGAAAGATACTTCTCCTCCCGCCTTTGTCACTAGAGGTCAGCACAGCATCTGAAGTGACACATTGTTCTCGTTTAAGGAATGGTAAGAAACAGCGGTCTTAAGAAACAGCTCCAAGAAGACAGAATCTGTGTTTCTGCAATGGGAGAAATGTGAAATGTGAAGCCTCAGAAAAAGAAGAACACAGCAACAACTGAAAAGCCTGAACCCAACATCAGAGTAAAAGCATGCTAGTTTAAAGGTTCCCGCAGAGCAATTAGAGTAACTGGCTATTTCTAAAACACCCGTTAGCCTAAGGTAAAAGCTGTCACACAAAAAGCCCAGCTGACTAGCATTCTGAGGACTCTTCCTGATGCAGGAGAAATAAACTACTTAATCTCCCTGCACAACAGAATTCCTAGCCTAGGCTGCAACCAGCTGGTCTGGCTCATGTAAAGCTCTCCTACATGCAGGTGAAGGAGAGAGGGAAAGCATTAACTGCACCGGAACGATTCCTAGGAATACTGGGGGGGGAACCACCACAAACAGACACTCATCTTCCCAACACAACAAAACAGATATCCACTGTGTGAGCCTTGTCCCTTTGAAGTCATTGAAGAAACCTCATATTGAGGGAGTCTCCCTGGGCAGGCTGCTATTCCTGTCCCCTGGGGCCTCTCAAAGGCCTGACTACTGTCAGCCAGGAGGTGACATGCTATCACAGCACCTGACAGGAACCATGAAGGAGCAGCTCTTCCTTTCAGAAGATGAGACTGCAGCAGACAGCTGCTCTCAAGACAGGTGCAAGCAACAGAGATTTGGCACTGAAGAGCTGTCACCTTGTGGCATGGCAAATTAGTCACCTCCCCTCCTAGCGCATGGGCCAGAAAAGGGGTCTGTGTTCCGGTATGATTTATGGTGTTCAATTCACCATTCCAGCAGAAGAGCACATTTGTCAGTATGACCCAGACTCCAACAGAGAACTGTGTAGTTACACTCCAAAAAAGCAATTTAGTACAGACTGCTCTACCTCAAATGGCAGTAAAGAGGCTTGGACTACAACGTTTCCCATAAGCTGACACAACAGTGTTCAGCACATCTTAACCTGTCTCCCCTGTTCTGGCAGATAGAGGAAAGCAACACCTTGAAATCCAGAAATGTTTGGGCAGCAAATGGAAGCCCCTTGGAACAGTGGCAAAGGAAGCTACAGGAGAATAAATTCACACTGACATATGGGAAAGCAATGAGAACCTAACTCCATCAGCCTATCCAAAAGCAGATGGATTTCAGCCATTTTTAAGCATTTTCTTGCCTAATCTACAGCTGGCTAGGAGAGATAAGCAAAATGGTGTGCACCCAGCTTCTAGCAACCACGAAGAAGTTAACAGATTCTTGTAGGAAAGTCCTTTTGCTAGAGATGCATCATCTGTAAAGCACATTGCCCTTTTATTAGTACATTATACACAAAGGAGCAAACAATTTGTAACTGCTGTATGTTTTCTCACTTTTTTTCTTGGAAACTTCAATTCTAAGACACATTAAAATAAATACAAGAGTAGAAAAGATCAAACATCTGAAGGCTGAAGTGTAGGACTATAATGCCTGAGGTTTTCTATCCATTACTAATACCTTTGAGTCATAGTGCATGGGAGTCAAAAATGGGCACCTTATTGTGCCAAGTGCTGTAAAAAAGGCTTTGTCTCAACAGAGGTAGAAAATGAGAAAATAATATGGATACAGATGGAAAAAGTATACAAGGAAATAATGAGATAATGCTAGTAATGGTGAGAGCAGCTGCCCATACTGTACGAACAAGGGATGAAGTCAGGAATTGGGACTCCTGAGCAGCCAGGAGAAGCCACCCATAAAAACAGGCAGTATCAGAAGAAGAACTTGTTGGAGATAATTTCTGACAGTTCAAGAATCTGCTGAAGTTTTAAGAAGCCCTTTTTACCTTCCTGGAACAAAACACTACCTGCCATCCTGCAGCAATAGTGTTGACATTTTTGGAGGTCGGTGAGACGAAGGTGGGTTTTGCAGAACAGTGAGGTAATGTTGCAGTTGTTTACAGCAGCTTCTCACAAGTCAGGGAGAATACACATGGGTGCTTACGTGAACATTTACAAGTGGGAATGTAAGATGAAATTGTGAGCTGGCTGGAAGCAAAGATCAACTCTGCTAGACTAAATTACACATACTCTAAGCAGGACAGAAATAGAATGCAAAGAGCCTTGAATACAAAGATGTGCCTGAAAAGGGAGCAGGAGACAAGTAAAATACAAGGGGGAAAAAAGATGAAAAGCAGAAACAACCAACAGAATAAGCTTTCCAGATAAAAGTATTACTTCCTTTGAGACCTTTGGCAAGTTATTCTATTTCCTCATCAATACCATGAAGATAACGTTTCCTGCTGTCACCACGTCCCTAAAGGCTTTAAACTCCTGGTTGTTTGTACAGAAATCAATCACAAGGAAGAGATGGGGATACACAGAAGGTTTGGGCCTTAAGAACTTTAACATTTTGTAAATGAAGCTTTAACTTTAATCTTCACTATTATATTGCCATCATGTTAAATACATGTTCTTTGTTTAAGGTACAGAGAAAAAAATATAATTGTGTTTTGGTAAGCAAGAAGACGAAAAACAAATTGGACTTCTATTCATGGTCTTCCTTCATTACCACACAACCAATCTAAGAGACACCGTTTACAGCATGACAAATTACAGACCACAACTGTGCTAACCTCATGAGGCCACAAACACAGCACAGAGGGGGAAACCAAAATATTTTCTATACAGTGAATATAAACTACAATTAGAAAGGCCCTTAAACTCACAGCTCCTCAGCTGTTATAAACTGGCACCAATCCATTAAACCAATTGGCCAGATTCCCCAGACAGCTCCAATCAGTGTTGCTCCACTGAAGTTGATGAAGCAACACCTATTTGTAGAAGCTATGGATCTGGCCCACAGCCTGCACCGCAGTCCAGAGAGACCATCTGTGTTTAACAGGATCAGAAATCAAAAGGAAAGTCTGCGTCCTTATAATTTACTCAATACTACTGAGACAAGTGATTTCCATGGTGTTAAGTCAGGTAGACTAAACAAGAGCTATAGGAGATAAAAACCTGTTTATTGTTTCTTCCTTAGTATAGCTTTAAAATGGAAAGTTATGTAATTTCTTGCAACATACTCCATGAGGCACGGAAACATGAAGGCAAGGAGACAACTGAGGAGAGAAAAGGGACAGGAATGACGCTATAAAGAATTCAAGCTATTTAATGACTTACAGGCATGACAAACTAGTGAGTGCTGCCCTGCTCATGCTGACTTTATGTCAAACCCCCTCCCATTAATGTCCGTGGAGTGAGTGGTGTAACACAATGCTGCTCGGCAGCACAAGGGAGGGACAACATAAAAGCAGAGAAGGCTCAAGTACTTCAGCTTTTTCTTTTGGAAGCTGTCCTGAAAAGCTTCCCTATTCAAAAATCATGGGAATTTGGGTACCATTTTTGCCATTCTAATTGTGAAAAGCCAGATGCAGAGCTAGAACTAACTCAGTAATCAGCAATAGGAGGAAACCATATCAAAGCATCTACATTCAAGTTTTGTGGCTCAGTGGTAGAAATCAAAACTATTTCTGCAAAGTCCCTTTGAGGTGTCCAGCAAAAAGCAGTGGTTTTGTCATGCTGCTGTGCTCAATCTAAGTTTCCTGTGGTGAAGAATTTACAATTCTCTTTACATGAACAAGCTGACTCTGTACACAGAAACTCATTGAAAATAAAGAGTTTGCTTACATCCTTAACACGCGCACACATGTGCAGGCATGTACACTCAGGGCACAGAGTGTAAATGAACTGTGAAGACAAGATGCTTTGAATTCCAGGGGATCGAAAACATCCTCACAAGTTCTGGGCACCACAGTGTGACTCTGCATCTGCTCATGCAACCAAGTAAAAATGGGTATGTCAGAGAAAATACGCCTCTTCTGCTTTGACGCAGAAACATTTAACTGCACCTGACAAGCATCTGCCCTCAGCAACTCCTTCTTACCCTGCTTGTAGCGCTCTTGTTGCTCCACGAGCTAGCTACCTGATCAATCTCCCATGGAAACACTGAAGTGGAAACTCTGAAGACCTCTCTCAAGAAAGACTCTCCTCAAGACTGCAAGGGCAATATGGGAGTACAAAAAGTCCTCACACTGGACGAGAATTTCTTCCAGTGTGCAAAGTCAGAATGACAGAGAAGAGAAATAATGCTATAACTTTGCATTCTATTTTAAATGTTTGGAAATGTTTGGAATGACACCGCGAAAAGATGTGTGTGTTTGAAAGAAAGGCTACAAACAAAATCAGCGCAAGCAGGCTCCTGCAGTTGGGCTCTACTGGCACTGTGGTGACACAAGGCAAGCAGCTATTCAAGACGAAGCCTTTCAAGGGCTCTGGCAGTGCTTGGTGCTGACTGCATCACAGCACACAGAGGATGTGTGATGCAAATTCAAGTCTGTAACCACTAGCAACTCATTGAGCAGATTGAAGAGTTAAACTAAACTACGTTAGAATAAAGGTATGCACAACTGAAATACTGCTAAGCAGCTTTGAATTTCAGTGCTGTTATACTGTGGAGATAACTTTGCAGAAACAGGGTTAGACAGGCCTATTCCAGAGCTGTTCCATAATAATGAATTCCGTCAACTTTTACACACTGACAGTCCTTCAGCCTTAGACTAAGGTCTGAAGAGTCAGAAAGACTGCAGCCTGCCTTCAGTCATCTTCACGACAGTATCTTCTCAGATAAAACTGGTTCTGTGCTTGAAGTGAAGTCAGTATTTGATTCACTGTTCACTACAAAGAATTATATTCCTGTTTGTCAGATTTGTAGTACCTGATCTGCAAAGATCAACATCTTCCTAAGACATTAAACCTGTCTACTAATTACCAATATTAACACAAGAAAAATTACCATAAATATTCTAACCTTCAGGTCCTTCTATAAATTAAATTACTGATTTCGGGAGAAGTTTTGCTTCAAGCATTCCATTTTGGTTTTAACTTTATTTAAAAGTACTTTCAAGGAAAACCTTGGTCTTGAGTTATTAATTTTCAAGAAATCAACAAAAATGTTTATTCACCTCACCACTTGCATGTCACTTTCCTGAAGATGCTCTCAGATTTTATTTAAACTGCTCTGGCATCATCTAGTCTACCTAAAGCTAACACAAATTTGCAAATTCATACATAAAACACCATACTAGCTAACAGTCATGATCATTGCCTACATAATGAGACTGAAATAAAAGGCTTAACGTTTTCCAGATTCCTCAAATGCCACAGGTCCTTAACTCTCACTGCTTTCAGCAGGACTCATATGTGTGTATTTCACATACAAATCTTAAACAGAAAAAAATTTAGTTGTCCACATAGCAACATCAATCTTTTAAGTCCCTACCTTCTCATTAAAATAATCACCAACCCCAAACCATGCATTGGTCTTAACTATCTTCAATAAGCACACTGCTATTCTAACATGAAACTACCCCAGTAAGGACCAGCTGAAAGATTTTTAAAGCAATTTAACTAATTTGTATAAACTGAAGGAAAGGCATGTACCTCAGAGAAGAGTGGGAATAGGGAGAAGAGATAAAGAGCCAGGTAAGTACAATGCTGTATTATCTTCTTTATTTAGTATAATGTGAAAATGGTTAATATTCTTTTTAAGCTTGACAGGGATTTGGAAGCTTGGTATGTATTTTTAAAACTACTAAGCAGAAAATAATTAAAACTGGAAAGCTTCTGATCAAAAAACTGACCCAAAGCCCATCAAAACAATTCTTTATCTCAAATTAATTCATAAAATGTATTTGAGGATTTTGACATGGTTGTTATTCAAGAGCTATAGCTGCACAGGTGTACTGATTGAATACACGCACGACAATTCTGTTTCTCTGCATGTAAATATACTTCGTTTGCTTAAATGCTTCCAACCTCTTAGCCTCTGGCTCAAGGCTGCAGTGTAGGTTTCACTGGGGAAGAAAGTACTCAGATGAAATGATGATTCACAGACTTGAAACATCATTCTTAAGCATGCAAGATTTGCACCTCCTTTGACACATACTTTGCTATCCTAAAACATGTTAGCCATCTTTGTCCTCTTTTCTAAGCCAAAGAAAATCTTTGTTCCAACTCTCCAGTCTCAAACAATCTCAAAGATTTAATACAAATTAAATACTTAAGGGAAGTGATAATTACTCAAGAGGCTACACTCAAAAGGCCTAGTGCTACTGTGTCTCCTCTTTTTTTTTGGTGGACAAAAGATGACATTCTAGCATGTTTTTGAACAAATGTTTTCCTCACACAAGAAAACTGTGTCTGCAGAGCAATCTTCATCGAATTCTTTTACTTATATTGGCAGGGGAGGGGGAAAAAAACCCCCAAGATCTTTCCTTTGTTTAAATGCATTTCCTACCTTCCTTATTGCTATAGATTGTGTTGTGGTAGGTCTATTTATAGTCCAAAGAAAGGAAAAAGCACCACTGGAGGCAGGAAAACTAAGTTAGGAAAGAATAGAAGGAAGTGTGGCTGCCATTTAGACAAACAATCTAGAACTAATTGAGCTCAAAAGAGCCCCAGCCCCAGTGAAGCTGCTGGGAGTGTGAACAGAGCATAATCCTGCTTCTCTCTCCAGGGCCCTGCCAGGGCTGCTGAGCATGAGAGTCATGTACAGGACAACACCAAGCAGCAAATAACCTCAGCATCTCAACACTGTGAGAAGAACTTTTTTTAAAAAGGAGTGTGCTGAAGTTAGATACCTATCAAATTAAGGTACGTGTCTCCTGGCATTTCTGTTTGCTGCATTCGCCATGTCTTTTCAGATGGGGCCAGACCGGTAAATGAAAACAGA
>WKFP01014362.1:1180843-1230557 GCA_011057875.1 Pterocles orientalis
AAAAAAAAAAAGGAGCTTAATTAAAAAATTTAAAATAATGTACTGATGCACTTTCCCATTTATCTGTGGATGATACTATAGATGGTACTTAGAATTGCCTAACTGATATTCTTAATAAATTCATATCCTGAATGAAGAATTAACAGAACAAATTCTGGTAAGAGGCAGAGACGCAAACCCGCTGAAGCCAAGAGAGTTGGTCAAACCACTGAAAAGAGATTTTGTTCTGAAGGACAACACCTTCCACTGGCTACTCAACTTGTTTCTGTTTCTTATAGTATGCTCTATAGGGAACATGACAGTAGCTCGAAGCTACCCTACTCTTTCTTCAGTCCCTTCTCCCATTTTAGCATCTAGGACAGGCTCAGAAGATACTATGCTGTTCCCAAATGTCAGACGGTCTTACCCACCTTAGAAGTTACTGTTAGGTTTTCTGTAAGAGTTTAAGGCCAGGGTTTTCAAGCTGGTCTCTGTAACTGCAAGAGTTAGTAACCCTAACTTTAAAAATGGAAACTGCCTTACAGTCACATAAATGCAGAAATAGCAGTTTTAAGGGGGGGAAAAAAAAACTACCCCCACACATAAAAAGATCTGTTTCAAAGCTGCAACAATTCACAAATTCATGAGCTCAAAGTTTGAAAATGAGAGTTTTGTCCTGAAGATACAATCATTCCAGAGGACCTTAGAATTAAATTTACACTCCTGCACCTTATAAAATCTTACTACCTGCTAGGGTCTGACTACTCTGCAGGAGAGTCTTCATGTATAAACACTTTTGAGTGTTCACAAGTACTAACAGAGTTGCAATTATTAAGACTCCAAGCTAAAAATTAAGTAGGAGAATTTGATATACCAGAAGGAAGGGGGGGTTCATATGCTTTCTACCCTGCCATTATTTTGCCAAGAGATATAAAGAAGTCTAGGGTTGTCAAATAAGTACTTCAGTGAACTGTCACTACTGTGTGCACAGCATGAGTTTGTGGTTCCAGGAAAGCTGACTGACTTAAAGAAAAATCAGGACTTAAAAAATAATGTACTTTGGGTGACAGACAAACCGTGCCACGCTTTCATGCAAAGCTAGCTCAGGTTTAGTAGGATTTATTATTCTTCATGCAATTGCTCTAATGCAAGTATCTTAATTTCTCCCTAAGCCCCTATTCCACTGTACCAGATGCTCTGACAAGGGAGCTTTGTGCTCTGAGTCACAGTCAAGCCCATTAACGTTACAGGGGAAAAAAGAGCAGAGACTTAGAAGTACCAGTGTGTCTGTTTGGGGCAGTCGAAGCAAGATTTTTTGAGAACGTATGTACAATCTATAGTAATCACACTCAAAAAGCAAAACTGGGAGAGAGGGAACATAAAAATAAACCCAGCTAAAACACATTAAGAAATCAAGTTTCAATACTGGACAGCATCAAAATAGTTCTACCAAAAAAAAAGCAGCTGCTCAACACTTACAACAGAAATGTCAGTGCTAAAAAATAATTTCTTTGATAATGCCTAAAAAACCCAGCTTATAACTATGTGCTGAATAACATCCCAACTCATGCTAATGTTTATACAGGTGCTTAAATTTAAGCATATGAGTAGTCCCATTGATTTCAAGCAAAATTATTTCAACAGACTGATAAAATTTAAAGCCAGGCAGTCATTAGATCATCTAGCCTGACTTCAAACACAGCATGTTAATTTTACCATTCCTCTTGCCCAAAATGCAAAAGCTTGCCTGCTTACAACAGAACATATGGATATAGTATGTTCAAGATAAAAGTTTAAGGAGAGGATCACAATGTTCTACGTGCATGAGCAGTGACTCACTACAGTGAGACTTGTTCAAGTTGACACAAATCCCATAGCTCAAAGGGGAATTAAATATTTCACAGACTTTGTACCAGTTTACTGCAGAAGGGTGAAGGTTAATGTGTGTATGGAAGATGGACTGTTTCTCCCAGAAGTCTACGTGCCATCAGAAAAAGCCATTAACTTTACTGTGGTTGATTTCCTTTTCTTCTAGTGTACTAAAGAAGTACTGTTGCATAAACAAGGATGAATGAAAAAGCTGCTTTACGAGTCAATCTTCATGCCAAAGTGCAGCTATATTTTTTGCTGTTGCTTCTCTCATTTCCCATAGGCCATTTGCAGATTGTGATCCAAAATAAGGAGCCGCTGTTCAGAAGCAGATGAGACACAGAAGTGTTAACCAAATGGAGACAATAAGAGATTTGACAATGTCTGTATATCACTTGAACGCACACAGGCAGTTTAAAAAGACTTATTTGAACAGAAGACAAGAGAAAAAGTGGGAGACTTGACCTGGGGCCTCCTTTACAAGGGTCAGTAACGGCAGGTTTACATCACATGAACACACAACTGCACAGCAGTGCTGTGGAAGGATAGAACATACAGTCATAACAAAAAACAAAGGGAGGGGGAACAAGAAAGACTGCTTTGGAGTAGAAGTCCACCTTGCCCACAATTCATATTCTCTTCTCAGGATTCAAAGATCCTTTGACTCCAAAGGATTTCCCACATTGAGCAGAACAGAGGAGCTGGAATGTACAACCTCTAGGGCTTCTTTGAAAACATTTCTAGGGGAAATGGGATGGCCTGTGTTCTATGCAACTAAGAGCCTAAAAACGCTGAAGCTGATACATATCCCAAGTGACCGTATTCACCGAACACCTAGGAAAAAAAGTAGAACTCCACTATATGACATAGTATTACCAACACTTGTTCATAGTGACGTTTAATCGAAAATACAAGAGGACACACTGGCTAAAGACTCCTCCAAGGAGCCTGCAAATTCAGTAACCATATCTTCATGTCTTGAGTTAGCACAAAAAAGTCATGCTGGCTTGAGAAGTATTCTTGTCTTTATCTTCTTGCTATTTCCACTGAGTTTCAGGGCTGGCAATCTCCTTGTTACTTAGCACAGTACTTCCTGGGAAGCAGAGAGGCACCCTACAGGAAGGAGAAACCTGTCCCAACTCTTCAGAGCAGCGGAAAATGGCAAGCACACTACCATGTTTCAGTCCTCAGCTCTTCTGTAAACTCATTTCAGCAATTTGGTCTCATTTCTGCACTGGATATCATCCCTGAAATGACCCTTCTCAGCCACCTGTTTAGTAATGGTTGTAGACCAGTTTATTGCTGTGGTTCCCAATCGGACAGTGTGAACTCAACTGCACAATGCAAAATATAGCCCTGCTGTAACAGCACTATATTGCAGGACCGTATACCTCCAGGAGTATGAAATCACAAATTGGCCACTCTGTTGCCAGTACTGCAAAGAAGTGATGCCACTTGGTCAAGACAGCACAAAGGCAGCAAACAGCCAGGGCAGTTTTGGTGGGATACAAAGCATTGCAGATATTATGTTGGTAGAACAGACTTCAACCATGTGCACAATAACTCGGTTTAGGGGGAATTTAATGTTCTGTCAAGCTAACAGGTCTGGCATTGTCCCACTAATTAATTAATGATAGTGTACATTATAAAACTGTAGGCCACTTTCTGTTAGAAGAAGAATTAATGTGTACCAACATCTCTGTTTAGATAGCTCAGCATTCTTAGAATCCTTGACATCCTAACATACATTATTTTTCCAGTATCATAAAATGTGTCATAGCTATTTTAGATTATTACTGTACCACAATTATCTTGGGAGGCTGGAGACAAAGATAAATCTTCAAAGATCAGCTGGCTCATTATTAAAGGGAAAAGGAAAAGTGAAATACCATTCAATCTCAACTGAACTACGAAGTATTCTTTCTAATTTCAGAAATGGGAAGAGGCAAGAGATGGGAGTGGACTAATGCTGAATTCTTCCAAGCTGCTTGACCTTTCTTCCAGTCATGGCTAGTCTCTTCTTTCTCTCTTAAAACAAGAAACTTCCATACTGCCATCATATAGTGCTGTGGTTTTATACTGCAACACAGCCTGTGTGGAATTCTGGACACAGCACATCATCCTATTGTAGTTCTGTTCTATTAATTCACATCTATTCTATTAGAGCAGAAGGGTGACTAACTGTCTTAAGCAATAATCAAAAGCAGAAATCTGATAAAAAAGTAGGATAGTGTCCTCATACTATTAAAAGACATGAAACTGGAACATTAGCAACAGAGATGCTAATGTTCCAGTTTCAAACAAGTGTAATAAATCCAGAAGTTACATATACAGAGACCTTGGCCCCAAGGATCTCTGGCATACAAAAATATTGTGTTGTGACTATAATAAGCAAATGTCCTCCCAACTAATGAGGATGGAAGCAATAGCCTCTCTCTCATCTTTGTACTAGGTACTTCATAGAGTACATAAAAGGCACAGATGGATCCAAATTCACACGTCACAGTAAATTTGGAAGCATGGACCCCAAAATGTTTGCATGCAATGCAGCAGATCTCAGATAGGTTGCTGGATAACAGTCTGACTGATTAACATGCTGTGTGTTGGACTTAGCAGAGACCCTGCCTGCCAGTTCTACCAGGATAGGCATTTGTGCTCCATGCCTCATTTCACAGTTCAAGCACAAGTTTGAAGTGCTATTGTTTACAAGGGAAAAGTGCATTACTTTTTAATATTTTGACAGAAACTATTAAGAAGAAAAGGTCGGTTCTTTTCTAGGGAGAGGAAGGAAACAGGCTGTTTTTTTTACTCTTTTCTGCGTGTTACTAGACTCCATCACTTCCACTCTTGTAAAGTCAATGCAAATGGACTATGTCAAGCTGCAAGGTAGGATGTATTGCTTCAGGTTGATACTCAGTGCCAGCTTGTGCTGCCTCCCTGAGAAGAGACTGAGGTACTGAACCAAGAACCACTGTGATATCAATGTGCACATCAAAATTAACAAAACAGAAAAAACATTTTTCACTACTTAGATATAGAACACAAAATTGTCAGAATAGCATTCTCTCTGACGTACATTTTGAGTGAAAAGCATACCCAAATGATTTACACAAGACAAAGCTGAAAGCTGTAGAACTCAGAATAGGTAAGACAAGTAAAATACAAAAGTCCCAGGAAGCTAGGTATTTTATGTAAAACAGAAATAAATGCACTAAAAAACATGTTCACTGAATTGAAAACTCTGTTCAACTATCATTCCACTTTGTCTGAGAGAGGATGTAATGAAGAGCTCTAAAAAAGCACTGATGTCATACTCTTGTTCACTTGTATTCATCTGCATCAATTGTGGAGAAAAAATACTTCTTGAAGATTTTTAAATGGTAAAGGAACTGCTGATTAACTCGAACTTACCAGATGCAGAAAAGACAACAAGAACTGAGAGCATTGTACATTCAACATGGCAGCAATGCCCCATCATTGTTCAGCACATCATCCACAAGATAGCCGGAGAAACCTAGAAAACAAATCACTTCTAAATGCTCAAGTATGTTTAGAAATCTTCAACTTCAGAACAATAAATGTAGTATTGGAAAAAATATCGTTTATGACAGATTTGGTTTTGTGCTTAGTGATGCTACTGCATCTAGGTCTAGAATTATAGGAACACACTTTTCAAGACCTGTTTCTGAAATTATCATATCCACCTTGTGGAACATAGCTATTCAATTGAGTTGGTAACAGGCAGTGAAGAGCTTTTGTTGCTTTGTTTAGTTTTGATTTGTTTTGTTTTTAAGCAATCATGAACATACTGTTATTGCTACACAGGGGTCTTTTTTTCACCTGCTTTGACTGCGTAGCACTATTTCACCCTATCCCTTAGCAAAGGCGATGCCACTATCCTTTAGCATTCACATTATAGAACAACTTATATTTGTCAGTCCACCTCTGTACTTCAGAGAAAATTTTTCATTTGTTTCAAAAAGCAACAAATTATTTCTAAAAATTACTTCTAAAAGAAACAAATTCCCTTTCAATAAATGACTGTGAGAAATCCATAGACATTCATCTGTCAGTTGCTTTGGATCAGCTATTTCATGAACTCCTGCTGCTTTTATAAAAACCAAAATCACAGTACTGAAGGAGAACCACCATGGATAAACTCACAAGCAGCATGTAATCTTATCATCAAACAATTAAGAATCTATTAGACAAGAAAAAGTTGCTGAAAGCGCTGAGAAACTTGAAACCAAAATGCCTCATGCTGCATCCTGTTGGTCACTTGGTGCTTTTCAAGACATAAGGAATTCCTCACCCTGGTCTACCCAAGCACCTTGACTGAACACCAAGAGATGTTTTTGATGCAATTCCATGTTTGAAGACCATACACTGGATAAAAGACAAATTCATTGGTTCACCTACACATCACCTAAAACAATTAAATAATACTGAGGATCTTAAAATGTTGCGGGTCTTAATATTACTTAAAAAAAAAAAACCTTTCCACCACAGCCTCTTCATTGCAACAGCCAGTTAGTGCTCAGTTTTACACTGCAAGCTTTCAACAATTGTTTCCACTTACAAACATGTCCTGCAACAAGGCAAATAAAAAACCAAGAACTGTGACTTCTCTCTGTAAAAGAGAACCACGTAGAATGAACTGGAAATAAAAAACATTGCAGTCTTACAGTAATAGTAATGATTTTAATAATTAAAATTTCTTATACTTCCTTCCTAATATCAACATATATAATTTGCCAGCTTCTCTGTGAATACTGTGGGCTTTGTGAGGGAGGGAATGAGGGTGGAGGAGAGTTAGTTTTGTGGATTTGTTTTTTGTTTGAATAGGTTCGAGGTTTTCATTCATACCATTAGTCACAGTCATCCCCTTTCTAAATCTGAGGACCAAAGGTAGGGAAAAAATTATACTGTCCCCTATTTTTCATGCCCAATTTGTAATCTCTAAAATCTAGTATCTTCCTATACTTCTTCAGAGAAAATATTACACAAGTTAAAGCACAATTACCATTAGCTTAGGGCTGTGAGTGCACAGCACTTCTACAAACCAGAGCACAGATTCTAAGCTGGACATCAGCAGGAAAGAAAAAAGAGGAAAGGAGAGGGGAGCCACTAGTAATGTCCATGAATGGAAAGGCTGCCTTAAGTGATTTGGTCATGCTAGTCCCACCACTCTTACACAATCCACTCATTGTCAAACCTCATCCTTCCACCTCCCATCTCTACCTCCTGGATCCACTCTCCTTTACTCTTACACATGTGCGCTTCACAGCTGGACTAGATGATCATTGCAGGTTCCTTCCAACTGAAATATTATTTTTCTATTCTATTTTATTCTATTTCTCTCCTATCAACCTCTTCTGCACTGTAGCACCTTCACTGCACTTCCCTCCTCCTAACTCCAGTAGCCCCTTCTCCATATTCCCCTTCATTCCAGGCATACTGCTTCTGGGTTTTCCACCTTGCAGACCAAGTGCTTAGGAGAAAACTAAGAGCCATCTAAAAGTGGTGGGAAGATGGCCAGAGGACAGGTAGGAGCCCCTCTGGAACACGGGAAGAGAAGCACTGAGGTCACAGGCTACGGGCAGAGTGGCTTAATCCCTAGAGGATTCAGCAGTCACGGTAACAAACACCCAAATGTCTACTAAGCAAGTGAAAACCTTACTCAGAAGCTTACAACTGGGCTGAATGTTTACTAGGTCAACAAAAAAATTCCCCACTGCTTGCCATGATGCAACTGATCTGCCAAAAGGCCACACTTGGAAGAAATGTTTAACAGTGCACTTTTTTTTTTTCCCCTCTATTACTTCTGAGAATGGAATTATAAGATATTTTAGCTTAATTCAAAAACTCCAAATTTTAGGCAGGTACACAGAACATCAAACTTCAATTTAAATTACTATATTCTCATATACTTAAAATCACTCAAAAGCATTTTTTTTGCAGTGAAAAGTAACCAGCAACCTTAACTGTAGGCATTGCTATAGACTCCACCAATGACATATAATTGCTGATAAAAAGAAAAGACTGATTTCAGGGGTCATACCTAAGGATGACTTAATTCAATGATACCTTATCTCCCCAGATCTTGCTTTCTTGGCCATAACATGACTACTGGGTGTACCCTTGGGTGTGAAAGGTGCATTTGCAGTACTCCTGTGCCCCCTAGAGCATTATATTAAAGAATTTGGAACTGACTTAGATTGCTAGGGATATAACATAGCCTATAGACATTTAAAACTGACATAAAGTAATGTCTAAGGCTGAAAGACTTACATAAAATATTTTCAGCAAAATGTCTGTTATGTCCTTCAGACGCCCTTTCGCTGGCAGCTTAGTGTAAAAGCTGTTGGGACTATTTATAGCAGACTTTTAAATCACACTTAGGTATTTATAAAACATCCTGTCTAGTGGAGGTTTCCATAGTCTGCTTTCATTCACTTCTGCTGATAGCTATATAATATCTGAGGCACTGAGGAAGATCAGCAAACCAGGCACGGTTTATTAGTTATGGATTCCACACATTCTAAAAGGCTGCAGTCAAATCATAGTGCAACCATTTAGGCAACAAATGTAGTAACGCAGACTTGCAGTTAGTAGAACCTGACATTTATGTCCATTGACAATCTTACTTCCTGTTACATAAACTCCAGAAGAACGCGTTAACAGAAAAGACATTTTCAGGCAACCTACAAAGCAGCCATCCATAATTGCCATATTCAGAAAACAACTTCACATTCCAAAATTTTGCATAGTATCAAAGCACTGATGCTGAGGCAAGCTTTTTATCAGTGATGAATTTATAAATGAATGCACCTACAGTTAATTAAATGACACATAAACAAGACATAGCCAAGTATGTCTTAAAATATAAGAGAAACCATAGTTAAAAACAAGCCATTAAACCATAGGAGAGGCTCTGGATCCATTTATCCAGCATCAATAAAAGCAAATAACTTCCTGACCTCAAACTGAACCAAAATGAGCAACTGTTCCATTCTTTAGTTCTTTGCAACTTTTCTAAAAGCTATCCACACTATTTGACATTAAAATGTTAACCTTAAATGCATCCATCCCTACCACAATTCAGTGCTAATTGTACTCATTCTTTGTTGTTCCTGCTCAGTATTCCTCACAGTACATCTGAGAAATCTATGTTCGTTTCTTCTTTTTTTTTTTTTGAGGCATCAATGTCCACAGAGAAAAATGTACCCTTTTCAATCCAGTCTTGTTTTCTCAGCAGAAAGAGAAGCTAATATACTGTTGTGTAACAAACAGCAAAGCTTTTGTCATACAGAAGATGCCATCCAATAGATCTAAGAATATTATATTCATTGTGTCTGCATTAGATACCTTAACTTTTTTGAATGTTGATATTTCTCAAAAAAAAAAAAAAGGAAGGAACAGGAAAAACAGAAACCCTCCACAAAACTTCTGAGACTTTTATTTTCAGGAATTATACCCAAATTACTTCTCTGTTCTGTTTCATGATAACTTAAATCTGTCCATCTAGCATGAGGAACTGATAAAACTTTTTCCCACAGAAACCACAATCAGAGCTTATGGCATTTTTTACTGAGCTATAAAAAGTCATTTATTTATCTCCTCATTTCAGAACAGACAAAGGCTCCTTTTCTTTTTAGGGAGTGTATCCCAAGTTGTTTGTGGAATATTGCCATTCAGTTATTATCATCAAATGTTCCTGTGTGGAGCATGACTGCTAAATAAAAATAGGCAGCTATTCAGTGCAGAGTGATTACTCTGTTCTGTGTGCTCTTTCAAATGGCCCAGGTACTACCTGTATTTAATCTATGATATCAAATGGTCTTGATAAAAGAGTGCTATCGATATTACATGATCAGAGAAATGAGCAAAGTAATATTAATGGCATTTGTGGACTGGTAGTCTATTATGGAATATATTTCAATCATTTTCTTCAGTATCAGGCAGGGAGCAATTTTGTAACACAGTTTGTAAAGAAATTTAGCATTACTTTTAAATCTGCATATAAAGTTCTGCTACCTTTGATCTCAAAAAAAAAAAAAAAAAGGGCCTTTTAGGGGAAATGAAATGGCATTTTTTGAAGGTAACTCAGCTGGTCAATAGGCCATGCCCTGAAGCACAGTGAGAGCTTTTTCCTTTCTCTAAGCAAGGCCTGACATGTTATGACCAGCTCTACGCACAGCCACCTGTGGCCAGGCTCTGCAGGAGCTTCCAGCTCAGTTCTCGCATCTTTAAATTCATAGTTTTTACAATCTCCTCTACCCCTCTTTTAAAGCCTCCTTAGCAGCTGAGAAGGCCCCAGGGTCGCAGGTCTGCGACCCTGGGGCCTTCTCAGCTGCTAAGGAGGCTTTAGAGGCCAGATGAAACTTCCCAAGGAAGCTTGAGGAGACCTCCTCAACGCAGCCTCACCGTCCAGCCAAGAGGAGCAACCACATTGCCAAGTCTGCCTGCGCACTGGGACAAAACAGTGCTGCACATCCCCAGCAACCATTTGCTGTTCGCCTAGCTGTTAACCTGCTATTGCACAAGCATTCCTCCTTACGCTGCACGTACTTACTTACCCCAGACATCACACTTTGTCCAAGTGTTTCAAACACGAGCCCACACCTCAGGCCTCGGCGGTGAGGGGTCTGAGGCGGCTGCACCGGGGACCTCAGGCCGCTGGGGGCTGCTGTGGGGCCTCCCCTCAGCGCTCCTCGGCCTCACCGCCGCCGGCCTGCACTGGGTACCCCTCAATCCGGGCCTTCGGACGGGAATTCGGGCCCTGGGTGACATCCAGGGGCTCCTGCCCGTCGCTTTTCGCGCCTGGTGTGTTTCTGCCCTTTGAAATGTCTGGCGGAAAGGTCGAAGCCTCTGCGAGGGCGTGGCGGTGCCCTCTGTGAGGGTCCTAACCGCCTGCCCTGTCCCGCTGCCGGCGAGGCCAAGGGAGGGTCCGGCGGCCGCCTCGGCCGCCCGGGGAAAGCCAGGAACGAGCCGTCCCGGGCCAGAAACTAAAGAAAATTTCAGCTGATGCCTCCTTCTCGCTTCGTTGTTGTTGACATAGGTTGTCAGGGTGCAGGCACAGAGGCAGAGGAGGACAAACAAGGCACCAAACCCTGCCGCGGAGGTCCTCTGAGGGGCTGGGGTCCCCCCATGTCTGGCTGGGTTGTGAGGGTCCCTGGAAAGTGGGAGATTTTTTTTTTTTAACATGAAAACTTGTCAAGGAAACCCAACGGTTACAATGACAGACCCCCCAAAGGCACGGGGACAATTAGCACGAGGGCTTCTTCCCTAATTATTCTTCCTACTATTTATGCAGGTTGTATTTCAGAAAAAAATGCCCTGTGATGTCCTTTATAGGCCGGTGGGGCTGGGCAGCACCGCAAGCTGTGGGTTGCTTACCCAGCAGTAAAATGCCATTAGCACATCCTACCACTGGGTTATGGCAGTTGCCTGTGTCCTGTCAATCTTCTCAGCCTACAGTACCACCAGAGTTTCGATCTCCTGTAAAGTCGGGTGGAAATTAAGCATTTCCGAAACTGACGTTGTGCATCTCGCCCTCAAAATCCCATTGACAGTACGCCTTTGTCCTTAAATACCTAAATATCTTTAAATATGTGACCAAGCTAGAGGGAATTAGGCACAGAGTCTCTGTTGAATTTCAGTAATGTACGGCTATGACCCTGGAAAATACCATCAGATTCTCTTCATTGCTTGACTTCAGTGTTTCTCCTTCATTTGTCCTACATCTGGGAACATGGGGATAAGGACACTTTTGTTTCCCATGTTGCTCTCTCTCTGTTTTGACTGATAGTCCCCACCTCAAAAAGCCTGTCACAGTCTGACTAGACAACGTCTGGCACAACGCAGCCCCGTAATCCATGCTGTAAAAATGCAAGATATCAAAATTAAAATGATCTCCGGTATTAATAAGGCACTCATCCCTCTGCTATCGAAACACAAGAGGTAGCGATGTTGTGCCTTAACTACAACTAATCCCCAAAAGTGGGATTGTTCACATACTTTGCATGATCCGTAGGGCAGCTTGGTCTTAAAGACGCTATGAATGCCACAGCATTTTAAATTTTCCTGTTCCTGATGGTTTAAATTCCTAAATTTAAACACATCAACTTATGAAGTCCAAAACAAACCTGAAGCGATCAACAGGGATGTGTTTAACTTTCCATTTGTGCTGCCCCTACTGTCGATTAAGGCTTAGCTACTGTTTGGCGTTAGTCATTAAAAAAAAAAAAAAAAAAAAAAAAAAAAAAAAAAAAAAAGAAAAGTAGTTATGGAGCACATAGCACCACGTTCCAGTCAAATGCTTTAGCAAAGGCTGCTGTTATGAAAAGGATTTTCTAATAAGGGGAATAATGATCTTCAGATTCTGACCTCCTGGCACGGCAGTGAGATTTATCAGGAGGGGCATGTGACTAGTTAAGACACACAGCCCCAGCTTGAAGGAAACAGCTGCTCATTTCATGCTTTAGCACTTGGCAGCTGGACAAGGAAGGGTGATGTTTGTGTTGAATACCTCTGCAGAACCAAGTACAGTAAGTGATTTTCCCTGTTTTTGTTTTGGTTTTTTTTTTCTCTAAACTGCCACTGCTTTCCTATTTTCATCCTAGACCTTTCGTAAAAACACTTAAGGGTGAGGCGTATTTTTGTCACTTCATTGATAAGCAGTCATTCATGCTCGGAATGCCTATATTTTTCTGACCTGTAATTAACAGTTGCGTTCTTTTTTGCTCTTGCGGGAACAAGACAGGTACGGTGTTTTGTCCTCATGCTAGCTGGGGAGGGAAAATGGTGCTTATTTACTCAGGTCATGGTGTGAAGAGGTTCTTTATAATGAACGTGTTTTCCTTTCTCTGTAGAGCTAGTCAATAGGTAATGATGCAACCAGAGTACAGAGCAATTTCAGTATTTGGCTTAAAGATACTCATGTAAGGAGTTGACAGAGGTATCCTTCAAAATAACATGAATGGTCTGAAGAAAATTGCTTGTGACTGGTTATTTTTGGGAGGTGAATGAAGAGATTTTTTGGAAACGAAAAGGTAGAAGCAAAGCAGAGGAATACAGGAAGATAGTGAAGATGCACTGATTAAGATATAATTGAGTCATTCTGGATAATAATGCATAATTAGATTATGAAAATTTTAAAAATCCTCCCTAAAACAGGGAGCAGGTGTCCTAAATATCTCCAAGTTTTTAATTCAATCTCTTTATGGATACTTGTGTTTTGGATGTTTTTCTTTCGCAAATGATTGATGTTCCCATCTGATATTTTTTTAGTACTATGGTCTGAAGTTCTGCTTTAAAACAAAAGAATTGGAGTATAGGATATATATAAAGGAACTTTTGATCAATTGTTTATGTAGAGATTAATTAGTTTTTTTGGAGGAGGACTTAGGAGGAATGGGAACAAATGAATGGGTGATAGAGCTTGATATGTGATGAGACTGAGGGATACCTGGTGCTTTGGGGAAGATTAAAGAGGGGCAGAGGTAGAGAGCAGCAGGTCCTTTTGAGGAAGGTATATATCAAGTCGAAAAGCCTGGATTTCAGAACAGGATCAAGGATAAACACTGGTGAGTTTAGTGAATCATGTGGTCCCTCCTTTAAAGATGGGGAGAATAATCCTTATTCAAAGAGTTCTCACGTAAGAAAGATAAACTTTATTTATTTCTCCCTGAAAATTTTTGTTTTTCTTTTAAACCATAGTTTATGGCTTTGCTAGTTAACTGGAAATTTTAGAGGAAAATGTCAATCAGTTTCAGTTGTTCACAAAACCAGAAGTCTGCCTGGCTTCCTGCTTGTTCATGTCTCCGAGGGTAGAGCACCTTTGAACCAAGAGCTTGAGTGCTATCAGGCTGCGGTTACACTGCAGCCCTCCCATGCAGATGGCATGCGATGCCATGAATGCAGCAGTCCTGGGGAGCCCTGGGGCACCCAGCTTTGTGCTCAGGAGCCCCTCAGCCCCCAGGAACCTTCGCTGCAATGGGGCCCCTCAGGCCTCTCCAGGTCTCCATCCCATGTGGGGTGGGGAGAATAACTGGTCCGCTCTTGCGTTTCATTCTGCTCCCAGAATAACTTATTTTCAGAATTGTAGGAATCCTTTGTTTTGGATAAGACTGTGCTATGGTGTGCTTGTTTCCAAATGTATTTTATGTTTGTGATGAGGGTCCTCTGCTGAGCAAGATGCCCTGGTTCAAGTCACGGTCTTTCAACAGAAGCTATAAGCGCCTCTTGTTCCACTGATTTTATTCTCAGGCATCCCTGGGAATTAAGTGGAGTATCCAAGGGAACTAGTGATGATTGCATAGTAAAAATTAGATCACTGTACTGCTGAGCTCTCCTTCAGGTAGTGTATGTCTGAAAACATGTAGTTACAGCAGTCACTAAATTGTCTGAAAGAAATGTGGTGAGAAGAGCTCGGTGTACTATTGATGATTAAGGTCATTTATAGTGAAAGGAGAATAACTCATCATTTGGATCCACAAAATTTAAGGTAAATGATGCTGCTTTATTTAGAGGTTCCAGCTTTTATTACTGTGCCTTATTTGAATGAAATTCAAGACTCAGGACTAGATTTTCAAGTCCTCTGTCCACAAAATAAAGACATTACAAGATTCTTAAGGGTGCAGACGTTCAGTCCTTATCACTAACCCATTTTGGTAGGGATGCTTACTGCTAAACGCAGGCATTTTACTTTGAGAAAAGAGAGTGTTGCAGTCTTCAGGCTCTTCTCACTTCATGGCTTTTCTGATGAATTCCAGCTGCAAGATTTGTTCCTGTAGCACGGGTCATAGGACACCACTGGGGCACACACTGATTTTGAGCTTGAGAAGAAGACACAACCTCTGTACCACATCTGTATCCTGATCTCACAGAAACGTGCTCAGCTTTTTGAATGTAACCCCTCCTTGTGTTCGTGTAAGTCAAGGCAGGTCTGCAGAGCCATGAAGTACATGAATTAAATTTCAGCATTCTTTGTTTGGGGAAGTGCTCAGCCCTTGCATTTCCCATTGATGCATCTCCAGAAAGTCCAATACCTAAGAGAAATTGTTCATCCTGGAATTTTTTTCATTACGTAGCAGGAGATTCAGTAACAGCGTGACCATTGCTGTCCCTCCACAGAAGCTCAGTGTGTATTCGTATCATTGAGAGCCTTTTAAGGTTCTTCTTAAATCATTTTCCTTTACTCTGAGGCAATGACCAAGGCAATGTTACGGTTCTCTGAATGGACGTATTTCTGCTCTGTAGCAAAACATCTAGCTGAAGAGTAACCGCAGTTTTGCCAGCCCCTCTCTCTAGTTGAAAATGCTATTATACAGAGGAGCCACTCCCAGGATGTTCCTGAATAAAGACAGGAAACTACTTTTTAAAGTACTGAAGGGGTACTTGTGTGGTTTTCTTTTTTTCCTAAGCTGTCCAGCCCTGGCTACAGAACATTTGTATAGGTACTCTAAACAACTTACACAGAACATTTTCCGTTAACGTATTTGTGGTATAACCACTTTTCACCACTAGAATTGATAGACAAATTTTCATATTGGCCTTCTCTTTTGAGTCAGGAATGGCAATGTCTTATACCCGAGTGTCTGAATAAAAAAGCTGAAACAAATTCTCAGGTCTTCTGATTTTTGGGGTTAATTGTTTTTCTCTGCATTTTTAATATTCAAGGTGAACAGAGAGCTCAGTAGTACTTTTTCATTAATAGGTTTGCTTATTCATATAACGTATCTAAAAACCACCTGACCACCAGACTGAGACATTGAGACGGGGGAGAACTTTTCTCTTGTAAAGAAAATAAAAGAATATCAGCTACAAGCACTGCCAATATCAACAAAACAGACTTGGTGAGTCCAGTTCAGATACAAAGACTAATCCTGCAAGCGCATAAGTGTTTGCTGAGCTGAACTCATGAGTGGTCCCACCGGAAAGTTCAACTTATATCTAAGTGTGGATGGGGTCCGGATCAAAGTGTGGGTGTGTGGAAATACCCACACGACTGATGTTTACAGCTCAGCAGAAAATACGATTACCCCTGAGAATTACTCTTGCTGTTTTGGTGGCCATCTGCTATCTCACTTCTCTGAGTAACTGCTCCCCTTGCTGCCCTGTCCTCTGACCGCATTCAAATAGGTGAAATGGTTTAACTCTCTCCCACCTGTGATTCATGCATATTCTCTTCACTAATGACCTGGAGTTTCTCAGGCAAGGGGAGAAGGCTTCAACATCTGAAGAACCTGCCAAGCATAATAATCTGTGCAAAATCAGTGAAACCTGAGCTATTCTTGTTCAAATACCTCATATTTTTAGTTCCTGCAAACAGAAAATAACCGTATCATCTTAAATTAACACAAATTTGCTATTAGTGATTCAGCAGTGTGTCTGCCTTGGACTACCACAAAAGCCACACCAAGCTGAAGGTAACAGTAACTAAGACATATTGATGTTACATGTCGCGTGTATCAGTGCATTTCCATCACTGTTAAAGCTGCCTCCCTTTTCAGCCCCTACGATGGAAACAGATGTTCCTCTCAGAGGAGTGGTGGGCTTGTGCAAGGGAGTCTGGAGTGCGGGAAATGTGTGCAGGAACAGGATCTCGGAGATGAACAAGGATTTTCCATACCTTTGGAAGTATATTTTGCTCCCCATGCCTGAAGCAGGCTGATGGTTTTCAATGTAGAAAGCAGTCTTACAGGCTAGTATTTCAGTAAGCCAGATGTGATATGGCCAGATAGATTGAACGTGACTTATATTGGTGTGTATTTGCAAGTATTTGCATCCTTGCTAAATGTGTTGATGAGGCTGCCTTTGACACACGACTCAAGGCTGCATATATTCTTTGTCATGATTGTATTCTTTGTCATATTCTTTAAAAAGATGTAAAATTTTTCTAGCTTAAACTTGGGTCTCACCACATTGCATTTCCTTAATCTGACTGAGCGTTATTACAGGTAGGCTTCCGTTCATAACCTGTAATGCACTTAGATCCACCCAATCCGAAATCCAAATCCATAATCCAAATCTTGGTGCTGGTTCATATGGCATGGATTGGTGAGTTCTCTTTGTTTTGCAGCAACCCAGGGTTTGAACCCAGAGCTTGGTTGGAAATTTCTGGTGTTGCTAGTGGGAATTAAAAAAAAAAACAAAAACAAACCCTTTACAGAAATATGTAATTGATTACCAGTGGAGCAAATTACATCAGAAAATCTTCGCTGAACTAGGGCTTGAGTTAGTTTACCGTCTGGGTATATAGTGACTTTTGTCATCTGAATCAGAACAGCCATGACAGTCCAGCCTTATCACACTGTTCATGAAATAGCTTCCTTACAAAACTAATAGTAATCTCCTCTGCTAAAGATGTCTTGCCTACTTTAGCTTGCTTACTCACGTACTGCTTTACCGAATTCATGAACACATACTTCCCGAAACAGCTGCCACCCTTCCTAAAACTCTTGGTTTCCAGGCCCTGCCCTAATGACTATCTATATATTTTTATCTTAACTAGGCAATGGGGCAGGAACTAGAATTCACTTTTTTTTCCCTCCTCTTGAGTGAGTGCTCTTCTCCTTAAATTATACAGTCATGTTCTTGCCTGCTTTCTCCCTGCAGCCCAAAGAAGCTCCATTATTCCATATGGAATTTCGTTGATGTTCTGGGGCTGGTAAATCTACTCTGTAGTCTCAGCCAAGACAGTGGGAGGTGTCAATCCTTCCACTAATGTGAAGAATTGATCCTGTATCTCTCACAGATTTAAGCAGTGTTCAGAGATCTTGGATAAAGAGCTTGGGCATCACGGCTGCACCTATCTAGTGTGGGAGTGACGTGCTAGGTGTGACCAGGAGATGCTTACCACAGGCAAGGCAGAAGAGTTTCTACGGTGGAGATCCCAAAAGGATTTAGGACTGACCTCAGCAGGGAGATGCTTGTTGTTGCAGACTCTGATAGGCTTCTTGAAGCCCACTGTTGGGCGTTTGGGGACTTTAATATTGCAAACAGCTAAAAGATATTAAATATTGAAAGAGGCTAAAAGCTCTAGGCAGTCACCTTCTGGTGAAAATGGAGAGACCAGGCTGAGAGTCACACCCCTGGAGTCAGGTTCTGGAAGTGTAGGGGAGACAGGATTTGGGTGCTCAGTCCTTTTTTTGGATCCAGCTCTCAGCTCACATTGCAGAACGGAAATAAGAGAGGTGGTTTTCAGATATAATATATCTTAAGTAAAGGCTCTTTTGCAATTTGCTGCCTGTCTGTGTTGCCAAATCTGCTCCTCTGGGAAATCTTGCACTGGTTTGACTACATTGATTCAGAAATCGGTGTAAATTCTGACTTGGGCAGAGTTATCTGGTATACAAGTGCTTATAGAAATATAATTCATTCCTGTAAATGAACTTGAAAAGGAGTGATCTCTTTTCAAAACATGACTGCAATAGCAATCAGGCTTTCAATGCAGAAAGCTTCTAACTCAAGATCTTCCTAACACCTCCCACCCTTTAATTTCCTCTCCTTACGTGACAGCTTTTTTCACTTCGTATTGCCTTTACCACATAGCCACAAGACTGTGTGGGGTTTTTAAATTATTATTGGCGTTAAGCAGATCCTTCAAGAAATGCTGATAAGCTTGTTAAATTTGATAAAGATATGCTAAGGAAGAAATAGTTATGAGTTTCCTCTGTAAATACAAAGCAAGCAGGCTTGGATGAATTTGGTGTCTTCCGAGTTACTCATGAGGGCAACAGCTATTTGGGATGGCCTGAACCAGCCACTGCAAAGGTGTTACATTGCCAGTTAACTGGAGGGGTTTTATCCACACAGCCAGAAAGATACTTGGTGGAATATATAGTTCTCAACTGTTACAGTGGCAGCAACTACTCTTGTTGCTTTCAAATGATGCTGAACCTTCAGCATAGCATCTCTGCAAAGTATGCGTTTTGGAATTTTCTACAGATCTTACTCTTTTAGGCAGAAAATACAGGTTGCACTACAAATACGTGAGGTTTAGATAATTACAGTGTTTTAGTAAGGTTTGTTTCTCTGAAGTCCTGTTGTCCCATTCTGTGGTTGTGGAAGTGGGATATTTGTGTAGCTGCAATCCTGCGTTAAATATTCTTTCATGCAATAAATATCGAACTACCAAAATAGTATTAGCAAACTGAAGATCAAAGTTACTTTTTTAATGTAAGCCGTAAGATGCTTTTCCTCTTTCTTTTTTTGATACAGGTTTTTTTTACGCTGCTCCCTCCCCTTTTTCTAATTGTCTTGCTCTTCTGTATATTTTTCTATATAGCACCTTCTTCAGATGAGCTTGTGTTTGTGTTTCAAGTCTTTTGATGAGAAATTTCTGTTGCCGTTTCTCTCTTTTTAAAGAAGGCATTTAACTTCTTGGCTGCAAACTATCTTATTGTTAGGAAGGCATGTGGTTATTAATAAAATTCACTCTGTTCCAAAAGCTTGAATACAGGAATCAACCTTGTGACGCTGTTCTCGTATCCTGTACTCTGTAGACTTCTTCTTGTATCGTAAACAGTTTTAGAAGTTTGCTGTGTATCTTCATACCTCTGTTGTACTAACCAATGTGAGTTTCGTAGTAGACTGCTAAGTAAGAAAACAAGGTTTAGTTGGCTGACCGACAGTCACTTTGTTACCTCTGAGAAAAAAACCCCAAATCTGGTCAGACATGCTAGAAAGAACAAATAATCTCTTCCCTGCTTTTCTCTGTTGGTGGCTTGCTATTTTAAAAACTTCTGAACTGGCTTGAGAAACACTGTATGCTGTGTTTAAAATACTCTCTTTGCATCAAGAAATCCAGAGCCTGCCACTGTTTCACCCATCTTCCCAAGGGAAACTCCTCGAAAATAACTAGATGTAAGGAACTGCTTGGGCATTTTGATGTCCTGCAGCTGCTGACAGAATTGTGCAAAGAAAGATGCTGGATCTCTCCTGATCTCCAGGCTGGGTTTTTACTCTGCCAAGCTTTTTTGTAAGCCTGCCTTCATGTGAGTTGCAAGTTGTTGGTGACTCCTGCAGATTCAAACCCATAGCACCTCACGAGGCAGGCATCCCCCATTCACGCCAGTGTGCGGCAGACGGCAGTTTGCGTGAGTTCCTAGGATCACACAGCAGGTCTGTCTGCTGTCGTGTGTGTCCGTCGGTGTTTTCTAGCGTACTATTTCAATTTGCATTGCCTCTTTAAATAGAGTGTCTGCTCTCAAATGAGTAGGAAGATGCCACAAGGGAGTGAGAATTGTTAGTGACCCTTAGCAACTGGTCTGGTCTCTCTCCTTGTCTGGGACCTATTAGCACATCTGTGGGGAAATAACAGTTACATGTGAACCATTTTCTACATTCATGAAAGGCAAAATGAAGGGTAATTCCATTAGAAATGCACCATAACAGCCAAATGAGCAAAAGGAGCCAAAGATCTGTCCTGCCCCTCTGTCCTTTTAACTCTGTCTTGCTCCATCTCAGACATCTAGCTTCCCATTACTTCAGTCTCTGAAAGCCTCTTCCTGCCTTTATTGTTTTGCCAGTTGCTGCCTTCAATTTACTGCACCGATAAATACTTCCCAGGCTGTAAATGTGTGGTCAAGATATTTTTGAAGCCAACCCGTGTTTTGATTGTAGTTGCAGGAGGAAAGGTCAGCAGCAGAACTGTTCTTGCTGTGTGGGGAGGTCGCTCCTCACACCAGGATAGGTGTAGGTTGTGAATTCATGGGGAAAGATGTGAGGAAATATATGGGATAATAGGGGTGAAGAGGAAAAAAAAAAAACCCACCTTTCACTTAACCTCCCCTCTTCAGTACCCTTGCTTTTATTAGATGTAAAGTAACTGGAGTTGTTCTTCAGCTAGGGGACCGCCGGAAACCAGAAAGAGTGGGAAATCGGATATGGTCATTGATGCTGGCAATGATAGCAGGTAGGTGGGAGGTGACAAAGTCTCCCTTCACTGGTGTCTGTGACTGCAGATAATAATTTTATCTCTTCTTGATACAACATAGCCGCAGAGATAGAAAAGGGAAGAGGGGATGTGTTTTAGCATCTCATTTTCTGGGGCACTTAGCTATACTCTCTACAGTTTGGGTTGACCAGCACAAGCCTGTAAAGCTCGATGTGCTTGAGAAGCTCCGTTTATGTCTGTAATTCCTGTGGCATCGCTGCAACGCGTGGCACAGATGTTTGCGATGGGGCTGTCTGCCAGCGTGAGCCTAGAAAGTACTGTCCCAGGAGCAGTTAGTCTCCAGTGGGAAATAACTGGAAATTACAGAAGCTTCTTCAAAGGGAAAATCAATTTGGAAGCCATGGGTTTATCAGACAAGAACTTTGATACCAAACTTCCTGAATTTTAATACCAGTTAGAGGCTCTTATGGTTCCTCTTTGTGTGAAAATTGATTGAAAGGTGATGTGAAACTGAATGTAGTGCTGACTCTTAAAACTGTCATAAGTTTTGGAAGATTTAACAGCTTCACAAAAGACACTACCCAGGGTCTATGCTATTATAGAAGAATCTTGGCTTAGTTAAAAATAAGACAAAATAAGCTTTGTGGGGGGAAATGTAAATCTCCAAGATCAACATATCAGAACGCCTAGATAACTAGGACCTAGGGTTTCTTAGTAATCTAAATAATAAATCAGTGTGATTTTTCCAGCTTGGCTGTAATATGGCTGGCAATGGTAAATAATAATAATAAAATATAAAAATATTTTTATATTTTTATATATATACTGGGTCTTTGTCTTTCTGAACTGAAGGGTTGATTATTTCCCCATATGTGTTTTAAAATAACTGAAAAAATGGTTTCTCTTGGGCTGGTCCAGTCTCATTAAAGGCATACAACGGTGTATCCAGTTAAGAATATATGCTGGTAAGGTGGTTTTTACCTTGAGTTGACCTCTGTGACTAGATAAAGAAACCACACTTATTCATGAAGGACTGTGAAAAGCTGTATGTAAGTCTGTGAATAACAGAGGTAATTGCCAAGGGTTTCTCTTAAGGCTTACAGGCAGTAATATAACTTGTAAGAGGTATTGACAGTGTATTGTTCGTTTTCTGAAAAAAAAGATTGATTAAAGGAGTATGTGAACTCTGTCCTCTCCCGATGGGTTGTGCTTTGGTGGTGGAGATCTCTAATGTGTCTGAAGGGCAAAGATACCCAGAAGCACTGCATCCCTTGGCATCACACATATTAATCAAATGTCTAATATTTATAATTTTATTTTTGCTTTACTGGGAATAGCAAAACAATTTTTTTGATAAATCTACTGAGAAGTACGGCTGAAAGTTTTCCTCCTTTTTCCTACCTCCAAGGTAGTAGCAATTGTACTACCTTGACTCCTGGAAAGTGGAAGTAAGATGTTATCACCATAGTACATGGAATAATTCAAGGATGTATGTTCAGATGCTACTGCCATTTTTAGCTGGAGTTACAGTGACAGCCACAAATGCCAACATGGTAAATTGAAGAAACAAATATAGAAGTGGATGGGAAAAAACTGAAGTATGGTAGACAACGAGTTCCCCCGTGGAACCTGTAGAGCTGTGGAGCCACTAACATCCCCTGTGCAGTGTCTCTTGTTAATAACAAGGTTTGGCTTTAGCAGTGTACACTTAGAAATCCCCCCCATCCTCCCTTTTGAGACACAAACGTCTCACTCTGTTTAGTGTCTTTTGAAGTTCCCCTTTGATCCAGAAAAAGTGTGAACCAAGTAACAGAACGCAGACAGTTGCTGTGGTTTATCGTATAACCACTGCCTGAAGGTGTGTAGCAAAGGTGAGTGAGTACTGGTGAGTCACACTGGATGCACCCAAGACTCTCGTATTTCATTTTCATTCCTCTCCTGCCCCCAGCAAGCCTTGTATCTTGCATTCACGGAGCAGTGCCACAATGTCTCCCTTGTTCTGTGTCCTCACTCCATGTGACAAACACCATCGGTAGGCCAGATGTGCCATCCTGCAGCCAGCTGTATGTCTGGTTGAGGTCCTGGACTGGGATAGAAGGGGTGGCATGAGGCTGCCCAGCATCACCGCCCTTTCCTGGCTAGCACAGCTTTGGCATGTATTCGGATGCTGGAGAAACCTGACCACATATGCCACTTGCTCAGTGTTTTCTAGAAATTTAATTGTGTGTACTGATCACCTACGAGAATAATTTAACAGCTTGGAGGGGAAAATCTTCAGGAACTGTGCATCAGGCAACCTAAGACCTGCATTGACTTGAGCCAAAACAGATGTCTCAATTGCACCTGTATAGGCAAAGGTGCAACCGTTACGTGTCCCAGCTGGGATTCTTATTATGGTAATTACACTAATGTGTGTGGAGACTAATCACAAGAACGGACCTCATTGCAAGAGCCTCCACTGCATCCGCAGGGTAGCAGATGAACTCTGTCCTGAAGAGCTTGCCCTGGATGTGAGCAAGACAGGATAAGGGAAAAAGGTGTAGCAAGGGAAGTTAGCCTTAAACCTTCTCATGAGACTCTTGATTTCTTCTTGGATTTTTTTTCTGCATCCTGCTACTGATTTGATTTCCCTGTTCAGCTGCTCGCATTGAGCACTCTTGCTCCAGCAGCCAGGTGGATGCTGTTTAACGCAAGCATTCAGGGATGTGCATTGGAGGAGGGGGAGACGAGGGGAGGCATGGCTTACTTAAACCCCCAAGGATGTCCTAATCTTGTAAAGAATATGAGTGTCCTGCAAGCAGGCCTCTGGAAAGCTTATGGATAAACTGAGACCCATAGAGGTGCATCTGTGTCAAAGTTGAACTGTTTGTGTGTGGTTCTGTTTATTGTCCCCAAGTAGAAGGAAAATAGCCCGCTTTCAATTAATGGGGAAAGTGCTACATGTACATTTACTTTGGCTTGGCTAAAAAGCTGTTTAAATTTCATTTAGCTAAATAAATATTACCCTGTATGTCAAATTTAAGCTTATTTAAACCCGACTTACTGGTTTAGCTTGCACCTGTAACCACTATAACTTGCTAGAAACCCGTGTGGAAGTGCCCGCACAGAGATTTGTGCTGGTTTGACATTTTAATATTAGTTAAACTGCCATAACTTGTCGGTGTGGTCCTCCCCTTAGTAGCCTCCAGCAGTAAAAGCGATGTCTTTTGGTTTTACTAAAAACAGTAGCCAACATCTAAATCTTGACAGTGTGCTGCCCACTCTGTTCACACCGTTTGATGCTTTTGCATAAGACCACAAGTTTACTGGCAGGGTATCCTCTTTCTTTTAAAAACTAATGTATTACACCTGACCACATCTGTCTCAAGAGCTCACAGACTACACACTTGGTTTAAACACATCTCTCAAGACAGTCCACAATAGTGCCATCTCAAGACTTCCAAAATGTTGAACACAAAATGCAATTACATGAAGAGCGCTAAGGAAAGCCATCTGCTCAAAGTAACACACTGTGTGCACGTGGCAAGGCTTGGAAGGGACTTTGTGTCTTGTAGTTTGGTCCATAACAAACTTCTCCCTCTGGACACATCACTGCAGGTGTTTCTGCTTTCACCCTAAGCAGTAGTGCTAATATTTCGTGAAACAAAGCATGACATGCCTGACACTATGACTTGGTTCACAGGAATATTATGCAGTTCTATCTCTTACCTAAATGAAGGGGGTCCTTTAGACAAAGCTGTAGGCTTTGAGGGAACACTAAGGCTTATATTGGTCATTTTCCTATTATCTTTCACCCATTCCTGACTATTGCCCTGAATTCCCTTCCCAGCGTGTGGCAGGATCCCAGCAAGACTTGGAGTGGAGCCTGTCGTTTCAGGTGACCTGGTTAAGGAATGAAAACGGGAGGATTGTGTGTCTCCTGTATCCTTAATAGCCTCTGGTAACCACAGGAAAACCAATAGGATTTATAATTCCATTATAAGGCAAAAATTGGTTTTTTTTTTGTTTCACTGTAGTATGTGATTGTTCACTGTGTGATGTCATTAGGTGAGCTCTGTTTTTTTTTATCCAGTTTTCCCGAATTGTTCTGAAACAGCTGGATGGCAGTGAGATGTCTCAGAGCTAGGAAGTACCTGGGGGCAGAGATTCTCTAGGTTGTCTTTACTTGGAAGTCCAACTGCACCTTTGGCAATCAATATTTTAATAGTAACCACTTATTTCCAAGTTTTTTAATTCTTTACATGTTTTGTATATAGTATATACATATACTATTCATTTATATATGTACACATTATTATTTATGTATATATACATTATATACGTGTATTAGGGACATGTAGGATTTTTTTCATGCTTCTCATGTTGTGAGCCGTTGACTATCAAAATATGATTTATTTAACGTCTGCGGATGAAATTTATAGTTGTGTTTTACATCTCTAGAGGTATTGGTGTGGTTGGATACCATTGTGGCACGTCTATAGACAAGACATCTATTGTTCTAGTAGAACAGCGGTGCTTAATTGCACAAATAATGATGTAATGTTTGTGGTGGTTGGAGGCTGAAGTCAAGAGATGTGACATCAGGTTTTGGCTCAGCTGCAGATATGTGGCTTAGCCCCAGTCAGCCAGTTCTTCCTCCAGTGGAAACGTTTTATTCTTCTTCTAGAAGCATTATGAGAATAAAACCCTTTAGTGGTCAGATAGGCTGTTTGGGGACGGTACTGTAACATCAGGATCTAGGTATCTACTGGTTAAGTAGTTGTCATGTAATTAGAAAAAAAAATCCTACTATTTTACTTTTTTATTTGTTGATTACTATATGGCTGCCTTAATCCTGTTGCCAGCGGAAAATAGGAATGATACTGTCCTATGCTATGTATTATAGAGGATGGTTATACTAACAAAACTGAACAGGCAGATCAAATCTCTTCCCCTCCTACATTTCATGCTCAGCAGTTTTCAAGAGACAGGCAGACAAAGCAATAGCTTTTCTCAATTCTATTTATTTAAAGAGCTGACTGAAAAATATTTTGAAATAGCCAATGTACAATTTAGTCTATATTTCTCCTCTTGAAAAAAAAATAAGTCAGGTGGTTGAAAGAGGTAGACAGCTGTCTCTGTGAAAAATCGAGCCAATAATTTAAGCACTTTAAAAAAGGATTTGGGAAGGGTCAAAAAGGACAGATATGCTCAAAGTGGGATTCTAGCAAAAGTTAGGTGCTGAAGTACAAAGTTGTGATCCTGGAAAACACTGCTCAGCTGCTGGCTAACTCTCAAAGCAAAAGTAAACCAAGAAAATGCTCTAGTTTGGGTTTTTTTCCCTTTAAGTACATGAACAGTCTTGGGAAGAAAGACTGAACCTAGGGTGACCCTGGCTCGTGTCCAGCCTTAGCAGCAGGTTAGAGAGCCACGTAGCACCCTGTGTTCTCTCTCTGGTCCACTTCAGACAACCTCGTTCTTCGTGTGATGGAACAGCTTTAGCAGAAGGGTTGAGGCTGCCCAACCTAGCCCCAGATCTAACTGTCAGGCCTTCTGCCAACGTGCCAAGCATGGGTTCAAAGCCAAGGAGCACTCTGAACCCACCTTCCCCTTTTCCTTGGGTCAGTGCTCTGGCTGCTTACCGTTGTGTGAGAGGAGTGGTTTTCATTGCAAATACGAGCTCTGCTCGATTCCTGGAATAACAGATGTGTGTTCCTTCAAGAGGGGGTTCCGCACCACCAAATTCCGACAGTGGAAAGAGCTTTCTTCCAGCTGGGAGGAAGGCACGGGCAGGGGAGGACTGATGCTTGCACCTCTCTGCTTGTGTTTGCTGGTGGCTGACCTGGGCTCCTGCAGCACCGCGTGTGCACCGGCTTGTAGAAACTCCCTGCTTGGTGAGCTGTGGTTATTTCCTGCAGGATCCTTCTCTCAGCTTCAGGGAAAAGTGTGTCATGTCTAAATCCTTTGTTGGATGGGGCCAGAAAGAACCTGGCTGTAGGCACCCATCTAAAAATAATAGTGTCTTTGGCTGAGTGGTACATTTGGAAGGTCTTCCAAGCAAGAGACTGCTGCATGATTAGAGCAGCCTGGGCCCTGCAGGACTCTGAAGCCAGGTCTATAGAGAAACTTTTCCAGGCACTGTGATGCAATAGTTGTATCACTCTCTACAACTACCTGAAAGGAGGGTGCAGTGAGGTGGGTGCTGGCCTCTGCTCTAAAGTAACAAGTGACAGGACAAGAGGAAACGGCCTCAAGTTGCCCCAGGGGAGGTTTAGGCTGAATATTAGAAAAAATTTCTTCACTGAAAGAGTGATGAGGCATTGGAACAGGCTGCCCAGGGAAGTGGTGGAGTCACCATCACTGGAGGGGTTCAAGAAACATGTAGATGTGGTGCTGGGGGACATGGGTTAGTGGGTTGGGTGGTATTGAGTTGACGGTTGGTCTTGATGGTCCTTGAGGTCTTTTCCAACCTTAATGATTCTGTGATTCTCATACACTGTGTGCTGCTAGAGGGTCCCTGACCAGACAGTGATCTCCAAAGGGGATTTCGGGTGCAGGTAAGAGTGAGCACAGGCCGGCCATGGGCAGTTTGCACGTGCCAACTCTGGGAGATGGAGAGACTTCACTGGTGTAGGTATGGGCCAACCTCTGCTATTCCTTCTCGGCTGCTGGGAGTTCAATAGTGCAGACCTAGCGTCAACGAGCAGCATTGTCTCCTCTTTCTGGGAAGTAGGAGTTGTGTCAGGATCCATTGGCTCTGCCTTTTGCTGAGGAAGGAGCGTGCCTGCCCGTGCCATGGGTGTGAGCTGGCTGGCTGAGGTGGCACCAGCAGGGCTGGCGTAGCTGCCACTGCCTGCTGTCCCTTGGGTGGCTGGAACGCGGTGATGTCTGCGGGACTTCAAGCTCACAGGGACCTAGCTCAGAGCACTCTGTGCTCATTGTGACAGTGGCATTTGAGAGCGGGTCAGGGCGGGTTAGTAAAAAGGGTGAAGGAAGCCAGTCCTACCAGGACTGAAGTTGCAGTACAAGGTCTGTGACATGGTAGGCTTGACAAACTTGACATTTGTGGGTGAATTGACCAGGTATATAGTTCATCAGTGCTTTGCATGCCCTACATTTAAAAGTTTTGTTATGTGCAACAACTTCTGAAAATAAATTCCCCGAATTCCGGCATTGTTTCACTTCAAGGACTTCTTTAGCTTTACTCTTGGCTTTTCTTTCTAGAAAAGTTGTTGGATGTACTTTGTTGTTTGTCACATTTCAAGCACTTGTTACGATCAAGCAGTAGTGGGGCTTAGTCACAGATAGACAATAAAATACTGATTCCTTCCCTTCTTTACAAAAAACCTGTAAAATTCTTTCTGAAAATTTGTAACAGTATTTTGTGCATTTTTCAGATAAATTGATATTGGATAATTAAATGCATAGTAGATGTATGGTACAATTTAGAAGTTTCTGTGTGTTCAGCTTTCTGTGAGTGTTCAGCTACCACGGGAAGATTTATTTTTAGAAGATGTAGGACTGATATTAAGGTTCTCTGAAAAATCACCTCTTAAATTAATGTTTGCTGCGAACTTCATTAAACATTTATGCGGTCTGTGCCAATTAAGTCCATTAGCATTACCATGAACTGGTAACCTTAGGGAAAAAAAAAAAAAAAAGTGGTTATGCTTAAAAACACGAAAGCAGAATTGTTAACAAAAAGTGACTTATCAAATGTAAATAAAATGACCTGAACAAAATGTGCGTCATTGGACCTGCATGCCCTCATTTACCTTCTGGTTTCTGTTTTCTGATGCTTGCTATGGATTTATTTTGTGCTAATGGACAAACAAGTGGACAACACTTAAAAACACAAGCTGGAATGTGGAGAAAGCTGACGGCAGTCTCGCATGTGCTCTGTATCACGTGGGGAAAAAAAGTTTATAGAAAATATGAGTTGGACTGTAAACGTTGCATCCTGATAAGTCTTCTGTATAGTCATATAATTATAATTTCTTTTACTTTCTTCAGATTTTCCTTGAAGTCCAGCTAAGAATGCAACCAACAATAAAGTGAGAAAGCTGTTCAGCTGAAGAAGCATCCTTCTGCTTGGTGAACATGTCTCTTATTTTTTGACAACGATTAAAGGACAATGGGGTCAAACACACTTGGGAAAGCTGCAACATTAGATGAGCTTTTGAATACTTGTATTGAAATGTTTGGTATGTTTTTTCAATATTTTACTTTGCTGTTCTTGAAATTCATCTTCTAGTATAACTCCTGCTGTTCTCTGATTTAGCCAGTCTTTCCCTTGGCAAACAACATTTCTATTCTGTAAAGTTTTCCATGTTTCATTTTGGCCCAGAATCACACCGGCCAGAATTTTAATCGCATGCATACTGTATTACATTTTCCTAATACAGATAATGCACAATGGTGGGTATAGTGGTTTTTAAAATGCTGGCCTTCACCAACAGAAGTGTTTAGTTGAATTATTCAAGGAGTTATTTCTGGCATTGATCTTTGTCTTGAGTGGTTACACAGCTGCACTTCTGACCAGTCATTTTTTGAAAGGTTTTCCGAATCATCATGCAATAATTGGCAAGAATATGACTTAGGGCTCACGTAATCTTTTTACTCTTATTAAAATGTGATGTACCAGATTTGAGGGAAAGAAGTGATGATATAGACCTTGATCCATAACACCATTAATCATGACACATGTCACATTGCAGTCAGATGAGTTCATGGATGGGCTTACATGCTTTGAAATGGGTCCTTAATTCACAAAGCTACATTTAGATTCTCTTGAAATGCAGGACAACTTTTGATTGGAATGAGGTATTGATTTTTTTTTCCCCTTTTGGAGAGAAACAAGTATCTAAAGGTGAGAGAAGTGAAATAATTAAGGGGCAGATCTTGCTACTGAGTGAAGTGTATCCCCATATATCCGTGTTTGTGGACCACTATCAAACCTTGTTCTGAGTACCTAATGAGAGGTAGCAGAGCCCATATACTGGTTGTCTGTTGGAAATCAGGAAATCATACCTCTCTTCCTTGGATACACCCTCTCTTGACAAGTGTAGTCCATGTGTGTTCACATTTCACACATGCATATCAACTGCTGGCTTTTGAAAGAGCGACAGACAGAATATAATCTGACTGCAGATGTTGAGGAACACTGATGGTCAGCCAGCGTGCTAGAGAGTAACTGTAGTTTCAGTGGCTGTATTGCAAAGATGCAAGGATCTGTGCGGCAGCTGGAGAGGGGACCCTGGGCATGGCTGTGAGGTGTTGCTCTGAAATTTAATTCCTTGAGGCAGATCCCTTTTTTAACAATGTAATTGGCAGCATAAAGCTATAAAGCTGCAATAGAAGATATATCGTAAGTGGTTGTATGTAAATCATCTCCCTGTGCTTTTGGTAGACTAGGTTTGGGTTTGTTCTTTGGATTGCTGGCAGTCTCTGTGTATAATGTTTAGCAGAGTGCTGTCCATACCCCATTTTTCTACCTATGGCCTGATAGCTACACAGATTTTTTTTTTACCTACCACTATAATCTAGCAGCAGTTATCACTAAAGGAGCTTTTGTGTTCTTTGGGGTTTTTTACTACCTGTTGGGTAGATAGTGACCAAACATTTGCACTTTTGGTGCCTTCTCTCTGACTCCACTTGAAGAATAAAAGTTCCTCTCCTTCATCAATAATGTACTCACTTGTTTCTCTTTTGCAGATGCCAAAGGAAATCGGTGCTCGAGCCATTTGCCAAGAACCTTTCTCTTAATGCACCGGTGGTACCTGCCTTCCACAGAGCTGGCTGGCAAGCTCCTGTCCACATATCCTTTCAGGGATTGCAAAGTGACGTTGCAGTGTCAAAGGCAGATTGTTTGACTGCATGTAAAAATGTGTCAATTAATTAGTGACAAAAAAGATTTGGGGGTGAGAAGTTTTGAACTTTCAGTGGTAGCTAAGCACCTACATGCCATTTATGCCTCTTAAAGACTTCAGTAATTAGAAATATTGTTGTATTTGGTTAGCCAGAACTGGCAAGAAACTGTTCAGCAGAATATTCAGAACAGTCTACTAGAGGCATTTTTGTAGGGCAAAAATCAAAGTGACAGCCAGGAAATGGTCTGTGTCCAAGCTGCTGTGAAAGTTAATGAAATATTGGAGCGTACTGTGGTTATCTCTAGAAGAGAAGTTTTTCATTTAGCTGGTCTAGTGTCAGAGTCTTCTGTGGATAAAAACAGCATTACAGGATCAAGGCACACAAAGTATTCTTTAACTAGCCCACGTATAGAGATGCCAGTGGAGAGAACTGCAACGAATTCAGACTGAAAATCTGTTATTTCATGAGGTAAGCATGCTTCTGGTCATCTAGCATTTTTGTTTTATGCTTCTGTGAATACACCAACATAATTTCTTTTTGTAAAAATTAAAATGAAACCATGGAAATAGAACACTGTTCGTCTTTTTTTTTTTTTTTTTAACTTGATCTTCTGTCTAAAGTGAAGAGTGAAGTTCTGTGCTTTGGAAACAATTGTTTATGTTGAACCATCCAGCCTATAAGACACTTAGCTGTATCGCCCTAAAAAGCTGATTGAAAACTTGCACTATGGTTTACCTGGTGTCTGAGTGTGACATCTCTTAGAGGGAGACTAGTTCAGTGCCACACAGAGCTGAGACACATTTTGCTTCAAGATGTCATCTAGTGTGGTAGAGGAAGACTGTCTCTGGGCTGTTGGCTTCAGTTCAGGCAATCCCTACGTAATTCATGACAACAGGAGTGTGTTAGAGATGCCAAAGTTTTACAGGTCCTTGCACCGACTGTCTCTGACCTTGTTTCTATGGGAAAGCTTTTGCGTGTTGGGCTGTGCTTGTGTAGGAACTTCTCTCTGCAAAAGAGAGAGCACATGAATTTTTAAGCTAACATGATATAACCTACTTCCCTCAAACAAATGCTTTTTCTTCCTTCCTCTGGACTAAGTTACAGCACTGTGCAGAAAAGGAGGGAGGTACTGAAAGCAGGACTGATAAAGCCTTTTCCGTACCCCCTGAAATATCAGAGGAGACACCTTGTTTCCATGGTTAGTGGGGTAGAACTGCCACTCCAACTCACATTTTGGTTTTCATTGAAAAATCTTGTCTGAGCAGATGGAGTGTCTCACTTAGACAAGGGATAAGTGCAAGTGTCATCTGGGTGTCCTGGCAGCATGAGTCGGGACACACGTGTGTGCCTTTTGTGTGCCACCTTTTAGTTAATAATTTTAATAGAATGCTGCTGTGTTGTGTTGTGGCGAGTTAACCAAAGGACATTATGTGATAAAGTGGCTTTTGGCACTTCGGTGTGACAGATAATCACAGCAGCCACAAGCTGGGGTAGCCCACCCTCTCTGCACAAAAGCCATTGGGTCTGAAACATTTGTAAGTCCCACTGAATAAAACGTGAGTATATATATGCAGCCACTGAATGTTATACCTCAACCCCTGGGCATCTCTGAACCTCTCTCTGTGGATTTCAGATACTGGATTTTGGAATTTCCTGCGGAGTTTAACTTGGATCTTGGGCTGATTCGTTTGACTGAAGAGTTTCGAGAAGTAGCCAGCCAGCTCGGATATGAGGATCACATCCACCTCATTGATATCTCCAGCATGTAAGGATGTTATGGGCTTCAGCATCTTTCTCTCTAACAGCAGAATTCTCGTTCTAAACAAAATATGAAAATATTAAAAATTATCTTTATCTTGAGAGAGCAGAAAAGCAGTTACAAAATCTTTTAAATTTGAAGTTACTGAAATTTAGAAATTCTAGTTGTAGTGTTGCAGTAAAGAGAAGATTCTTGTCTGTGTGTAAGTTTTTAATATAAACAGAAAAGAAATAATTTTCCTGAAAGGCCTAGTGCCAATTAAATTATCACTATTACTTTTTTCCCTAGAATTTTTCGTACAGAATGACAAGCATGCAGTGACTGACATGTTCTGCAAATCTTCCATTTTCTCAGTGAAGCTTTTTGATTCTGTCATGAGTAACCTGTTGCTTTTTTCTAATGGCTTTCTGTGTGCTTCCTTTCTATGACTTAACTGGATAATCTTTAGCATTCACATTTATGGTTTTATTGCATCAAAATGATTATGCTGCTATTTCCTTGACAAACTGAAATTAAAGTCGCCATGTAAACATCACCAGACAGTCTCTTGTATTAACCTGATATTGTAGATTTTCTTTTAAAATATGGCATATGCATAGTGACTTTTTCTTATTTAAAAATGTCATCGTGACCTGCAAGGACAGCACTACTAATAGCAATGAAGATTGCAAGACTTCATTTGCAGTAGTGCCTCCGAAACTCTTACCTTCTGTTATGCACCTAACAGGTCTTGCCCTGAGCGGTTGTTATATGCTGGATGTCACAGATCAGAAAACTCATGATCTGTCTCTCGGTATTTTATACTGTGTATGCAAACCGTGGGCTACACTCACATGGACCCAAACAGAAATGAGAATTGTACCTATTTTCTGTTGCAGTCCTTCCTATGACTGGATGAGAAGAGTTACGCAGAGGAAGAGGATTTCCAAGAAAGGAAAAGCCTGCCTGCTGTTTGACCATCTGGAGCCCATTGAGCTAGCTGAACATCTCACTTTCCTGGAGCATAAATCTTTTAGGAGAATTTCTGTAAGAAGCCTACAACTTTGTCACTTGCAATTAGGAGCCTATCCTTAAAGCGTGTTCAGACAGTTTAACATTTATGACTTCTTTCCCCTCGACATTTCAGTGTAGTAAATCTTTATAATCCTTCATATGATGTACATAGCCATGGCTGTACCAGCACTTCCTTGATCTTTTTTTCATGACTGATGGTTTTAGTGACAGAAGTTAACATTGCGGAGAAATTCCAGGCAAAAATTACTGCTAAAAGCTACTGCAGCCATGAGTTGCAGCTATTGATTAAACTAATATTATTTTTCAAAATCTTCAGGTGCTTTTTTTTCCTCTGAGGAAAATAGTTAATTACATTTCAAGAAATATCAGAGTCTTTGCAATAAATGATTTTTAAAGAGACTGAAATATATACAGTCCTTCTGTAGTCACCATTCACTCCCAACCACTTTTCAGAATCCGTCCTTTCATTTCCCAGCTTAGGATCAGGAGATAATTCAGGTTGGAAGGGATCTCAAGAGCCCTCTTGGGCAACCCCCTACCCAAAGCGGGGTCAGGTCAGAGATAGATCGTGTTCCTCAGGGACTTAGCCAGCTGGGTCTTGAAAACCTGCGAGAACAGAGACAGCAGAAGTTCTCTTTCCTCCTGATCCCATATTGGCACCAAGGAAAATTCAGATACAGTTGCTTCTTTACACACAGGAACGTCCAGGAACAAGAGGCAAAAATGGATGAAAATGAAAGTAGAAGCTAAAGCAAAACAAATGAGTAACCCAAATGCCGAAAGAAATGCTGATTTCTGCCGGCAAATATCCATATGAAAAGGTCACGTGATGCCACTGTATCTGGTGGCAAATGGAAGCAGTAAGTTCTCAAGACGACAAGTTCTCTTCAGCAAAAAAAATCAGACTTTTAAAAAAGTATTTAGGAGGATGAAAGAAATCAAACTCCAAAACTAAGAAAAATATATGAGTTTGTGTTTGTTTGTTCCAAGAGAGGAAGGAAAAAGAGATCAATGAGGAGCTGAGACCTGTCTAAATAGAATTGCTTTTGACGTCATTTAATGATGTTCAAAGGTCTACTACTCTGGATTTCGAATCATGGGAAAACATCCTACTGTGATCTGTGCACTGCTAACCTCAAAGAAGGAGGGAGGGACAAGAAAAAAGGGATGGATTTCTAACTAGACTTAAGATACATTTTAATTCCTTTGGGAATTCCAGAAAGAAAACTCAGACCTGCAATGAATTTTCCTTTTTCCTTGCTCTTTCTAATTTGTCGGTTAATTCTTCGGTTTGAATTTTGCTATCTCAGATGTTTCTCTGCAACCAATTAGAGTTAATTAATCTTATACTGTCCTGTAATGCAATGAAGAGGTTTAAAAGATGTGTTGCTTGTTTGTATGAGACTGGTAACCAAAAAGTTGTAAGAATGGTACATTTCCAGGACATAAAGTGAAGGACACACCTAAAAACATAGTTTGAAAAATGAGCCCAGTATTACTAATCCAATTTAAAGAACAGTTGAGAACTGCTACAGAGAAACAAAGAGCATTTATTTGGCGATGTCAACGAAACCAGGTGATCTGCTGTAAAATGTTCAGGAATGTAAGAGCACCACTTATTTCTGCAAGGTAGATGAAAGTGTTATCTCAAAGCTATGGAATAACATCAAAAGAAGCAAGATTTAGCAGAAGTAGCTTCTTGTGCTACAGATTTTTTATTTTTTTTTTACATAGGAGGAAGAAAATGGGTGCATAGTTAGCTTCTTGGGATGCAGTTCAAGCTCCCGTGAAGAGTGACAGAGTTCCTATCGATTTCGGTGGGGCCATCAACAATGAGTTCATCAGGATATTGGAGTGGGATGAAAGCTCTTATTTATATGCTTCTTGCTTTTAGCACTAGATATTTCCTATAGCGTATCATACCATGAGGATGTCAAGTAAAACTGCACAGAATAAAATTTTGTAAGTGTTGAGTAAATTATGGGAACAATGATTCCAGGGAAGCAGCAATCATGCTGATCGTGCATACTGCTGTATTACCTGACACACAGACACTAGATTTTTAAGTTGACATTCAAGTAATAAAAAAAATCCACCACCAACAACAAAATGTTAAGAAAGAACTGATGTGCAGCAGGGTCTGCTGACCCTGAGCCTTGGTCACTTTCTAAACAAGAGGAGCTTTAAAAGGAAAAAATTGTCAAGGCTTCAGTTTGATTCTTAACTTGTCCAGTGTTTCACTGAAAATACCTTTCCTCTGTCAGTTCACAGATTACCAAAGCTATGTGATCCATGGCTGCTTGGAGAACAATCCTACTTTGGAGAGATCTATCGCTTTGTTTAATGGTATCTCCAAATGGGTCCAGCTCATGGTTCTCAGCAAACCGACACCCCAGCAAAGGGCAGAAGTAATCACAAAGTTTATCAATGTTGCACAGGTAAGTCTTGCACGTTCAGATGTGGTATGTCTGTATTTTTTAACTAGAATAACTATAAAATAATTTTTCTTTGTTGTATTCTGGTTGACAGCTGTCACTATTGTGTGTTTCTTGTGGAGCTAAGCTAATTAAAAAAAGAAATGCTGGATCATTCTGTTATGTCCCCTGGTTTAGTGATCTCTGCTTTAGCTGTGATAGGTTGTCTCCTTTCGTTTGACATGTGTGACACTGGATAGTTGCCACCTGTGTTTCCTTGATTTTTAATTATACGTGATCAATCTCTTCTGCAGAAGCTCCTTCACCTCCAGAACTTCAACACGCTGATGGCAGTTGTGGGAGGTCTAAGCCACAGCTCTATTTCTCGCTTGAAAGAAACTCATTCTCATCTGTCTTCAGAAGTCACAAAGGTACGGCAGACTCCAGAAGATAGACGTACTGAGCAGAACATCACCTCTTGGAGGTCTGATGGCTTCTGCAGTGCAGGTGTCTCACCAGCACAACACTTGAATCACAGCAGGACATCCTAAAAGCCACTTTGGTTGCATTCCTCTTGGTGGAGAAGGATCAGCTCACATAGATCCTCTGCTTAATTACCTGTGCCAGGGAGGAAATGAACACTGTTGCCCCCCTGACATGAGTTGTGCTCATTTAATAGAGATTAAGGAAATGCTGTGAATGCTTTCTCAGAGACTTGCTTCTCTGGCTGTTTGCAGGACTGGAACGAAATGACAGAGCTGGTCTCTTCCAATGGAAACTACTGCAGCTACCGCAAGGCTTTTGCTGACTGCGTTGGCTTCAAAATTCCTATTTTAGGAGTTCATTTGAAGGACTTGATTGCTGTCCATGTCATTTTTCCTGACTGGATAGATGAGAACAAAGTAAACATAGTGAAAATGCAGCAGCTTTCCATCACCTTGAGCGAACTGGTTTCCCTGCAAACTGCCTCTCATCATTTAGAGCCTAATATGGATTTAATTAACCTGCTAACCGTAAGTATTAAGCAAATTTCAATGTGCTTCTGTTATTCAGATGTTGAATGGCAGTAGGAGTATCTACAGAGATAAGTGCACATTGTTATCCCAGTTTTGTAAAAGAAAAGGGAGAGAATACAAAACAGAAACAGGTTCACATGAGATGTGTGTAGAGTTTCATTACTGTATTATGTGGTGGCTGGAAGCAGAAACAGGATTATCAATTAATTATTTTAAGGATGACAGAAAAAGGGCTGCATTTGTGTTAGGAGAAGTAAAAAATAAGTTCTGACTACTTAGAACTGAGGCTTATGTCTCCTGGGCAAAGATCAGGTGATGCGCTGACATGGATGTCCCACCAAAGGAAAGTGACATTTCAAAAAGACTGAATAAAACATTTTTTTTAAACAGCTGCAACTGATGATGCTAAAAGAAATTAATTTTCAGTCCCCTTTTTGATATGTAGACAATGGTTATCATTTTAATAAAGACTATACTTTATTTCCAAACATACTGGAGCGTGAACCATCAGGACAAATCCTGCTTCTACTGAAATTTGGTAATTTTATCAGTGATCTTTCCTGCAGCAGTGTTTGACCCAGCACCACAGTTTGTTCAGGTCACAGGCAAAAAAAACCCCAGTGTCTTGGAATTAAAGACAGAACCTGTGAAACTTGAAAAAATTGACCATGTGTTGCTCCCTGCAACACCCACCTAATTAAAAGATTAGACTATAAAGGCAGATATTGATTACCTTTCCCTCCCTGCTTGTTTCTGAAAGTTCATCGTTTTCTACAGGCTTGGCTGTGAGGAAGTGGAACCTCAGGTTTTAGAGAACTGAGCAATAAGAAACTGAGCCCAAAAGGGCAGAAATTAGACAACATGAAGTGAGACATGGAAGCTGAACCCCTGGTGGCATTTTCGTTAGCTGTTGTCTCTTTTGGGTGACAGCCTGCTTTCCAAACGGAGCAGAAAGCTTCAATTTTTTTCTAAGACCTTGCAGGTTCATTCTATCAACCTGAGTTTATGTATTTTACCTGGTTTTCATTTTTTTAAAATGTTTTGTTTGTTTTTAGCAAAATGATATGGATTTTTTTTATGTCTATGTAATATTTCATTCAGTGTATTTCATTTACCAGGAGAAGTAATTGAGCACAAGACAAGAACTCTTTCACTTCCTATGCTCTAATGTATTAATTCCTAATATAACTGTTGGTTTTGGTTACAGCTGAGCCAATCTGTTTGTAAATATATGAAGCTGTATGCTGCAATGTTGATTCCAGACCTCATCACGGGTTAAAATTAACTTGTGCTGCTTTTTACCTGTTAACATGATTCTGTGATGGTACCTTTCAGTAATGATGGAGCCAGCAATAGGTATCCTAGGTAGATAGCTGTAGATACCCTAAAGCGTTTCAAGGGTAGCTCTGTCTTCGTGGTAGACACTGGAAGTGTAGCTGTGAGTTGAGCAGCTTTGATAGTGTGGGAGTTTTGTTTTAAGACAGTTACTCCTGGGAAGGATAAAAAAAAATTTCTACGAAAGGTTCCTGGACCTGAATTTTGGTACATCTCATAACATTGTGAATATTCTTACTTTTTTCCAGTACATAGATTTTGTCCTCATTTGTACATATGAACACATTGCAGTGCTTTTTTTTTTTTTTTACAGTGGACCCTTAAACAGCAATAATGAACTTATACAGTAGGTGAAATGTTTTTGTCAATCTTTCTGTTAACACGAAAGCTTTAAATTATAGGCTGGGGTAAGAGAAAGAAGAGAAGAAAGCTAGGATTGCAGCCCAAAGCTGACAAGAACTGACTAAAAATACTTGACCTTCCTACGGGCAAATGGTCTTTTCGCAGATTTAGCCTCCCCTGCTGCCAAAGTCATCCTCAGTTTTCAGAGCCTGAAGAAATAGCTTTTCTATTTATTGGTAGGTCTTCCCTCTCTAATGTAAACTGCAACATTTTTTTTTTCATCTTTAAGTGACTTAGAGAAACTCCCTTTCAAAGCTAGTAAAAGTGTATAAACATGGAGAGTGCTTTTCGTTTGCGTGGGAATTGGCTGACCCGACTATTTGCTCACTTCTGATGTTTTCCCATTAAGCCACTTCTATCCAGGCAGGCTTTTAGTAGGTGTTTTGTCCTGATAAGCGATGTGTAAATCCTTTGCCTGGTCTCCATCCCTTGCAGTATTGCCTTTTACACCGCACTTAGCAAGTGCTGACAGCCTGGCCTGCGCTTGCTTGACAAGTAAATCACTGGCTGCTGGTTTGCAAGTCCAACAGCTTGCCCAAAAAGATAAAATGAGCATTTTGGGGACTAAGCGGGCATGTGGGAACTTGCCCTGGTCTTTCTTTTCCTCGGTGGTGGAGTCTCATCTGCTCTGGGGAAGCTGATACTTGTTGGAGTGCTTTGGGAATGGGGACACTGTGTTAAGACAGTTGGGGACACTGTATTAAGACCTATAAAGTGAGAGCTGGCTTAAAAGCTGGGGCGAGGGCTTGGTAGCAAGCTTCAGGCCACTTGGTCAAGGTTCTTACGGACATTTTTCAGGTGCTGTTGTGCATCTAGAACTAAAGGGTGAATGGGAACAAGAGAACTTAAATCTTTCTGACCTCAGTGGTAGCTGATGAATGAGCTTCGCAGTGCGGCAGAGAGGAATAATAGTTCTAATGACATTTTCATCATTAAAAAGCTTACGATTGGTAAGGATGCTTAAGGGATTTCCTTACCTGCTGTGCAGTATTTCCACGTTATTTTTATTTTGCAACGTGAATAAAAGCCTGCGGGTAAGTGTTTCATCACTTTCTGTGGACTGGAAGAGGATCTCAGTCTCTCAACTAGTCTGCAGTTATTTATACTAACTGTGTTAGAACTTATTTGGTGCCACCATTTTTTCCCCCCACTATTTTTAGGTCTCAGCAGTTATTTATCTAACCTGTTCTGAGACTATATGCAAATGTTTGGAAAGTCCCAGTCATTTGTACACTCTAGTGAACAGAATGAGAAATATCTAAACAATCAAATTGAAAGTCACCCTCCCTAACTTGTGTTCAGTAAGTTCCACTTAGGAAAAAAAAATTAAAAAAAAGCCATGCCTTTCTGACCCCTCTTCCACCCCTCCCACCCCCCAAATTTCTTGGGAAAATAGGACAGCAATGAAAGTCAAATGAGAATGGAAACCTCCACCCGCTATAAAGGTTGTCCTAGAAAAGCTCTGACTACATTTTATGTGTCAGAGTAAAGCTGTAAATAAAATATAAAATGAGAGCTTATATAACTGCATAGTCATCATGCTTGTCATTTTTTTAGCTAATATTTGAAACTGGCAAATACCTTGTCCAGGGTGTGCCTACACGTTGTGCCTAATGAAGTTATAACCGCTGCTTATGGTAAAGTCAGGGAGGGGGAGATACAAACTTGCTCAGTAAATAGTAAAGCATTTCCACTCCCAAATCCACTCCCTGCTCATCTGGCCTGCTGAGAAACCCATCCTCTATAGCAGCTAGCAGTTCTGCTGTCAATCCCAGCCTGACCTGGTCAGCCGAGTTCTGCTTATTGTATACCACCCAGGAACCTAAGAATACGGTCACCGAATAACTAAGTACACGAATTATATTTATTACAGCAGTTACTGGATCTACATTATCTTTCGGACAGGTCCTTACACTGCTCTGGGACAGCAGCATGGCAGCTGGCTGAAGGAGCCTGCAGGATGCTCAGGCTGGTGCCCGTAACCGAATCACGAAGTGCAAAAATCAGCGTAGCGTTACCACTAGACAAAATGAATAATGCAAAATCCAGCCGTCTCTAAAGCGCCGTGTTCGCTCCGGGATGTGTACCTAACTTGGGAAAGGGCACGGCTCCTGTCTTACTCATTGCACAAAATTCCTCCTAAGAGAAAGTGGTTCCCAGAGGTGGCTCTGGTCCTGCTGGTTACTAATCCGGCACTTCAGGATCTGTAAAAATAACCTTCTCTCACAGTCATTTAGCCCGTAGTAATTCTATCTGCCTGCTGGGAAACATCCTCTTAACTCAATCGTAGCTTAATTGGGGATTTGCAAGGTAGACGATAACTTCAAATCATGTCAATTCCTCCAAAGCCATTTAATGTAGGGACAAGATCACGGGAAACACGCAATGTTCGCTTCCTCTCATTGCAAAACGTTAGCCACGGTGTTTATTACTCTTCTCCTTCATCACTCCAAGCAAGGAGGAATTACCTGCAGACCTGCATTGGCGCAAGACTACAGCTGCCAAACTAAAATCAAACAAATTCATTTTACTTTAAGCATATTTATGCCCCTACTTTTTTTTTTTTCCTCCATAAATCCTCTAGAGAAAAGAACATGGAGGAAAAATCTTTCATTTATCTGAAAACAGAGGCTGAAAGGGAATTTTCCTTACCTGGTGAGAAGCAGCAGGCCTGGCTCCTGCAGGAACTGGGATTGCTCTTCATGGAGCACTTTGCTGCATCACCAGCAGTGCCAAACCTGCCCTGCTCCTCCCAGCCCTCTGCCAGCGGGCAGCTGCTGCCCGGGGCTTGCCAGAGGGGCTCCTGCTGCGTGGGCTGGTCTCTGTAGAAGAGGTCCACTACTCTGACCCTTCTTTAGGAATAAAATTTGACCAGAACACAGCCTGAAGTCCTTCTAGCCTTTTTGTTTGGCGTCAGTAGGAGGTACATCTCTGATTAGAAGCGTGACATATGCTACCCGGTCTAATAATCCTGGTTTTCTCTCTTTCTTGCACAAAGCTGTCTCTGGACCTGTATCACACTGAGGATGACATCTACAAGCTCTCGCTGGTGCTGGAACCAAGGAACTCCAAATCTGTAGGTCATCTTTTACTGCATTTTCACATATTGCGTATTTTGTCTTCATGCAATTGATTAACTTTTTAAATGACAGTTAATGAATTTCCTTATTTGCATTCATGTGAAACCTCTCAGTGTGTGTGTATGCGTAGTAAACACAGTCAGTGTTTGTGGGTTTTAGTGCAAATTGGGAGAAGTAAATAGTGAAACACGACAGACTTCATGATTAATCGTTTTTCAACAAAACCTCTGCAAGTTCTGGAAAGCACAGTTCTGCTTTATGTGAAGATATTCTTTGTAAGTTTATATTAATTATTTATTGTGTGGCCATTAGTTCATTTTCTCGGTGCTGGTGCAGTTGTGCAAAACAACACAACAATTTATTTTAGGTAAGGCACAGCGTTATCTGTGCTGTTTTATAAACCATCTGCTTACGCAGAATTGACTGTATCTTGGGCTATCAAGCAATGTTTAAACACCTCAGAATAGATTTTTTTTTAACATGTGCAAATAAAGATAATGTTGCATTGATTCATTTTTTTTCATTATGCTTTGCAAGTCTGAGGATACAGAGAGATCTAATTAATAAATGACTTTGCCTTTAAGGTGTTACTATCTCTTCTGTTGCCAAAGTTTAGGGACTTTTCTTCCCTCTGAGCATTTCATCAGTGCATTAACACCCTTATTCCCTGTCATATCGAGCACTGATGCTCTCAGGCTGGTCCTTTTCAAGTCTAACACCAGCAGAAGCTAAGGGCGGCTGTAAATGCGTGTGAGAGCAGAGTCTAGTAGTTCGAGGCGATTCATTACAGTGTTTTGTATTTTTTTTAAGTATTCTCACAAGCAAACAAAGAAGACAAACCCCTTAATTTCCAAGTATAAGCCTTCTCTGGGTGTTAAGAGTTTATCAGTCTTGGAGAGGAGTTTGAGGAGTAGGTATGTGTGCTTTCAGTGGGGGATGATGAGCAGTAGCAAGGAAGTTATTGAATATTTCCACAGTCAGCACTGACTCACTTGAACGCCTGGAATTCTGTTATTGAGTCTCCAGTCCTTGCTGAATGTGATTTGACCAGAACAGTTCCCATTTATAGCAGTCATTCTGCCCCTTGTGCTTCCATCACTGCCAGCACAGCTGAACTCTTACAGGTGTGTTGTAGAAGGACTAATGGGCCACTGCTCTAAATGAAGAAAATTATCATGTTACTGCTTTGATCTCCAGCCTGTGCTTTAAGGACAAAAGCCATATAAACAGTGCTGTGAACTTGAACAATCCCCAGAAATTGCGGGAGACTTCTGCCTGGTGATCAATGAGTAACCAGTGACATTGAGCTGCTGCAGCAGCCTGATGGGTCCAAAGCTGCAGCTGAATCGACACAAGGCTGGAGCGTAACTTCTCTTTGATGGAGAGCCAAAGCACACAAGATATTTTAGCGGGAAAAGAATCTGTAGAGCTTTTGTATGTGGAAAAAATTGTCAAAGGCAATGTGACAGCATAGTTATGTCATTCCAACTGCGCCTTGATTTATTGTTGGACTGGTACAACTCCCGTGCAGGTGCACTGCAGAGGAAGTGCCTCAGGCTGCTGCAGACCTTTGCATATGTGCCTGCTGTCAACGGGGACTTGAGCAAGACTTTCATGATGTTAAACTGGGAAGAGACTCTTCAGTCAGTGCAGCAGCCTAAAAAAATACTGAAGAACGACCACCAATGTAGTATAGTATCTCCTCGTTACGCTGTCCTGCTTTTCCTCTGCATTAGTTATCTTCTTGGGGGTTTTTACTAGTACAGCTGTTGCCTAGAAGACAACCCTGCCTGGTACAGTTATGCCACTGAAGGCACACTTACATGGATTTTTTTGCTTTTGAGTAGGATTTCTTTCAACACCAAAATAAGCAGATGTTTGCATCCATCTGAAAATGCTTTTTCAGTCCGCGATACCATTACTCCTGTGCTGGTGAAACAGGCAGGAGATACAGGCTGAATCACAACCAGCACGACCAGATACAGTGTTTCTGGATGTTCAATAAATTCAGCTAGTTAGTCTCTGGACACTGGTTAGTAGCTTTCCTCATAGCAGGCATTTCAAATACAGAAATAAAATTGTGGTTGTTCATGAGTCTGTGAGTGGAATAGGAGAAACCGACCTTTTCCCTTGGCTCGTGGGCAGTAACATGAAGTTTGCATTGCAACTTGATCAAAGTTCACTGTATTTCTTGTTGATATGGAATTCTGTGGATGCAGGGATGTTTTTCTTCCCAGACTTGTGCAGATTTGTGCGACGAGTCAAGAGCCATTGAGGGACTGACAAAAGCTGTTCTGACAATTGAATAAGGAAAAGCTAAATTAATAAATCAACCCACTAACACATCCTTCTTTTTTTTTCCTACCAAACACAGCTGTGACCATTTTTCATCTCCATATCAGAGTCTACAATCCCTTTGTTATACACAATAATAACCGTAACGTTTTTACATGGCTTAAATATCTCCCTCTCAACTCACACCAATGTAAAGGGAGACAGACGAGACCCAAATTTCTTGCTCATCAGCTAGTACAGGGGCCTTCTGAGGCTGTGGGACATCTCCCTTCTGATCTAAACCATGCTGATTTTTTTCTGCTAGACACTGCTTCACCTGCTAGATGTCATGGGGCAGATGCAGAAGGCCAGTATGTCTTGCAGCATTTTTCATGCTAACGGGTGATTTTTGAAACCTTTGAAACTGTGTTCGGGTTTGTCCTCTATTTTCTACTTGAACACGCTGAGCTGCATGCCAGGGCTTCTCCCAAAGCACCGCCGTGGCATGGAGGGAGTTGAGTTGCCTGCTCTGCGCATCGAGTGAGCAGTCAGCCACCGTTTTGTCAAGACCAAGCTGTTTTCAAAATAAAATAGCCAGGTGTTACCTGCAGGGCAAGTCACGGGTTGGCCCTTCTGCTCAGGATGCCAGGATGAATTAAGCTGTGCATCCTGGTACGTCTCAGCTGGAGACCTGCGGGGATGCTGAGCGCAATCTGCCCCTGCTTCTGCACCGTGCTCTCTTCTTGGTGCTGCACAGAGCAGGAGCGTTACCCTCCCCAGGCCATCGGCGTCACCCTCACGGCTCCTGGGCACAGTCCCTCCAGCAGGGAGCTGGGGCCAGGCAGTGTTGTGGTGGGGAGTTCCTCCAGGGCTGTATTGGGAAAGAGGGTTTTGGGCTTACCTAGTTCTGATGCCACCGCATCCAGAGACCCTCCTTCCTTTCCCCCTTCCTCTGAGTCTCGTTGCAATACCTGGCCTGATGCAGTTTGTGGTGGTAGTGCTAACATCTAGAGCTGTTTTTAACAGAAAATTCAACTTCATAATTCAGATTTGAAAATCTTTATGTTCTGTTCCATCTCCCAGCAGCCTACCTCCCCGACGACCCCCAACAAGCCAGTAGTGCCACTGGAGTGGGCATCTGGAGTGGTACCAAAACCCGACCCTACAGTCATTAACAAGCACATACGAAAGCTGGTGGACGTGAGTATTTCGAAGAATATGTTGGCTGAAGAGAACAATAGCTTTGACATTGTCATCACTACAATTCATTTCAAACTTTTCAAGCGATTGTTATGGTTGGAATAAATTTCAGACATCTGATAACAAAATTTGAGCTTTTACTGATACTTTCAGGAATATTTCTTTTATTCCTGCAGTCAGTGGTGGGATTACTAAGCAGGTTTCTGGATGCCAAAGAGCCAAACTTCCAGGAGCATCCAAAGCCTGGCTGCTGGCATCTTCCAGCTCCAGTTTGGAAGGTGACGTGTTAGGTAATGCAAACAAACCAAACGCTACCAAGTGTCTTGGAGAGACTGAGCCTGTTGTGTTGGTGTGTAAGGGACTTCCAGTGATGTGAGCAGCATGCAGAGGAACCGTGCTGTAGATAACAAAGCTGTATTTTCTTCTGCTTTTTACAAATTAATAACTAAGTCTGGGGGGAACTGTTAAATTGTGACCTTTGTGTTACAGGTCATTAACTGGGGCTGTGTTGTTAGAATAAGCAAACTCTTCGGTTCTCTCACTCTGACCTCAAATATATCTTGTGTCTTACTTTTTGTATGTGGTCTTTTAAAACAAAAAAAATCATTTTTCTCTTGATGTGAGACGCCAGAACTGCACATGCTGTTCCTGTATTGCTTTTGTCAGTGCCACATGCATTGATAAAAATCTCTCCACATCCAAAACTCTCTTTGATGTTTTGTTTAAATAGGAAACCTGTCACAACTCCTTAATTTCTCCAGAATGGGCTGAGTGAGGGGTTGTTCTTCCTGTGGGTGGTGAAGATGTAGTCCCCCATTCCACAGCTGTGGCCTGGTTCGGGAAGTATGATCTTGAGTTTGACAGGATTAAAACATGTTTGGGGGCTGTTACGGTTAGAGCTTACCAAGAGGTCCCCCCGCTCTGTACGACTGTCTTTGTTTTGCCAATCTTTGCCATTTACTAGCTGCTTTCAGTTGTGCTTTAGGGCAGTTTTTATTACTCATAGTGTTGAATGCTACTTTGGTTTGCGTATTGACTCCTTCTCGATGGAACCAACCTTCCTGATGTATTTTTGGGGTCTGCCAGTCGTCAGTTACAGGTCATTTGATAGGTGCTTAGAAACTGGCTTCATCACATTCTCCTTAAAATAAGGACAAACAACTTTCAGAGGACTCAGGATATTAAATTCTTGTCTTCATCGAGCAATCTTGTGCTTCAGCGTGTCTTTCAGATAGTCACTTTGACTTGGGCACGCTTGCCCATCAGCGTCACGTGTAGCTTTAACACCCCTTGCACATCTCTGCCATCAGTAAAACAGAACATAGGAATTCCTTAGCAGCTAAGGAGGGCTTCCACCACTTTATGTGAACTTTTAATGTGATCCCATATCGATTTTTACTTAGTGGTGAGCTGGGGTGGGTTTATGGGAGGGAACGGTTGTTAGATACAAAGGCTCGGGATCTGGATGTCAAAGTATTAGCAAACAAATGAGATTGAAACGGTCCTGTGTGAGAGCAGAGGTGACCAACTAAAAGAGAAGTGAAGCCAAAAACATCTGAAATACTCATGGGAAAGCTGCTGTGGGGTGGTTTTGAGTTTATTTCTTTTTTTGTGATTAAAAAGTGTGCTTAATGAAGCAAAGGGAATAGGGCACATGGGGCAGAATAAAGAAGAAAAATAAAGCAAGAGTAATTGTGTCTGAAGAGGTGTGGAGATAAATACTGAGGTCAAGTTCTCTTTAAAAATTACCCATTTTTTCCCCTACAGCCCACTAAATAAGCATCTTGAAGTACCAAGTAGGAATAAAAGAAACAAAACAAGGCAGCAGAGCATCTGATTAGTAATGTTGAACATTAAGTTACATGTAATTATAAGGTTGAAGAGATGGTATAGATTCAAGATAGGCCAGATATTAGGATAATAATTTCAGGTTTTTTTTCCCAGTCTGTCTTTAGGAACTACGATCATGACCACGATGGCTATATTTCTCAGGAAGACTTCGAAAGTATAGCTGCCAACTTCCCCTTTTTGGACTCTTTCTGTGTGCTGGACAAAGACCAGTAAGTTCGGAGATTTCTTTGTGGGGTTTTTTTTTTCCCTCAATTTAAAAACTCATGAAAATGAAACATTGAAGAAACAGCGTCTCCCAAGCTTCTTGTGTCTGACATCTCACTTAAGGAACTGAAGACCACTGAAGGCTGGTTTCATTTAACTTCTGATACTGTAGTCAGTTCTATAAGCCCACCCAGGCTGGAGTCCTGCTTTACCTGGTACTTTAAAAATCTTTATGTAACAGCTTAGTGAGGAATTCCTGCTGGGACAGAGTCAGAACCCCTAGAGTCCCGTCAAATTGCAGTGAAGATGCTGTATCCAGACCAGGTGTTAGACTGATGAACCAAAGAAGTTGGATACAGGACAGGGTTAATGAGTGTACGTAACAGAGAGAGGGTAACAAATATTCTAGAAGGTATATATAATATATATTTCCTAGCCAGTTGGGCTTGTTAGTTCTTCTTGTGCAGAATCTCTTTGGCTGTCCAGGCTGGTGGTCAGCCAGGGGCGTAACTGCTTGGTCTGTGTGAGCAGTAAGTCAGGATCCTCCGCTCAGTGCCCTGGTCTGTGCTCCGATACCACGAGCAGATGAGAAACCAAGGTCCATGCTGTAAGTTCAGTGTTTGTTCTTTAATGAAGGATAAGAACCACAAAGGCTCTAAGGTTTTGTTCCTGCCAGGACTGTTGCAGCTCTTTCAAATAATCTGCTTTGTGTGATGCGTGCTTTTTGCAACGAGAAAATCCGGAATTGTTCAATGCTCTGAGCAGCGACACATCTACTCTACCTTTTTTTTTCCCCTAACAGAGATGGTCTTATAAGCAAAGAAGAAATGATGGCTTACTTTTTGAGAGCTAAATCCCAGTTCCAGTGTAAAATGGGACCAGGGTTTATCCATAACTTTCAGGAGATGACCTATCTTAAGCCAACGTTCTGCGAGCACTGTGCAGGATTTGTAAGTATGTTTTTAATAGTAGTATATATTAAACACAAGTTTTTACCCTTTGACTTAGACAGGGTGAGACTGGCTCCACACACTGCTACAGTCTCCTGGCCAAGCACCTCACTGCATTAGGAGGTACAAACCATTTACTCACGGTGCAGCTGTGCCATTGTTTTGGGTTAGTGGTTCCTGAATTTGTAAGAATGGCCGTTGCGGGGAGCAGGGGGGGAGAAAATATGTTAGCTGAAGGATATTAGAGACTATATGAATGGCTTTACTTGGTTTATCTTAAGTTCTTTCATTTGGCTTGATTTCCCATGTAAACAAGCTAAAGGAAAAGTGGGTGTCTGGAACAGAGGATGTAGATGAAGCAGAAGCCGTTCTTTCTCAGGAAATTGCACACAGCAGTGTTCATGGCCACAGCAGCCTTAATCCTTTCTCTGTTGAATTAACAGATCTTCCAATTTGGTCAAGAAATCAAAAGTGCTTCCAGCAGTTCTGTACAATAAGAACTTCTCCGATTGATTTATTTTGTTTTTTTTCTCTCAGCCATAATCTACCAGATGCCACTTATTAGAGCGCTCGGTGCCTAGCTGGGAAATGGCTGGTTTCGTGAGCGTTTTTATTGCTCGTAAACCTCCCCAACATTTCCACTTCAAGTGTAGTAAAGAAAGAGGAATGACTCTGATTTAAAGGATACTTTAATGCCCGCACTCAGCTGAAATCAAATGTCCACATTCAGCCAGCTGAGGCAATGGGGCAGAGAGCCACGTCCTCTGCTCACGTGTGGCCACGCACAGGGTGTAAACTCGGAGCATCGTCCCCGCTCTCCAGCACAGATCTGCCTCTGCTAACCGTGGCAAAACCTCCAGCTTATACTAGGTGAACTTTTCCACTATTTCTTTCTGGTTGAAAGTGGCACTGCTAAGTGCAAAACCATGCCCCCTCTCAGACCAGCTCTGGCGTTCCCGCTCTCGCTCATGCTCCCATCTTCCGTTTGCTGCTTTTGCGACACATCAGTCTTGTCCCTATCGCAACTGCCGATCAAGGCCACAGGGAAGAAGGAATTCCACCTATTTCCGCTAGAACTGCCAAAAACCTCAGAGACAGCGTGGTCACTGCTGATTCAGGAGCGTGCTGATGGGCTCTCGAGCCGACAGCTCCAGCAGACTGGTGGGGCAGTGGGGGGGTCACTGGCCTGAGCCTGTTGTTTCAGGCTGCCTGCAGCCTCGGGAAGACGTCCTGTGTTTGTGACACTCAGTTCATGTTTGAAAGGCTTCCACAGCAAAGCGAGGCGTGAGGACTGCCCTGCAATGTCCTCTCCACCAGATATTTTTCTCCTGCATCAGTTCGCTAATTGGCCATTGTTGGATTTGTCACGTCTCCCTGATTACATCCAGTGCAGGAATACAAATGAGTAAGGCGTTGTCCAGGAAATGGAAATAAGGTCATTTTTCCTGTCAACTTGCTGAAGTCATTGACATTGTCCTGTGGATGAGTTGGGCTGATAGGACAGGAACCAGCTACAGAATCTGCTGTGTATTTGTTGTGCGTTTCAGTGCTGCTCGTCCATGGGTGGAAACCTAATTTCAAACCGATGCACTGATTCACAGCCAAAATCCTGTG
>WKFP01014362.1:1249854-1266793 GCA_011057875.1 Pterocles orientalis
ACAAGCAGGAGGAGTATTTTAAGAGCCTACGCAGAGGAAACAGAAGTTCACATCCACCTCGGTGTGCTGCTCTCCCATCACAACACTGGTGTGATTCCAACCTAAGAGTGCGCTAGGAGGCTGAGCGTGGCCGTTCGGCGTGAGCCGGCTTGTCTGGGACTAAGGCACAGCCAACACCTTAGGATGCATACGTACCTCTGCAGCATCCCTGCTGTCCAAGGAAAGTAAGAAGTTCAGAGAGGAATCAGGATCACACACCTGACAGTCTTCAGCAGCAACACCAAGACTCTCTCCTGCAGTCCTGAATTTGGCAGAACTAAGAATAAATCAAGTGTGGTGAGCAGACAGGTTTGTGTGCTGGCCTTCATTACCCTCACAGGGAGCTGAATTAACTGCTAGGCTCTGAGAGCCCTCACCAGCCTTTCGGACACCCAAGAGAGCCATCAGATCGTCCTGAGAACCCTCTCACTGCCCACTCAGCTCTTCCCACTTCAGCACGGTTTAATTTCCATTTCCCAGGTGCACAACCCCGTACAGGGAACACTCTTACACCACTGGACTTTTCGAGCTTCAGACACTTCTCACAGCTACCTACTGACGTGAATCTTGCTTCCCTTCTTCCCAGTTCTGTCTCAGGTACCTGACTGGTAAGCGTTGAGTTTCCAGTTAGGCCAGAAGTTGGTTGAGGCACCTGCCACGTTAATTAATTCCAATGCAAACGCAGTTTAATGGAGTCAAAGGCCCCACCAGGTAGCCCACAAGCTCAGAGAAGTCTGACCCATAGCTAGAGGGGTCCACCAGCTGTAACGGCACATCACCATGACGCTGCACACCTCAGGGATTGACTGGAGAAGCGGAGAAATCTCACGAAGTGAGACAGGGACTAGCAGCCAACACCAATCCTACAGAAGGTAAACTACTCGGGGAACAGCTACAAGCAAAAAGGCTTCCTGGGGTAAGCGATGCACGGTGGAAGCTCAGCTTGACGCCCTTTCCCTTGTTGCCTTGTTTTCCATGCAGAAAGGAATAAATTTTTATCCATTCCTTAGACCTGCAGGGAAAACCCAACCGTGACCACAGTGCACACAGATCAGGGTATTTTAAGTCAAACACTAATGTGCCCGACGTGTCCTGCTCCCCGCTGTTATTTTACTGCACAAGGACAACACTTGAGGGTGATCCTAAGAGATGGAACGGGAGGGCCGTGCAAGTGAAGCCTTTAGGAAACAAAAGTTGCTACAGAAGAAAGGCAGATGGAAAATCAGACCAAGATGCCCAAACCTCGTGGAAGAAGAGTGGTGAGAACAACCGTGGGTAAAAGGAAGAACGCTTTGTTCCCCTGTATGAATGCTTAATTGCCTTCTTGATCTGCTGGAGTTCTGCTTTCGGTCATGATGCACAAGCACATACATCCAATCCACCACAAGTCTGATAATCTCCACAAGCCATCTCTCCTCTCCCAGCTTCCAGTTAAGCGATTCCTTCCAGTGCAGCGGGAATCGTGTTTGGAGAACAGAAAATATCAGAGCATCATACAGACAGTAACAAAGCAGCGGCTGTTTGCTTCCATTAATCAAACTGCTCTCTCCACATACACAAAGCTTGTTTTCTCTGGAGAACAAAGAAGTCACAGCACACTAGGAGGAAACAATAGAGTAAGGAAAAACAACAGCTGGCAGGAGCAAAGTGTTTTCTTTCCTGTTGGAAGAGTAAAGCCTCCTGTTTTGCGTTTTTCTGAATTTTTTTTGTTTTTTTCCAAACTTTCCCCCTCAAACAGCAATAAAGTGGGAGCCAGCTTACCCTATGTCCTGGAAGAGGGAGAAGAAGCAGCAACGTATTTCGAGGAGAACAAACGATCTGGAATAAGGGGGAAGGGAAAGCTCTGTGCTCTTACCCCACCCCAGCATCATTTCACCATGTCACAGGGTGCAAAAGTGAGACTATCCACTGCGGCAACAGCCACAGCCTTGCAGAGGAACTGGTGTCTCTAGCACAGAACGAAGCCTCTGAAGGTGCTGATGCAACTCAACCAGAGGCTCTCTGAAGAGCCCCCGGGGTCCCCTCTTGCTAGGAACAATTTTGCAGCACTCGGCTGCACTGCCACAAAACACCAGCCTCCTGACAGTGAGGAGCAGCGTGAAGAAAAGCAGACGCTGGCAACTTGAAGATATTGCATTGCCAGCATAAAGCTCTTTAACTGTTGTCAGTCTCTCTGGCTTTACTAGTTCAGGACTGACCCAGTTGTAGGGATGTTAATTCTTAAAAAAAAATCCAGTGATTATTTTTGCATAAATGCAGCTATTTGAATTGTATTGTGCTGAGATAGACCTATATCAGTGACCCCCAAAGACCTGGATTCAATACGGAAAACTTTTGCCTCATCAGGCTTGATAAATTTGTTTGAAATATATTAAAAAAAAAAAAAAAAGAGAGAGACATTAAGTCAGATTCTCAAGTGCCTTCCTTTCACAGAGACCTTTGCTTCCAACCTGTGGACCACGAGCAGCACCTAGTGGCCGCAATAAATGGGGACGTTCAGGTTGATGAAGGACTGAAACAGAGGGAAATCAGTCCTACACAATGTTTATCAGCATATTTACATTATTAGCTTGAACTGCAGCAACACCAGTGTTACACAGATCGTTTCAAACGCCAGTGTCATTTCTGTAAACCAAGGAACTCCTCCTGCGGGCATCAACCTGGACAAAGCCCCAAGAGCCAGAGCCTCTGCCCTCAGCGTGGCCTCTGTTACACCAACCCCAGCACAGCAGCAGGAACTTACATTGTCCACAAGAGTGGAAAGCATCATGCAGGAACATAACCTGTCCAGAGCTTACAGCAGTTCAGGAGGAAGAACAGAAAACTCAGAGCAACTGAAGACCAATTCCTCCTCTCCACTCCTATTCTGATGGTTTCTCAGGGGGCAGAACACACAGCACAGCTGGGACAACTAGAACATCTAAAATAGATTAAAATGTAAAATAGATGCAGACAGAAATCCCCACGAATTCCCAGCTACTGTAGCTTTTTCCTACCAAGAAGGAAAAGAAACTAAAGCGAAGGGAACATACAGATACTTTTATTGCTCACCTTTTATACAACAGCACACCTTCAGCCATTTTCTTTCACAGCTTGACAATGTTTATGTACACAAAAAAACCCAGCAAGAAGCATTTTTGTGGCTTTCAGTAAAGAAAAAAACCAAACACATTAGAACATCAAACTCAGCCAGGCTTTGTTTTCTGCAGCAATAATAAAAGGGCTTCCTCCAGGCAGGAACTAATCTTCCCAGGCCGTAGTGCATTTCTTTAAAAAGACAACCCCCAAAACAAATTGCACTAGATTTGCTGAGCCAGTGGTATTAACTTGCAAATAAAATAAATTTCAGTTTGTCATTTTTTCTAGCTGATTTCAAGTAAAAAAAAATTAGGTTTGGAGGAGGAGCAACTTGTTTTGGATGGATGCAGGTCAGTTTGGATTGCTACACCTAACTACAGGCCTACGCACACTGTCGGGTCACGATTTAGCTTAGTTTTAAATGATCTTTGCAGATTTTGGCGGCGGTCAGTCTTCAGAGTTGAGCAGGTGGGAAAACTTTATTTAGCGGGAGATAAGGCTACCGAACATGGCATCCAAAACAGAGCTCATATAATAGACAAAAAAACCTGTTTGTCAGAGGGAGTTCACTGTGCGTATGCACACACGTGTGCGGCATCTTTGTGACTAAAAGAAGAGGGCAGCAAGTCAAAAAGCAATACTCAGAACTGGTTTTAGAACATGTAACTGAATAATGATTAGAGGGACAAACACAGAAGTTCTGCTGTGTATTAGAACAGCCAAATTTGACCAGGCAGGTCTTGGTATTCCTCTAAATCAAAGCAGAAGGCAAACACAGCAGGTAGTTTCAGAACAAAAGTGTTTTGAGCAGAGGGAATCAGTCCAACATCTAAAAAGCACGGCTATGAGTTGATGTTTAGGGTGTAGTCATGACGCTTTTAATTCAGAGAGCTTGGGAGGTGGGGGAGAGGAGAGGTCTACAGAAAGTTTTACTTTGCTCAATGCAAAACATCCCACCCCAAGAGATTCTACCTGCCACACACGAACCTGTACTAATTCAAGCAGTGATTAAGCCAGACCTCTGACACCAGGTTTCTATTATGTGAGCTCTGACAAAGCAAAAAGTTTTTAGCAGCCTCAGCTCGTGAAGTGTCTTCCTTGTCCAAAGCCAGACTGATTATACTGATAACCTCCATGCTGGAAGTGCTGCTCAAACTGTCCCCCTTGATTAAAGTTCTGTCCACCTCTGCCTCCCCAGCCTCCTCCTTGACCTCCGCGGCCACCACGACCACCACGGCCACCCCTCCCTCCTCCACGGCCACCCCCTCGGTCACTGTGGGACCCACCATCTTGGTATCTGTTGTCTTGCTGGTAGCCACCACCACCACCACCCCCTTGGTAGCCACTTCCTGAATATGAAGACGACTGGTAGCCACCATAGCCTCCTCCTTGGTAGCCACCACCACCACCACCGTGGTAGCCACCCGTTTGAAAACCTGCATCTCTGTAGTTGCTCTCCCTGTAGCTGCCATCCTGGTAGCCACCACCTCCACCATCTGTCCAACCTCCTTGCAGCTTGTTTCCTCTTCCGCCTCCTCTGCTGCCATGATCATAACCACCACGTCCTCCTCGTCCCCCTCGGTCATGGTTTCCTTGTTCGTGACCTCCTCGCCCTCCATATGATGAGTCATAGCCTCCTCTTCCTCCTCGGTCGTGACCCCCATGGTCATAACCTCCTCGCCCTCCGTATGAGGATTCATAGCCACCTCTTCCTCCTCTGCCACCACCCTGTTGTGGACCAGCCTCTGGTCTTTTTTGCCACGGTGGCATCTCGGGAGGTGGCGGTTCAATTTCATTGGGTCTTCCTCCTCTGTCAGGCACTCTGCCCATTAGCACCTGCAAAGGGAAAGGGAGAACTGCTGCAGGACGTGTAACACCTCACAGAAGAGTCACACTTACTGATACAAGCCACTCAAGGGTTCTTAAATCCAGAGGATTTCATCAAGGCAAACTTTTGTAAGTTTGAATGTGACAGATCATAAAATCACAGAATGGTTTGGGTTGGAAAGGACCTTAAAGATCATGGAGTTCCAACCCCCTCATGCCACCTCCCACTGGGTCTGTCTCCTGAAAAGTGTTCTAAATTGCTGCAGAAGCCATTGGCTAACATGGGATATCTTTGGTAAACCAAGTGCAAAGAGTGCTGACCAGAGTTGAGCAAGACTCCAGAAGGTCTTTAGCTGTCCAAGGATGCTGTGACATTATGAACTTAGCACAACTTCAGACGGGACAAGACACTTGCATTGCTTCATGTTTTAAAGTGATATAACAGAAAAACTTAAAATAGAACCAGTTTAGTTTGTTACTTTATGTTACTGTCCTGGAAAACATTTAATATTGATAATGCAGATAAGAGGACATGGATCAGCAGCAGGGCAGTATTGCATTCCTACAAAAACATACACACAGTCTCATGATAGTCACACCTGTCTTTACACTTAATTTCTTTTACATTCCACACTCCCAACTACACTAAAAAAGGTGTAAAAATTATTTGGGGTGGAGGGGGTGGTCATATCAGCACACCATCATTCCACCCTAAATGAATTAGAATATTACCTGAAATACAAGTGGTACCCAAAATGGAGAAAGCATGCACGTACACCCACAAAAGTCTTTTCCAACCTTAATGTTTCTATGATTCTATGCAGGTGCTGTTTTAGACACAGCGACAGAATTAGGTAACAGCAGTGTAATGACATCAGTAATTCTGGTAAGACAGAGCAGGCCTTCTCCTATTGAAAGTAATCAAGATATTTCAGCAATTTTTTTACTGCCCCTAGGCAGGGGCACTCTGAACCTGAACAGTTCCCATAATGCACTGATGTGTACTCTAGAGTACATAAACACCAAGTTTCTTATCCTTTATTTCCAAATGTCACTTGCAAAAAAAAAAAAAAGTAGGATTTATTACTACATTCAAGTTACTTAAATATTCACAACAGAACAAGCCATTTGTCACCAGAGGTACCTTATTAATGGCACATGCAGTCTTCTCTCGGATGGACCCACTGCTTGTTCTCATAATCTTTGACAGATCCTGACGAGCTGCCAAGAGATTTGCAACAGAAATAGTGCACTTAGTAGATAAGAGGGCACGTTTTGGCTGGTAGACTTTAGCCAGTTTTTCTGTCTGACTCTGTTGGAGAGAAGAAAAACAAAACCCAGTCAGGTAAAGGAACAGGAAAGCAATGGGATACCTCACCAAAAGAATCAAAGCAACACTGAAGAACAAAACACCACTGCAAATAGAACAAAAATTCAAATTTTGAAATTCTATTTTCCACCTAAAGGCAGAAAACTGGATCTGGGAATAACTGAGAGTATGTATTTCTAAGTGACTCAGTGGTAAGTTTTTAGAACCACAAGCTTTTACTTTCATATTACAGGTTGAACAGGGTTTATTCAAAACGAAGGAGAACATACATGTCATCTACCTGAAGCTGTCTAAAGACAGGAGAAGCAATAGTATTCACCAGGGCAGCAGTATGCTTTCCCCTGGAAAGTCTGACTGAGCTCTGAGCACAGTATTTTGGTGCTATGATATTCTTTTAGGTGAAACTTGAAATTTTTCAACTGAAAATTCTCCAATTTTGTATTGTTATGGTTCTAACAGATTTAGATTTGCATTTCAATAGCTACAAAGAATTTGTGTTTCTTGTGAGAGGATTTTATGTAGCTAGTTAAGTTCAATAGCATCTGAGAATTCTGCTTGGGAAAAAAACCTAAACACACAGATCTGGATGCCAAAGCTCTAACACAATTAGAAGTCCCTGGGTTTTAACCTAATCCATACTTTCACCCATTTTCAGTCACTATTAAAATATTCAAACAGTCAGATAGTTCTTCAATCATCTCTAAAAAACCTGAAGAATACAGGTTTAAGAAAAAAGGACACCAGTAGAATTCCTCCTCAGGTAATGAAAGAGGAAAGAGGAGAGGTCACATTTTATTATTAAAATACTTTTTGCTTTTGGAATAAATCATTTATCAAGGAAAAAAACCTGATGATTCATGTGTCACAGTTTAATAACTCAGTCTCAAACACTGCCAGCAGCACAATTAACACCATGTTAGCAGATCTGGTTTAGTCCTAGAAAATAAATGATATTACTATTTTTCAAATCTTGTCATTCCTTTTTCACTATGAAATACAGGAATTAGGGAAACCATGTAATTATTTTTAAAGGCAGAATATGTGCCACATACTCAGAGAGAACAGACGGCATGTCACAGCCACTTGCACGGTTCAAAGACAAAAGCAGCACACAAAATATTACCCTGTCTGTGAGGTAAGAGAACAAGTAGTGCCTTAGCAGCTTTTCTCATGTGCATCTGGGGAGTTGTGCTTGCAGACACACTTTTGAGTTAAGGAAATCTGATCACTGTGGACAGCACAAAGGTAGTTAAGGGATGGCCAACAGGAAGATGCTTTTCTACCATCACACAGACACAGCCCTTAATGATTCACGTTACGGTGCTCTGAACGCAAATGGCTGGATCAGTAATCTCTTATTATTTTTTCCAGTGGTCTATTTAACTGTATGTTTCGGCTTTGGTGTATAAAATTTTTTTTGTCATCTTACATTGTCATAAACTTCTTCAGAAACCCAAACCAAACCCAGACAACTCCTGTGGTTATTTCTTACTCACGAGGGATGAAACAATGATTATTAGAAAGCATCACCATCAAGCAGGACTTCACAACAAGTTGTTTGTACCTTAGCTCTATCTGACCAGCCAAAGGACTGCACAGTAACATCCAAACGTTTAACTAACAGTTTTCTTCGGACTTCGTATTCGTTGACTATGGCTTGATTAATTGCTTCAATTTTTTCCTGAAACAAAAATTTGCAAACACAACTGATATATTATAGACAAAATGTTTCTACTTTAAATAATAAACTATGTGGATGGAAGAGTAAGACACACAGAGATATCAAGTAGGGTTTAAGGCCACACTTACCTACCTTGTCAAATGGGCTCACAGCAAGCTACGCCTGCTGACACTATTTTCCTGAAGGCTTCAAATGCTCTGTTATCCTTACGTTCAGCCTTCTACCATTTCTAAGAGCACAGCTGTCTGCTTTTCACGAGGGACGTAAAAACTGCACGTGCTGCTGAGGCATTTCTCAACACCCACCAGGTGCTGAGAAGCAAAAGTGAGAAACTACTACATGCAACAAGCTGAAGGAGATGCAAGGACATATATAAGTCCTAGGGACCAGGGTGTCCTCACCTTCTTAAAAAGTAGGAAGCTTAAGGACAAAGATAGAGCAAAGACAGAGGACTAAAAGTAAGTAAAGTACTGTAAGAGGATCTTGATTAAAGCACAATCTGCATACAGACAAGACCACAAAGTGCCCTACAGGGAAAAGCCCTCACTGGAAACACACCTGGTAGCAGACAGCGGTCTAGTCAGAGCACCAGTTGAGACACCCACCATTAAGGAAATAATTCCTGTATTGACTGAAGCCTGGCAGGAGGGGGGCAGTTGGGGCCCACTTTCAACTTCAACAATACAAGCATTCAAGGAAGCAGACTGTTGGGAGTAGATGAGCTTCAGCCTTAAGCAAGAGACCCAAGAGAGTCTCGTAGTCTTGCAGCAGTACCCACACCCTTGAGCACCATCCTTCTAGAGCAGCAGGTGACAAAACCCAGCTGGAGATGATTGTGGCTCTGCCACTCGCGTGTACAGACTTGCCCAGCTCCCACCTGCACACTCACTGCTTCTTGGAGAAGAGGCTATGAAGGACGGAAACTACTCCAACGGGACAGAAAGAGAGGAGGAAATGATGGGAAGACCAACCCACAGGTTAGCTGGAAAGGAGCCACAGGAGGAGATGTGACACCATCTCAGCAAGGCTAGGTGGCACAGACAGTGCTGGCAAGGGGCAGGAGAGGAAGGCTTAAGCTGCTATGCAAGCACGCAGCTCAGCACCACCAGCGTAAATCTCCTTTATTTTGGAAAACTTCTGCTTGCATCTGGACACGCAGACTCATGAGCTTAAGATCTTACCAGCTGCTGAACATTCATTGTACCAACATATATGTAAAATACTGCAAGAAATTGTCTTCTCATCCTCAGAAAGAGATGAGAATAATCATTTTGCAACATCACACACAGAATCAATACTTTATATACCTGAGAAAGGAAACCAGGCTCTAATACCTGCAACTACTTACCCAGTGAGCTGGTCCCAGTTGTTTCTTCAATAGAGGTTTTCCAACATGATTAGGTGGAACCTTTGCTAGGGTTTCCTTAAGCTGTCAGGAGACATATAAAAATATAAGCATTGGGTAAAAAACCCTCGCTTTTCAAGATTCAAATTACAATTACTCTTGGACAGTCACAGGCATGACAGAGTAACCTCCAATATCAAGCTGTTTTCTCTGGGACAGAGAACCAAGCAATAGCTGCTTTTCTTTGGAAAGCAGATATTTTTATATTTCTGGTAGGCTTGGCTATAATTATTTAAAAATTAAGAGAAGGGACTACAGAGTAGATCTACAGTTAAAATAGAAAGATTCTATGAGGTACAGCTCCCCTGGAAGACAGAGGGATCATTCTACAAATCATCTCTCTAACTCAGAAAAAAGACCACACTTGTATTAAAAAGGTTGCATTAAGACTATGTAAAATATAACATGACCTAGAGAAGGACCCCTCTTTACTTTCAAAAAGAGGAAATGTTCAATATGAAAATGTAAATTCAGCTTGCATTTAAAAAGTTTGTACAGAACTTAGGTTCTCTTTCCCATCTCAAAATTTCTGAGGACTTCAGGGGGAAAAAATGGAGTAGCAGCGACAAAAACTTGGATGAAAGCAGGTTGGAGTTATGAAACTCCACTTTTCCACTGCTGCAAACCACATTTTTCAGCTTCCTTGGCTGTTCATTCCAGCAGTTCATTTAACACGCTCAGTGGCCTGGTTTTCTAAAGGTGCTGAGCCCTGTTTGTTTAACTTGAAGATTTTAAAACCAAGTGCTTTCAGAACAGCAAAAGTATTCTGAAGGTTCGTCCAGGTACCAGCAGTTTCTTTTTTAATGTGGTGGATTATTAACAAAGAGTCAATTAAACAGAGATCCTCCTCCAAACTGTACTATGTACGTGTGAAGGAAAAGGTAGTTTGATTTTTACATGCTAGATCAGAATATTGCTGTTCTAAGACTCACTTTTTAAAAACAGTTAAAACTTTAGGGTGATCTCTTGTTATCACCTTACACTCAAGTGTAAAATTTTCCCTCTGTTATTTAACTTTTTGCATTTGGCTCAACTTTGCGACGTATTTTCATTTACAAAGTGAAATAAGTTCTTCAGTTATCAGTCAGCTTTCTCCTTCTCAAACACTACCAACATTTGAAGTGTTCAGACTGTGAGAACTGCAGCTAGATTAAAAACCCTGTAGGTTAGAAATTCCTGATGTATTTTATTGAGCTATAAGGACTGTTCAGGTTTTTTTTAGTATAAACACCTACGGATATAAACCACTGCAACAATGTTCATTTAACCTTGCAAGCCAATGTAAAAGAAAATCAATTAGTAAAACATAACAGCATTCCCAAATTAAAAATATTATCTACTTTGTATCCTGGATTTTTATAGTCTCTTTCACCAGCAGAGCTTGTTAGCATTGTGCATTGTTACGAATATTTTCTACCTTTTATAGAAAATGGAAGCACAGATTTCTGATGTGCCCATGACACTGGCAAAACCAGAAAACAAAATGCTTCAATTCTACACGTTGGACTTCTGCTGGAAAACCATCCTCCTCTTCTTAAACAGGTCAACTGAAACTGAATTCTTGCAGAGAAATGAAAGACTATTTTCAGTTGCTTGGATTTGTTTAAGTAAAACACAACTAAAAGGCTAGTCAAAAAACTTCTGTGAAAGTATTTTGGGGAGTTTTGTAGTCATATTTGTTCCTTTAAGTTCACAAAGGTTCTCTTCTGCTGTTCTGCTCTACCCTATCCTGCAAGTTCAGTTACTTAATGTAACTTTAAAGCTTTCTGTCCCGACCTTTGGTCTATGCACTGGACAGTTCATTCCACTTCATTTCTCTGCTTTATAAAAATTACTCAAGCAAAAGTGAATTTCTTAAAAAAAACCCCACAACAATCTGGAGAATGCACACATGTAAAAGAACAAAAAACAATGGAACCACAAGAACTGATGAAGCCTTAGGGAAAAGGTGTAAGCTTGACTTTAGTTATGCCACCTTTTAACCTCAACATTTTAAAAACTGTAGGTTCCTGTAAAAATTTTTGTAGGTGTATTTCTTGGAATACTTTTCTGCTTAACAACATTCTTCCTGAGGCCTAAGCTCAGCATTTTCCATGTCTTCTGCAACAGGTGATGACATTAAAACCTAGAGCAGAGTAAGAAACACCTCGCCCCAGAAGGCAATGATAGCAGTAGTCCCTGACCCCGTACCTTGGCGTGGAAAAAGCCTTTAAATTCATTTTCAAAATCCTGACCCTTGGCATACTCGCTCAGTAAACCATGTTAACTTCCCTTCACAATTCAAACACTGGAGTTTCACAAGAGGCAAATTTCTCCCTTGTAGCAGAACTATTTTCTGTCAAAACAGTAACATCATAAATATTCTAGTTTTGTTCCTTTGGATCTTACTTTTTTTTCAATTCCACTGAAGAACTGGAACATCGTTATGTTGGCTGGAGGCTTGGACATGCCTAAAGCAATACATATGCCTTTTAGCTCCTGGAAGACTTCACTGCCACCTCCTTCCTGTGCTTTTTTAGGAGGGGAGTTCACACACAGCATTCTGGCAGCTTCCAGTTCTGAGATGAGGTATGCTGGGGTAAGAAAAATCAAATTTCAGCATCAGATATAGCCGAGTTAAATTATTTTAGAACCAGTGAGAACTCGAGTGCGTACAATCAAACAAATGTGCAAATGGACTGTTTCAGCAAGAGTTAGGGCTACAGTTTTGGTATCCACAGAGTGCTCATATTTCTAATAATCACTGAGGCCAATGCTAGAAACACAACAAATGGGAAAGGTTTAGTACAGTCAAGTAAAGCCTGGAAAAAACCCCTATGATTCCAACAGGTATTAATCACCGAGTTCAAAAGACCACAACTCTTTTCCTTCAGGCTTTGCCCAGCAAAGACAGGAGACTAGGAACATGGAAATAAGCAGGATGGGGGACTGGGACATGCGCTTTCAGCTAGCAAGCAAGCAATACTGGAGGCTCTAGGAAACCAAGCAAGGAAATGGGTAGAGAAGTGAGATGTTGGATGATCTCCTCCACTTCTCCAGGCAAGATGCAGAGTGGAAAAATAACCCCACTTTTAAAAGTACTATTGAGAATTCAGGTTTATAATAATTCCAGAAAGGAAGGAAGTAACTGATGAAATAGAAGCTAGGATGCCTGCAGTGCTCTTCAACATCAGAACTGTATGAGTCTAGCATCCCATTGTAACTCCTTTATCAAACAAGCAAAAAAGTTATTAAAATCACATAATTTCTGAACATGGTCTGCACCCAAAAGTTCAGCCTTAGGTGTAGGCTACAGTGATATAAATATAGCACACAGCTTTGGCTTGCAATTGTCACAACTTTAAAGCTTGACTTGAAAAACATGCACAGGTTTAACAATATGGCTGAATGACCATAACAGCAACATATTATTTCTAAAAATAAGGATTTTAAAATATATACTGACAGATATAGATAAAGACAGACTTGTGAGCAGGGATGTAAACCCACGGATACACAAAAGCGGCTTACTACCTATATCATCAAACAAAGCATTTTAACGATCTCTAGAATTTCTTCTAGATCTCTAGGATGTCTTCTGATAAAGACACAGAACACCTTATAAATTATAAAATTCCTAAAATATGTAAAGCAGTGAGGAATCCTTTCTAAGTTCTTTCAACAGTACTTTATACAGATTTTTCTTCTATTCAACTTTCAATTATTTACCCCTCGTTAGGACCTCCTGAAAAAGAAAGTAACAGCAGAATTTTGTTTCAAGAATCCAGAGATCACATTCAAGCTACCTTCAACCTCCTCTGACAAAGGCTGAAATTTTTACATCTATCACTGTGAGCCATAAATGTACTCCAGATAGTGATTCTTCTTTGCAGACCTTTTCTAAACCTACCTGAAAATCTCGTACTTTCTCTTTTTGCAGATGCCAGTACTTAATATTGCATTCCAGTGACGCTGCACACCAAGACTACTTACGTTTATTTGGTGCTTTCCTCTCCCAGCAACACTGGATACCTAATAACTTAGCTTAATGTAGGTAAAGAAGGCTATGCCAAAGTTTTAGGTATTCCTATCATGGTACACACAAAAGGAGCTTGGCATCCATTTCAGTTCCACATTTGACAGTAAACACAGTACTCCTGCCAGACGGGATACCAGGGTTCAGCTGCTGAACATGGCCTTATATTACCAAATGTACATCCCAGGGGACCTCTGGGATAAACTGTGTGTCACAGCCAAGCCAGATTTATTGAATGGCTCGGCTTACAGAGAATAAGCTGAAGGGCAGATTGAGCTACAAAATATTTGAAATGCAATAATTACCTCACTCCATCTGACATTTTTTAACATACTATCAAAACTCATTCAGATTAAGTCTTACTGCTTGTCTATCTCCTACTGATGAAATACAGGACGCTACTCTGGAATTATTTCTGCCCTCTCAGCTGAGGACAGAACTAAATTTCTGTTCTGAAAACTTAAAGAAATCAGCAGCAACGAGGAAGCAAATAAAACATTACTTTATACTGAAATTAAGATCAGATTAAAATTAATATTATAATTTCTAACTCTGACACTTGTAAAAAAAATTTATTTTTTTTTTTAATGTGAATCAACACTACACACTTTTTCCAAATTTAAGTACTATTTTTTCCTCCTCTAACATTTCCTAAGCATGAATAAAACCAATTTAGGTATTGAGACCTGCTGTCTGAAAAAGTAAAGGGAAGACATCACCGTTACTACTGCTAATTTCTTTCAGTCAGCAGAAAGCAGCATAGAAGCTATTTACTAAGGGAGATGACCAAAAAAACTAGGAGTCGGGATAAAACATTTTCTCTTTTTCACAATTCCAGTTGTTGTCAGAGTGTAGGAAAATGCAAGTAAGCATTAACTGTAAGAAACAACACTGATTCTTGCACAAAAGCAGATCTGCTGGCAAGCGCCCTTTTCACTTACTAAGCAGTAAGAGACAGTTCTTTTGACTATGAAGGCGTTTTGTCACATCTCCTGACGTTAACGATGCATACGGACAGTTCATTTCAGCCAGCAATCCACTCATTTCGAGCTGAAATTCTTCTGCTTCGTTTGGACCTTAGAAGGAAAAGAATAATAATCTGTTTACATCTAATATATATATACATAGGCTATGATTAGAATGAATTAGCTCTTTAATAAAAAAAACACAAATAATGCTTTGCTCCAGTTACTATTTAACATTAAAACCCTGCTTTTAACAGAAGCGTTCTCAAAGACACAGCACCATCTATTTGGAGCCATGCTATTCCTCATTATTGTAAAATTATGTTTTACTGTCAGCTTTTCCCAGCTACAACAGCCAGCCACCAGCAACTTCTGCAATGAAAAAGTGCCATTACAAACATCACAAATTTTACCGGGGTATTTCAAATATCAGTTGACTGTTCCCACTACGAACGTATTAGATAGTTCTGATATGAATAATGTGGTTTATGAGCTCTCGTGTTTTTATTCTCCCTGTAAACTCACATTTGTCAATTGATCTTATTTCATACCAATATCCTCTAAAAATAATTCACGTAAGACAAAGCTCAGACTGACATTTGTGTCAGAAATTACTGAAACTCATCTGAACTTGTTAAGACAAGTTATGCAAGAAATAGCGATAAATGAGAGGTAACGGTTTTTCTGCTTTTCAAAAGGGACCTCAACCCCAGATGTCTGTTATTTCTAAACTCAAGTCACACAAAATGAAGGTGGGACTTGATGATACGACAGATAAAATGTTTCTATCCCTGTGTTTAGAGAATTTGAAATAGGTGTTACAATACTTCTGGATTGTATTTTTTTACACTAAATGTATAGTAGGAACCTTATACTACTAGAAGAGGTGAGATGCTGTATTGTTACAGAGAAAAGGAGCCAAATACACTCAAAGAAGAAGGGATAGATATGTCAAAACCAGAAAGAAAGAGGAAAAGAACAGATGCTGAGGGGAAAGGCAACAATCTTTGGCCCCTGGGCAGATTGCAAGTTCAGCTCATGAAGGCACTGTGAGTTAATATACCAGCATTACTCAGAAGTACAGGTCACCATACCAATTGCTAAATTGGTCATGTAGAATGTCATGAGTAGTTGACTGAAAATAACATTTTTGGAGAACGAAGGTTTGCTACCTCTACCAAATTGCTAAACAAACATTTTCAGGCTCCTTCTCACACTAGTGTTTCAAAAAGAGGGAAAAACACACCGTATTGTTAGGTACCTAACAATAAAAATAAAATATAGTTACTGCAGTCATAAGAATGTTTCCTTTAACAGTAGGTATTTCTTACATTAAAATTACAAACAGAAGCACTGAAATAAAAGTATTCTCGTGATCTATTTTAAAAAATCGATTAATGTTTCCTTAAATCCATCTAGGAACTTTAAAACAAACCTCTATGGTTGAGCAATTAAAAGAAAAATCTCTTTTCAGAAGAAAGACTGTTTGATCCTCACTATTATTTCAACCTCTACTGGCTGTTCATTAGACAACACTGAAGGTGGAAAGTATCCAAAATCTGACAGCATGCAGATGATACTCCCTGGTGCAACAGATTTAGCAATTATCAGCCCGAATCTTTCTGGCATGCAAGAATACACATTAAGTGCACGTTTGTGCTAGAGTCATGGCTACTTACTGTTAGTTGCCTGTACATTTTCCTCTAGTTTACAGAACAGCCGTAACTCGGATACCAACCAAGCACAGAGTTTGGTGAATTCAGGGGAACTGGCTCCACGAGAGACTGCCTGAGCCAGCGCTCCGTCATCTAACAATGGACCTTTGTAACTGCCAAGTAAAACAAAAGCACAGTTTATTAACTGATGTCCTGTGATCGATTCATTTGATGCTGTGTGCGTATTGAGAGCTAAACCCTCATCGCATCTGCGACGCTGAGCATCAAAACTGGTAAGATTCCTGCACTGAGCTGTAAGAAAAAGCATATTGAAAACATCTGAGCAAACCCAGTATATTTCCACGAGTATTAGCTTACTGCCAAAGAGACTGTGTCACAAAGCACCATCATCAAAGCTTTCATCCCGGAGAACGTTATCACATACAGGTGCAACTTCTCTGCCTCTATCTCTTGAGGTTGTTACTTACAATATACCCATCTAGGGCAACTGCCATTCCAAAGTATCATTCGTGAACACCGCTTTACAGTATCTTGAATAATTACTGCTGAATTAGTGCATCTTTTTGTTCACTTCCCATCATGTATTAAAGGGTTATATTGTTTTCACGACACTGTGTACTGATGCCTCATCAGGAGGAAGAAGAGTAGGTAGACAACCGCCTTATTAACCAGGCAGAAGCATAAAGTCAGAACTTACCAGAGTATTTAAGAAAAAAATGCACAATATTATTTTGATATGCTGGACCCAAAACAGACACCTGAGAGTGAGCACCATCAACTGAAATCTGTCTTTCGAATGTTCTGGTAAGGTCATCTCCTATGTCACAGCAACCCAGTAAATCCAGTCAACATTTGGCAAACCGAAATAATAATAATAATAATAATAATAATAATAATAATAATAATAATAATAATAATAATAA
>WKFP01014362.1:1271724-1298711 GCA_011057875.1 Pterocles orientalis
CAGAGACCCCTCCGCGCACCTATCGTCCCCCCCCCGCCAGCGGCCCCACGTACACTGCTCGCACGCTGCTGCGCCGCCGACTGCCGGGTTGGCATGTCAGGGCGGGGAGGGAGGAGGAGCAGGTCCCCGGCCTGACCTCTCACCCGGCTTACTCTCCGGCTGCCCCGCCGCCATGCCTGATCTGCACGGCCTCCTTCTGCGGCAGCTCCCGCCTACTCGCCACGCCAGGCAGCGTTGCTAAACGGAGACGCGGCTGCGAGGACGGGCACCGGGGTTTTTCTGTGAGAACGGAGCCCAGGATGAGCCAAGAATGCCACGTTTTTATTCAGGCAGCGCACCGGGCAGCCCCAGAAGAAGGACCCCCCACACACACCTCCCCGCCGCGGAACCCATGCTGGAATGTGCTGTGCCGAGCAGCAGGCGGAGGGCGACGGGGCGGCAGAAGAGTCAAAATACATCAGCGAGCGCGCGCGTTTCCCCATCCAGCGGGATCCCACAGATCCCAGCATGCCATGCGCCGCGCAAGACCCTCCGCGGCCGCCGTAGGGCCGAGGCTGGGGCCAGCGGGGAAGGGCGGAGGGGGCTTGCGGCAGGTGTGGCGGTTGCGGAGGGGAAATAAAGTGACTAAATGGGAATTGCTGCTTCCGCGGGTCTCGCTTCTCCCTGCGTGCGCACCGGCGAGTGGGGGCCTGGCTCTGCCGGGGGTGGCGGGGAGGCCGCGGGGCCTGTGGCCGTGTCCTGCGCCTCGGTGTCCCGCTGGGGCTGCGGCTGTGGAGGATGCTGAGGCGGTGCTGGGCAAGGCGCGGCTCCGTGCTGGCTGTGATGCTCCTCCACGCTGTGCTCTAGCAGCTTTTAAAAAAATATTTATAAACTTTGAGGGCAGGGGAGGGGGGTAACTCTTCATTTCTTCTGGCAGCGTCTTCATCTGGATAAAGGCGCGTTGTTAATAATGGCAAACGCAGTTCTAGGGGGTAATTCTTGCTCTTTCCAGTCCTCTTAGGCAGGATTGCCGTACTGCCTGGGACACAGCCGTGCTGCGCAGATGAGAGCAGAGCACGTCGCAATGGCTGGGCCGTGCCAGAGAAAGCCAAAAGCGCTCATGCCAAAAATAATCCCGGTCCGTCAACAGCAGCGAGTGCTCCAGCAGAGTCCTGGCTGCCTGAGTTCATGACGTTGTCCTGAGCAGGCATAAAGAAAGGCTGTGGTTAAATAAGGAGGGTGTTTTGTAGCCTCAAGATGGGTAGGAGGCCAAAGAAACAGAACCTCAAAGGGCAAAAAAGCAGGAATTCTTCAGTACCAGACAGCTCAGTCCCTGGTTCTCCTGTTACGGACAGGTCAGTCTACACATCTAGGGGAAAACTGCCTCCTAAAGACTAAATATGAGAAGAATATGAGAATTCCTGTTTCTTTGTGTATTGGCTTCTAGTTGTATTGTTGTTGCTAAGAAGTAAGTGTAGGCTATTTCAGGTTTTATAGAAAACAAAACCAGATGAAGGCTCCTGGTACCTGCCTTATCCCTGCTGGGCTAAGCTTGGATGTAAGAATTCCCTGTTTTTCCTTCAGTCCATTCATTCTGGATTTATTTGAAGCATCCCAGGTGTTCTGCCTGGGAGTCTTGCCTGGGTCTAAGTTGGGGGGGTTGGGAAATGGGGTTTTTTCCTCCCAAATTCAACACTGCAGCTAAAAGCTTGTGACTTTTTTGGGGGGGTTTTTTTGATGTAACAGTTGTGTTCAGCTTGCTTGTGCAGCTGGAAGTGTACAGAGCAGGGCAGTATGTCCACAGCCAGCCCCTGCTCCTCAGTTGCCTCTACTTCTGGTCATTATAATGTTTAGTCTTTATTTCTGAACCATCTGCAAGGACTAAAAATGGGATTTTAAAGCATTCATAGTAACAAGCAGTACATGAAACAATCCACTTTCTCATACGGAGACTCTTTCTGTGTCCACTCATGACTCTGCACGTGTTGAGAAGCCAGGATTGTGTGCTAATGTCACAGAAACGCTGCCATCTCCTACATTTACAGGAGGTAAACTCTCTGTTGACACTCCTCAGAAGGTTCAGATAAGCACAGGCACAGAAGAGTTGTATTCATCTTGGTGCACAGCTAATGACATCTGGCTTTTTTTTAATTTCTCTTTTGATTCAGTCATGGCAATACTGCCCGGTAGGGACAGGATGGAAGGCATCCCCTCCAGGCTGTATCGCTCAGCTCCACAACTGCCTTAATTTTGGTTCTGTGCTGTGGGAACCACACACATCTCGTGGTTGGGGAGAACAGTCAGAGGGGTGATGCTAACCTAGAGCAGGCAGCTAAAATTCCACCTGAGCACAGGGTAGAGAACATTGCTTTGTCATTCTGTGTCTTGTCAGTTGTGATGTTTGTTTTTTTTCCAAGCTACGTAGGGTTTTCTCCACCTAAATTTCAGAGGCATAGGAGGTATGAATGGTTCACTGCAGCATCCTGGTGGGAGCCCTACGTGACTGCCTGACCTGTGCCAGCACTGGAAAATCCATGGAAGACCAATTCCCCCTGTGGGGAGAACCAAACCAACCCAGGCTGCTGCTGTCCTGTCCACTGGACCCCTGTGAAGCCCTTCTGGCCCCCTCAGTCTTGGAGGGACGTGGATGTGTACTGTCAGGTGCTCTGAGGATGTGACATGCAGGTTGAAGCTGGCAGCCCTTGCATGGCCTGAGGCTGCACAGGAGCAAGAAACATTTATTCTGAGAGGTGTGAGAGCTCCACTGCTCAGATGCCAGTTGTCATTTAACAAAGACAATTGGCTTCCTGTGTATTTGCCTTTTGTGATTGATTAGTTTTGGTGTCCAGGATGAGCTTTGACTGAAGGACTTCCTCCTGAGCAATTTATCTCCCATCTAATAAAGCGTGAACTGACACAGCCCCTCCTTCAGCTCTACACCAGAAGGACCTGCTGCCATCCTGGAGGTGACTTGTTGGACCCGCCTGGAATGAGTCACTGAGTTTGAAGATACACACCCTGATGGTTTAAACCTCACTTCCATAGGAAACCTGGCCAAAGACAACAACCTTAAGGCAGGCATTATTTCATTACAGCCAAATTATTTTCACCACCCCAAGTCTTGCCTGTTTTGCTCTGTGGTTGTCAAAAATCCCTGTGACAGATCCATCCTGAAATTTGCACTTGTGGAAGAGCACAGGACAAAGGTGCAGAGTGGACATGTTAAAGAGTTTTGTATCAAAAGCAAATTTTTTACTAATTTCACTGAGGATGCTGCAGCTTTTCCCGAGTGCCCAGATGCAGCAGAATCCAGCCACTGTGTTGCAGACAAAAGCCCACTGGCTGCAGACATACAGTTGTTTTTACCAAGCATCTAGAAATCCAGCCTGGGGAGACGGAGCTGCAGGCAGCTTTACCTCTGCCAGGCTGCCAGGTTTAGCAACTCCAACCAACACTTCTACTGCAAGCAGGAGGTAATTTTTGTTAAAGAACGAGGTTAAAACGCGGTGTGGCAGTTAATTTTTTTCACTAGCTATACTGTACCATGTTCCTGAACACCTTATCAGCAGAAATGCAGGCTTTTTTTTTTTTTTTTTCTAGAGTAGCTGGATCTCTGCACCTCTGCTGCTATGGCTACTGAAGAAAGGGATGAGGATATATGCAGTCTCTTCTAAACAACACATTCAAATCCATCCCTGGATTACACCTCTGTCAGCCCAAGGATGTCAGTGCTAAGGTAATTAGTTTACCAGTCAGCCTCTGCAGTAGCAAATTAAGGAAGGAGAAAGGGAAAGTTGATCTATAACATAACAACAAGCTGAGCTGATAATTCAATACTTCAGATTATACCGGTGAATAAGATTTACCAGGTGCTGCTGCTAGAAAACATGTTAGAGCTTGTACGGGGAAAATAAATATTTCTGAAGTGCTCTCCTTCCCTGAGCAGCACCAACAAAATAGTTTGTGTTTTTTCATCACATATAAAGGATGAGCCTATCTTCATACTGTAAAGCAAACTCTTACACATTATTTTCTAGAGTAATCAACAGCTATGACAAATCCTTGCAAAAAAGCAGGCTGGCTGGTGTTTGTCTTTATTCTTTTACATGCTTGGTAGCTGCTGTCAGGGCATTTTTGTTGGTGAAAATTGCAGAGCTAACAAGGGACTTCTGTGAACAAGTGACAAAAAAGTTTGCGCGAGTAATTTCACATGGTAGCTGAGCTTAAAAATAACTAGAAGATTCCTGATTAAGTATAGAGACGGACGATTAAAAAAAAAAAAAAGCAACCTTTTTCCCTACTTTAAGCAGCTCTTCCAAGAGATACAGAAACTATATTACTGTAAGGCCACAAAGGCCCTAGGAATCAAGAAGCTTCAGAATCTAGTGCACTTGCTTGCTACCATTAATACCTTGAAGTAGCCTGCGCTTTTAAAATCCTCTTTAGAGAGTAATTTTTGAACAAAACAGCACTCAGGATCCAGTGTTATTTCACAAAAGTTTAATGTTTGTTTTTAAAATAATACTGTTTAATCAAGAGAAAGGAAGCATCACCACAGTTTTCTTGGATGCTGGCAAAAGAAGGTACATTACAGACAGATCCGTAAACAGCACGTTTAACCAGTAAGACTATAGAAAAAAGCCTCACTGATTAATCATATTAATAATAATGAAAAGAATGTGCCCTCATACCAAAAAGAAGAGAAAGACATACCATTCCAGTCATGCAAATCTGTACCCACCTTCTCAGAACAGGATTCCAGAAGTCCAGCAGTTCCAGAGAACGTTTTCTTAGCTCCTGTGGAAATTAACCAAAAGCCAGCATGGGAATGGGCTTGTTACAGCGACCTCGATGCTCATCCCAAAACCATGCTTGCTGGTGGGTCTGACTGTCACATTCCCAAACATGAAGCACTTTTGTTTTCCTGTCTGCATCAAAAGCTTTCAATACCAAAAGCTTCTGATGTAGTCTAGAAGAAATCTGGGGAGCCTAATACAGAACAAAACCAGCTGCTGTTGAACATTGCACTAGGAGAAGAGATTGGGAAGACCTGGGATAACAAAAAGCTGTGTGTTTTATGCCTTGGTCTAGGTTGCTAACCTTACAAGAAGGCGAGTACTGATGTGAGGATCATCCATACCATTTAACAGACAGCTCTTACAGGGCTTTTCATCTTCTTCACAGCCACCATCACTCCTAGACTGTTATTTTGTTTCTACATTCTTCTAAAGTTTGTGAACAAATTACCCAGGGCGGTATCCCAAGGGATTTCTCCTAATTTCAGTGTTGCTTAAGTTCTGGCTAAAGCTCCCCCACAAAAGCAATTTCTCAAAGAAAAATTGTATTTGATGAAGAATTGAAAACATTACCTTGTGTGTGTGCTTTCCTGTCTGTAAAGATTCTCCAGTCAGCCTGCTGGACAAGGGAACACCGTTTCCCTCGGAGCAGCTCTGATAGAGGTTTTACTTCCTGCAGGTATCCAACTGTTCTCCGCCACCAGCCTGAGCAATTCCAATGGCTCTGCTCTCTGCTGCGCAGCTTCACGGGAATTATTCCAGCAGTTGGACTCGTTTTACCAGAACGTCAAACTGCTAACTTATGGGAATCAGCCTTCTCACTGCAAGCAACAAGACAGCCCAAGAAAAAGTGGAGGTGGTATTGCAAAACAAAACCCAGAAACTGATCCTAGAGATGAAGCCTTGCTTTTCTGCTTGTTCTGCAGCTGTGTTATTTTTTGTTCAAGTCAGGAATACATCCACATTGGCTGAAAATAGCTAACAGAAAGGATGGTCGAGCAACCGTAACCTGCATATCTCTGTCCTTCATGTGAGACAGAGGCAGAGGAGTCAAGTAAGATCAGTTTTATGGCTGCTCTGCAGTCCCACAGCGGTGGCACATAGGGTGTCTGCACTTAACTCTGTGCAGCAGGCAGCAGAGGGCTGAATTCTGTCTCAGGGAATGATTTTGCTCCCTTCGCCTTTCTGTAACGCTCTGAGAGAGTAATAAACCAAGTGTCACATCAAGTGCCACATAAAAACCTGACTCATGCGATTTCTCTTGCCCTCTGAAGAAATACAGTTTTATCATGCATTGCGATGCACTAGTTTGGTGGACAGGGGTGGGTTTGTTTTTTTAAAGAGACTTCTGCTATCATCACTTACTTTCACTTGCTATTTCTGAAAACCATTTGGAGTTTACCAGGTTTAAAAAATAATCTGTCTTTGCCCACTTTCCTACTATCTTGTTTCCATGGGCAAAACTTTTATATCTTTGTGCAGCTTCCCTTAGTGAAGAATTAGGCATTTATTTCCACCTTTGTCAAGAATTTAAGAAATGGCAGAGACCTTGTATCTTAATCTACTACTTCTACTTCTTACCACTAAGACACAAATCCATTTGGAAAAAAATAATAACAGAATGCTTGTTGATACATTTCTTCCCTGTTCACATGCCATGTAAAAGTCTAAAAAACCCCAAAGAAACAATTCCCCCAAAAGCCTCTCTGCTGCTTAAAACTTAGTTAACTAAGACAAGATTCCAGCAAGCTAGGAGCAAGATGTAGCTGCCCAAGAGACTACCCCAGGAAAAAAAATATTGTATTTTCTCTAAAACATGACTTTTGCTTTTAAAGTTTTCTGCCAACTGTAAACATTTGAAGGCTGCTCCTCCCTTCCAAACTGGAAGTATCAAAACACCTGGACGTACAACAGACTAACAGAACGCCAGCAGCTTTTCCACGGCTCTTCTTCCACGGCCTCTGAGTAAAGCTTGGTTTTGCAACAAACTTCATTCAGGAGAAAGGCCTTTCTGCCAGCCTCCATCACGGCAAACTAAAGGCTGCAGCATCAAGTGAAGGCTTAGAGTTAACGCGTTGTCCTTTGAATTTACCGGGTCCTTTGAATTTACCATACAAACTAGGCTTATTCCCTCCCTATCAGCAGCTTTCTAAAAGGAGAAAGGGAACTTCTTACGCCTTATGCAGCTTTTAGAGAACTACATCGGGAAGGAGAGGTAACGCTGTATCGCACCATTCAAACACACAAGTAAATCCCCTCTATTAACTCACCCCTCCTCCTGAGGATCTGGAGTCAGGAGTCCAAGGCCAGCCTAGAACTTAAGGCTTCCCAGTCAGTGCACTATGCTACAGCTCTGCCAGCACAAGGGACCAGTACAGTGGATAAATCATTTACTGCATGCCTCTGGAAACCACAGCAAAACAAAAAAGGAAAAAAAAAAAAAAGAAAAAAAATACATAAATAAAAATACATGCTATTTCATTAAATTTCAAGACAGTGTTACAGCCTCCGTCTGCCAGTCTGCCTAGATGTCACCTACACCATCTGCTCTGTTCTTGTCCATTCCAGCGGTTCCAGGAGTACCTTTTACTCCTACCCTCATTAAAGACCAAATTAATTTTTCTTCCAGTGTGGAAGAGAGCCCTCAGGGATAGAAGAACAATTACTTGACAAAAAGGCACGAAGATAAATACTATTTAATTTATACCATAGGAAGGTTTAAACTTCTGGAAAGCTGAAGACAAATATGGGGCAACAATCCTCAGTTTCTCATTTGCAGAACTCTTGCTTTCCCTTGGTGCTCTCTATTCGTGGCCAGCCAGGTTCTGCACTGAACACCACCATCACTTGTAGAAGCAACTGTAGGAGAGCAGATGACAAGGATACTGGATTTATCTCGATGTACTTTCCCCAAAAATAAAATGAATCAGGAGTATGTCCCACACAGGTAACGCAACATCGAATACCGTTGTCTGAAGAAGACGATTGTCCGAATGATTGTTTGCCGTTGCATGCACAGAGACCTTCACGAAAACCAATCTGCAAAAGGAAACTAACCAGAAAGCATGTCTGTATTCCAAAACAGCACATCGAAAATGCAGAACTGTACAAAAATTCAGCCTCCCCTTTAGTATCCTCTTTCCCTGCACTGATATCTCTCCATACAAGGCAGGCAAGAAAATCAGTTCCCCTCTTCCTCTGTGGATTTACAAGGGACCAGGCACTTTCATTAAAGAAATTGGAGACAAAATGGGGGGCGGGGGGAAATTTAGCTGTCAAATGTAAACAAATAAAACTCAGATATAGAATAAAAAAAAACATTTACAAAAGAAAATTGAGAAACAACTACAAAGGACTTTATAAACCAGGATTTAAGCAATCTCTACTCATCACCCAACTCCATATTAAAGGTATCCAAACATGTCGAACCTTTCTTCTTTGGTTTTGACAGCCAATGGTTATTTGAAGAAAGTAGGGCAATGATACTAACAAAGACTTCTTATATTCATTGCAGTAACTGCTTAACATCACAAAAACAGCTCAAAGAGCCTTTCTCAAAATCCTCTTCCCTTAATTACCTTTTTGTTTTTTGGTGACTTGACCATTTATACTAGATTTCCAAATTCAGTTTAGATTGTTCTTACATTTCTAATATGAAAACCACCATAATGACTCTGAAAAATATTTCGTACCTTCACACACAGTCACGGAAGCAGAAGAAAAATGGTGATTTTTTTCCCCTCTGGAGGTCCACGTGCTGGTAGCAATCACAGAAATGTGAACTCTGCTTGGGTTCTGCCCCTGACCCCCCTTGCCTTGAGCTTTACACAGGGCTCAGGACTTACACTGATGATGTTGACAATAGTTTTTCCATTGACTTCAGCTGGGAATAAATCAGTTTTTACCAAGCAGGCTAACAGTTGACTGTCTTCATCATCTACAGTTTCTCAATTTCGTCAGCTACTGCAGGAGTTAGAAACTAGCTGAAATAAAATACTTTCCTTGAGTTAAAAAGAAATGAAAATCAAGAAGAAAGCCTTGTTGACCACCATATGTTTATTTTTTTAACAATTTACAAATAAAAATGTTATATTTATCCAAGCAAACACATTTAATACTTTAGTCTTTAACAAGCTATACAAATGAGAACCATCACACTAGAGCTTTTGATAGCTCAAGGACCATTGAGGGTAGGCATGCATGTGTCTGTATCACATGAAGCGAGTCCAATTCCTTACACCAGGATTCTGATCTTCTGCTTCTTCAGAGCTGGTCAGCTGCTAAATGATTTAACACAAACAGTTACTAGATCACAATACAATGAAAAAAAGCCTATTTCAAATCATGTAAGTGACCTCAATATGTCTGGTCCAGGCTGTCAGGCCACAGAGCCTTACCGATTAGTCTTCTTCTCCAAAAGCCAGCCGGACAGATTTTCTCCCCTTGCTTAGTGATGTGGCATCCATACATGTGCTTATACAATACAATGAAACAGCTTAAGTACAGATGTAATACAACAGTAATTACAAATCACAGAGACAGAAACAAACAAAAAAAATCAACTCTAATCACAACATTGCATTTCAAACAATGAAAGTAAACAAAACCATGCATTACAGTTTAAAGAAATTTTCAGTTTTAGCTCTTCTGCAAGTCTCCATTTCCTCAAGTTCTAAACTGCTGTTCTTGAGCTTGTCCCAGTAGCTGGGCTACTCACGGTGCTACTGACACAAACAGGGTGAGCTGGAAATCATCCAAGAATGGTCAAAGAATAAAAACCCCCAAAATAAACAAAGACGCACGCATTATAAACCAGAGATTCCATTTTAATAGCACAGTGTAGAAAAGAAATTGGCAAAAAAATTCACATGAAAAACATTTTACACAATTACTTATGTACAGAATAAAGTATGTGTCTGGTTTCTGATGATGTAAGTTTCACTTTTGTCAAGTCCTACCACAGGATGCAAAATACACCCAAAAACCCTCACCTGGAACAAAAACCCAAACAAAAACCATATACATAATCCCAGCTCTGGCTCCTCAAATATTGGGACTGGCTGGGTTCACTTCAACCCACTGGGCTTTCTGCTAAGCTTTCAGCAATTCCTGAATTTGTTGTAGCTTCCAAACTACTGTCAGCAGCTTCTGTTTGCTCAGTCTTCTTGCTCTGGATGGTGCATACACCCTTGCCTCCTGAGCCACCCTCCTTTCCGTGTGTTTCGTTGAGCCCAGGAAGGCAACTTTCCATGCACCCAGAAGCCTGACTTTCTGTGCTGCCTCCATCACAGCTCAGTGACGGCATTTCAGCAAGGCCACCTTTGCTCTCCTCCACTTGCAGAAGGGTCTCAGACATGGGAGAAATGCCCTGCATCTCTAGAACTGGCATAACCACTTCTGTGGTGTTGCTATTTGAGGACTGCGATCTAAGCTGCGGCATAGCTGTTTGAGAAATCCGTGTGCAAAATTTATCTCCCTGACTACCAGAAGTCAATGGAGCAAAATCAGTAATCTCTGTTTCATCCGCTGCTTTTTCAATGCCCAGCTTCCTAAGTTTACTGGAGTCCAGCCTAATGGATGCAATAGTTTCTAGTTTTGAGACTTCTTCCATATTCTCATTTAAAAGTCCTGCTGTAAGGATGCTGAAGCATTCATGTTTGACCTTAGTATCTCCCAAACTGAAATCAGTGCTTTTGAACTCGAGCTCTGCTTTCTGGGAGGGAGTCTCATTGTGTTTCATATCTTCTGATGTCAAAGAAGCTTTCCTGTTACCCATAAGAACATTTGCAGAGAGACTTTCAGATTGCTCAGCGTTCAGTCCTGAGTGAGTGGTATTCAGATGAAAGTCATTGCCTGCTGAGGTTCTTACAACCTCATGCTTTGTTTCTGGAGAGTGGTCAGCTTCTTCTGAAAGATGCTCCCTATGGAAATCTGCTGATAAAGCAACTACTGACTCTTGGACAAGATCAGAGCGAGCCCTAGAAAAGCCTCCAGTCCCTACTTCTTCTGCATCTCTCTTGACAAATACATTATCTAATGTTGCATCAGATCCAGTGCATCCTGATGATTTTTTTTCAACCTCAACTACTAATTCTACACTGGATCTAAGTTCAACAATGTCTGTAGAGCAGGTGTTGACTAACCATGCAACTTCCTGCCTTTGGGGTTGGTTATCTAATACAGCATGGCCTGAAGATTCAGGTCGAACCTTTTCTTGAGCTTCTAATATGCTACTTCTAGATTCTGTGTTGGCGGGACATGCGTCTGGCCAGACCTCTGTCAATTCTGAAGCACTAACTTCATTAGAACCAGTTTTTATTTCTACATTTGGATTATTTGATAGATCCCAACCACTTTCGGAAGAAGAACGAGTTGCAATGACCTGTTCTTCTCCATTACTAGTTCTGGAAGTGTCCCATTCACCAGGACTTCTTGTCAATTCCGAAATCTTATTTTGGGTTTCTGAAATTTGGGAAGCTTTGCCAAGGACTCCTGGATAAGAAGATACTTCCAAAGCTACACTTTTCATTTTTACATCCTTTAAGGAGGCATCAATAGAATTCTGCTCTGTCACTACTGCTACTAAAGCTTTTTCTTTTGAAGTGTTTTGAGAATCACAGAGTGAGTCTAGATTATCAGTTTCCAAGTGAGTTCTGCAGTTATCACTTAACTTTTCCTCTACCAAATGAGAATTTCCTAAATTTTGAATTTCATTCTGTGTTTCAGGTAACAAAGTCTTTGGGTGTAAGCTAAGCTCAGGCTTTACCACTTTTACTTCCCATTCTTTCATCTCTGCATCTTTCTCCAAGGTACTAGAAACATTTGTGTTAGTAACCGTGGTTTTATTTGCATTTTCTTGTCCAACTTTCTCTTGGACCTCTGTTTTCTGTAGATCACAGAATTTTTGACTGCCTACTTGCTCTCTGCCTCCTGTATCCACAAGTCCAATTTCTGCAGGCACCTGGATACCAGAAGCAGCTTTTGTTTCTGGCAATTCTGTGACTGACATTTCCGATAGCTCAGGCTGAAGTGGATTCTTGTTCATTTCAGCCTGATTCTCACCAAGAACCCAACTCCCTGTTACTTTATTATTACACTGTGAGGAATCCTCTTTCAATTTAGTCTGAACATTTGTTGAAAGAGGAGCCTGAAATTTTTGATCTAAGTCTTTCTGGATACCATTTTCAGTATCAGGGCTCATCTCAGCATGAAGTATTAAAGTCTCCTGAATATCGGTTTTCTCCAGTTCTGAGCTTCTCTCAGCTGAGTGGACTTGGTTAACTTCAGGAACCGTATTCTGAGAATCATCTTTCAAGGAGGATGAGCTACTATTTGTTCTAGGGTTTGCAGATAAGTCTGCAGGTTTTGTTAGGTTAGAATTTTCCCCATTTGGAAGGGCAGAACTTGCAAGCTTGCTGTCAGCCGAACCCTTTCCACCACTACTGTAGAAAATACCATAGAGATCTTTAGCATTGGCTGTGGCCAAGCAAGAGTTTCGTTTCTCCACTTTTTTTGCCTGTTCACTGAAAACAGTTGAAGGTGGTGGTGGTGGAGGGGGTCTCACAGGCATTGCCAGCATTGTCTGTTCACTTTCAGACACACCTGGAGCTACTTCATCCGCAGGGATGACAGCTGCCTGCTGGACTGCTCGTGGAGGAGGGCGTGGAGGTGGTGTATCAGAAGTCTGAGAAGATTCCCTTTTCTCTGCTGTTTTCAAATCCTCCTCTGCCCCTTTTAAAATTACTTCTTCTCCTCCAAAAGCTTTTGAGATGATATCCGGAGGCAATAGAATATCTGCATTGGTTTCTTTTACCACAGGCAGTGGTTTGGTGGTAGCTCCAGAGGATTTTATGGACAAAAAGGTGTTCAAAGGTGCTGGTTTGCTAACTGTTGCTGTAGTAGACTTCCTGAAAATCATAGTGGGGACTGGTAGATTGGGTAGAATTTTTGCTGGTGTTGATGTGGATAAAACTGGTGTCCATGGGCTAGTGTGTGGAATTACAGTTTTCCCAGACAACTTGATTTCAATGGGCTTGACATGAGGTTTCCCAGACTGACACTTGTTCTCCTCTTTGTTTCCTTCTGTACTCTCCTCCTTTGGAATAGCTCCTCCTGAGGTTTTATCCTCTCTCTCAGTCTTTTTCCAGCTGAATTTCCCAAAGGAAGTCTGGCTTGGTGATTCCTTTTTAGACTCCTCTTTCTTTTCTTCTTTTTTATCCTCATTCTCTTCCTTCTTCAGCTTAAGCTTGATACCCAGTTTTCGCCCAGAAGAATCTACTTTGCCTTGAGTTTCACTAGTCCCTTCTCCAAGCTCCGGGATGCTCTTTGCTTCCTCTTTCTTTATTATTTTTGGTTTCTTCTCATCTTTCTCTTCTTTCTGTTTCTCAACTAGTTTCCGTTTCAGCTCACTCTGCCGCCTGCGTTCTGTTTCCAGAACTACAGCCAATCCAGCTTGGCGGTCTAGATTTCTCCTCTCTTCATAGAGTGGGTTTTCATCTATGTATTTCTGTGGAAATAAATGGCACAATTTTAGCCACTGTTTCCATGAAAAATAAATAAATAAATTCAGCTCTGTAACAGTTTTGACTTGTTCAGTAAGTGCCATCTCAACACTAAGCAGAGAATTTCCTCCTACCAAGAAACTGAGATGCTGCCAAATCCACATTCTGTAATTTAATGTGAATTGAGTGATGGCTTGCAGCAGTGCTGGCACTTTACAGAACTTGGGACTTAAACATCCCTTCAATGCAGATGAAAGATTAGTCTCTACATAGTGGGAAGTTCTGCTTGTTTAGTTCAGTAGGACACAGTGAAGATAACCAAATACACATACTCCAAGGAGTCAAATGTCATTCTTCAGGAAAGGAAAACAGAACAAGTAGAAGCTAACGCAAAGAATGACTCACTCCTGGTACACCAGTTACCAACCTTATATTTCTCATTGTGGGGATGACTTTTCACATGCTGCTCTGCTGAGATTTGATCTCCAAAAAATTCATGACAGAGCTGGCAATAATATCCAGTGATGGGAATCAGAAACTCAGAGCCTGAAAAGGCCGAAGAAAATGATCAGAGAAACAAAACTTAATAAATGCCACGTTCTTAACAAAGCCAGATAAACATATAAAAGAACAACAGCAAAACCTCCAGCAATGTTCCTTTTGGAACAGTTAATACTGCTCTCCTTACACTTACAGTATGGGAAACACCACTACCAGGAGCAAATATGTAAAGTGAAGAAGCTTGATTACTATGACTCAAAAAATTATTTTAGTGCTCTCCATCATATTAAGGTTATCCCCTGTTCAAGTAGGTTAACATTTCCTACGGTCTTAGTCTATTTTCCATCTTTGTGGTACAATCTGCTCAAATACTAAACACCTGGTTTATAAAAAGAACACAAATATTTTCACTGAATTCAGCAAGACTGCATCCTTGTGCCTACAGAAACAGCTGCAGTTACCTAACATGCTGCAGATCCTCCTTTAGCTGGCAGTACTGGAAGTACTTAACATTAATAAATTGAGATTGATCACTGGAAGGCCTAGTTAGACATTCAAATTTTAAATCTTATATTAATTTTTAAATCACTTGCAGCCCCTTCCATATGGCTTTCTCAGATTCTTTGTATCCACACTCTACCAAGTACTCATCAGTGATTTTTCAGGGACACCTCTACTATAAATACACTGAACGGAAGAGTCTGCTGTAAGACTGTGTACAATATTGGACAAGATCTGCCCAAACACAGCAAGCTCCTGTGGTCATGTTCTGAATTCTAATATGTTAGCAAAAATCACTTCAGAACTACACTGGAGAAAGAAAAAGCCACCTGGTATTAAAAATAAAAAACTAAACTCTAAGAAGGGAAGGAACCATGCTATATTTTTCTACACTCTTTGTTTCATGACCTTTTCCATAACAACAACCAGGAAATTAAATGGTGCGTCTTTTACCTAGTAATACAGTAACTATATGTGTTCCTATAACAACGTGAAGTTTTGAAACTAATTTTTCTGAGCAACTGGAACCTGCTGGAGGGCACAGGGAGATGATACTCAAGTTAAAAAAAAATTACGTACCTTTGGCAGGAACAGTTATCTTATCAATGCGTTTTATGGAGTCTTGTTTGGTCTCACTCTGGGTCTTCGAAGCCCAAGGTCTGTTGTAAGGATCCAGGGTCTATTTGCACAGTGACAGAGGCATACAAGCTCATATATTACACTAGCAAGGCAAGTACACTTGTCTTTTTCCTTTTTAACATCCTTTCAGAACACTGAACATTAAAATCAACGTGCAAATATTTACAGGAACTATGTTTTCCTCTCCTTCCCCTCCCATTTTGAAATTTATAATGAGAAAATAACCTGTGAAAAGGGTAAAATGTAAACGAGAGCAACACACAGGTAAACATAGGAAACACAAATATCAAACGCGGGTTCCCGAGCAAACTGAACACAGGCCCTGTTTACACCAGTCGGAACACACTGGTAGCTGTACAAACTGCTCAAGTCCAGCATTAGGGAAAAAGAATTTGAGATGCAACTTCTTGGGTTCATTATTACTTCAGGTTCTCTTGTAAAATGTAGTTCTGTGATGTATGTTTTAGTGTTAGTATTTACAGCAATATGAAATGCACTTAGTGAAGGAAGCCTGCAACATACCTGTCTGTGTTTCTTATTATGCATGTGTGTGAAAAAGTCAAACATGGTCCCGCAGATGGTATTGCAGTCTTTGCACCAGTGGTTCCCTGCATCATAATATTCATAAATATTGGCCAACTGGAAAGGATGTTTGGAGGACTGTGAAGAGGATTCTGCTGGCTTCGGGCTTCTACCTCTGGGTTTTTCATTAGTAGTTTTTGATTCCTAAATTGAACAAAAGGAAACACTTCTCTAAGACAAGGCAGAACAGACATAATGTTCTAAAACTCAGAACCTGCCTCCAGCAGAAGCCACACACCAAAAAAAAAAAATATATATCACCTGCTTTTCAGCGCCCAGGCTAATTCCACCGTTTCAGAGAGCTGGTACTGCCGACTAAGATGCTGCGTGGCTGCAGTGAAGAGCTTCCAATAAGGCTCCCAGATGTAATGTCTGGATGGTTGTAGGTAATCAAGGAACCAAATGAACAAATTCCCTATGGCATGCACCCTTCCCACTTCATGGGTTTCACATAAAGATCTGAATAGTTCCAATTTACCATACTAGCCAAATAGTGCCTAAAAGACCCAAAATGGTTCCCCTAGAAGCATTCAGAAATTACCGTAAAAGCAGCTTGTATGAAAACCAAATGAAAAAGCAAGTCAGAAATAGTTGACTAAAAGTATTTCACTCCATCAGCTTTATCAGATTATTTGAGAGTTCCTGAATTCTCCAGAAGACTCATTGCTTGCAATAATAGAAAGATGGTCTTTTATGAATTACCTAGGTGAAGCATCTTGTGATTTAAGCATGTGATATTTGCACTTACATTGATTTGTACAGAAAGACGCCATACAGTGAGTGATACACAGACATTTCAGGAGTTTAGCCAAAATTAATGCTACACTAACACTGCAGAGTAGCAAAACAAATAACCCCTGAAATAGATTATGAATGAGCTCTGCTAATTTATATTACAATAGTACTAGATGTATTTTAAATTTTGGGTTACACTTTCAATGGCTGAAAGCCCATTATGTTATAATTTCTAGTCTGCATACATCCTTTCCAGTCTGGAAAGAACAGCAGGGTAACAGCAGATCTGGGTTGGCTGCACGATTTCCAAGTTATTCACTACCAGTCTTGAACAAATTTACTTAAGCAGATTCAAAATTGTTAAATAACATCTGCTTTACTTGAAATTCCTTTTGATAAACATGGATAAATTCTCTCCTATTAACACCCCCCCGACACCATACATTAGAAATGAAACAATGAAGACACCCAGACCACTCTGCACCCCACAGATACCCATATCCCAACACAGTCTAGTTCTTGGTAGCAGAGTAGTGACCCAGTGAGTATTCGCACATATTCCGTCTGTAAGAACACAGCAAAGCTGACATCCTCTTAAACAATGAGAAGATCAACTTATGATCCGCAGGAAGTGCATGTAAGGATGTTAATGACACCTGAGAAATGTCACTTTTTATGTTATTTACAGACATACACCCACCCAATAGATCCTATAAACATACTGTCTCGATCAGAACTTTACAAAGACAATGCTTCTCACACAGCTAGGTGACAGCCAACTCCTATCTCCAGCTTGTACTTAACCCCAGCTCAAAGATGCCTTTATAATTTGCTGGTAGTTAGAGCCCAGAAGGGACAATCTGTCTGTTCAGTACAAGGCTAGCTTCACCTCTGCACTGACTATGTAACACAAACACAGGTTGAGCAGCAAGGGACCACAAGGTAGCTTGCAAACATGCAGAAGGACATCCATTTTTTGCCCTTAGGTTGGCAGTCAACTGATCTCAGTATCAAAAGACCTGCACCATCTCTCTTTTAACTAAAAAAAGTTAACAATCAGAATTACAAGGTGAATCTTACAGACTAAGGGCCGTGTCCTACGTACTTACAGATAATCTGAAAATATAAAATGTTCCTGGCCACAACTCAGAATTTTCCATGTTAAAATAAGGAACTATGAAAAAGGCATCAAGTTATTATGAGTTTGGACAATACAAACAACGAAAGTTGAAATAATGAAAAATATATTCACACATGCCATATCTCAAGATAAGAAAGCAATATAACTCAATGCAATGTAGGACTTAACAGACATTGTTGCTCAGTTTAGTTTTATGATGTGGTGACTGAAGCAAATGATTTGTAAAAATAAGTGGATACCAGACTTCAGTGATGTTTTGAGAAACAACAAAAAAACCCCACAAAAGCAAGCCTTAAAATGAAAAAAATCTAATGAGTTCTCTGAACCAAACCAGGATGAAGCACAAGGAAAAGTTTATAGGATATACAGATTTGAGTGACCTTGTAGGAAATACCTCTTACCCTACTAACATTTTCCTCTCTGCAAAAAATATACAGTAAGGTCTACACAAAAAGCACCTACCATGTCCCATCAGCTATTTCAGTTACACATTTTAATAAACATCTGAAAAGCAAGATCATTAATCTCCTGAATACATGCATAACTTTTCAGATGTTACTCTCATACACCACTTCCAAAGTAAAAGCTTTTGGAATGTGATAACCCTGTGTTGATATATCCAGCACTCAGTAGTATAGACCACGTCAGAGAGACCATATTGATGCATACGGACATTTCTTAAGAGATAGCATGTAGCAGGTATGTAATAATCATGTTAAGCTGACAACGATATGTAAATCTTGCGATTTGTTAACACCATCACCCAGTGAGAAGACCAACATGCTCCCAACTTGCAGAGTGCTTTGCTGCTACAAACATCCCTCCTTGACAGGCCATGCCAGAAATGTAGAGAGAAAAAAAGTCTGTCCTCCGGGAATGGCATTGAGATCAAACAGCTACAAACACTCATGATACTGTTCAATCCAACCAACACCTCAGTGAAACCAGGATCGAAAACCGTAAGTGGTATTGAACTGCACAAATCCTGAAGGTAATTATAAACACTGATACGGACTCTCACCTGCATGCACCATCAAAACCAGTGTGTGAGATGTGATAACACATGACATCAAATGATCCTCTAGTGAATGTTTGGGAGCAGTTGTCTCCCCAGTACCCTCTCCTCTGAGTGCGAAAATCATTAGCACATAAGCCAGAAGACTTTACCTTGTTGGAAGAAGATGTTTTCTCCAGGCTTTTTGTATTTTCTGACTTGCTGTTCTTTTCTGAGGAATCTTTGGTTTCCACAGATGGTTTTCGGGGTTTTTCAAATATGTTAATCCCCAGGATTTGCGCTACTTTGTCAAGCTCAGACTGCTTCTTGTCAGCTGCATCAGATTCTTTATGCAGCTCTGAAATCTCCTTCATAATATTCTCTTGTAGTCTGTTCACCTCAACCAACAAGGGATCTTTGTGTCCATCCTTCTCACGACGTTTTTTCCTCAACATCTCTCCTGAGCCAATCAATGAAGTAAAAGAGTTGGAAACGCAACAGGGAAATTGCCTTAAGATCTGTACAACTATTCCAGGAACAGGTAAAATACTAATATAAAATATTACAGCTAAATCTTCACTAGGAAGTTGTAAAGATGGAACTGACTCTCAGATACAGCATCACTAAATCTGCATGATCCACCTCTATGAGGATTGCCTTAATATATACCCCTCACAGAGGCACCATAATCCTCAAAAGAGAGAATCAATTTAATAATCACTATTTCCCTGTGTGACCACACAAGCAAAAGTAATCACACATTCTAACCAGAAAGTATCATTTTCCAAAGGCGAGGGAAATTAATGTTTACTTGGACCAAACAAAAGTTTTAAAAATTAAAATAAGTTAGTTCAGTCTAGAGAGGACTTCTTCAAATAAGATTAATGAAAAATTGAAAGGCACAATGACATGTCTTCAGTTACTATTTCTCACTTCTTCTAAAGAAGTAAGAAAAAGCACAAAATGCAATCCATTTAACTCATCAAGCTGCCAAAGAAGATGCAAACAACTGTTTTCTTCAGTGTAACTGCCAAATTTTGACATAATTAATTTTAATATGGTAATTAGGTCACTGCTTTCTCAAGAGTTCTGCATTGCCTGAAGTATGAAAATATTAGTATAGACTATTATTATTTTGGTCTTAATTTCCCCTAGCAGGTACTAGGACTTGTGACACATTTCAGTAGAAAAAAAAAAAAGCACAGTACCTTGCTGTTTACGAAGCCTGTCCAATTCAGTCTTGAGATAGTAAAGCTTCTTCTGCCGTGCTTCTCGTTCATTCTTCAGTTTTTCTCTCTCTTCTATCACCTAAACAGATTGGGAGGGGACTGGATTTTCTTTTCTTCCCAAAACAAGTTAATAGTCTTGCAACAATGACAAGAATAATTGTATCACCAAATATATTTTGCAGGTATAACTGTCTGAAATTAAGCATCTGGATGAAGTTTGTTTCTTGCTCAGTAAGGTAAAGTCTGTCAAGAGGAGCTCACAGATCTGCTTTTCACTGGTTTGCATTTATTCTCACAGAACGAAACCAGGCAATATGCTAAAGTGAAACCTAAAAAGTTATTTCAGTTTCTTTCCCAGCTTCATTTTTCAGGAAACAAATCACATTTTTTTTTTACCTTCACAATGCTCTTAAAGTTTACTACTGCCTCCTCCCATGAACAAACAACAACTGACCCAAGGCCTTGTCTTCCCTAGAGAATCACTACTATGGCAATGTAAATGTCGGCAGGATCCCTGGATCCCACCTGGAGTAAGCCCTGGAAGGAGTTCTGCCAACACAGCTAGGCCATGTTTTGAATGGCACAAGTGTTTCGGTTGGTTTTGGGGTTGTTTGGGTTTTTTTAAATCATCAAAACACCATTCTCTCATTCTGAGGTTTTCTGCCAGCATAAGGCCATCAATTGGAGCATACAAGTTTTTATACTCCGAGCCACCCCAGCAAAAAAAGGTGGACTAAGCCCAAGCTCAAGAAACCCGTAATGCTGACATAGCCCTAGAAGTTGTGCCAAGATGCATAGGTGAACTACCAGGGTATGTCACAGCAGGAGAAAACCACACATCTTCAGCCAACAGAGCACTTCGAGAAGTCACCAGTTTCATTAACAACAAAATTTCTACTGTGCCAGCTGAAGAAATTATCATTCCCGCAAGCAGTGAAAGCTCGCTCATCTGCTGATGTAGCACTTTGGGTAAGCAGTTCTCTTTAAGGCACTTCAAAAAAAAAGCAGAGACGTTATCTCAGACTAAAAATTAGAAGTGACTTTTGAGCTCCTCTTGGATTCAGGGGTCCATCTTTCCATGGCTTGATTTGTCCTGAGAAGTGTGATATAACTGTGTAGGCAAAAAGCTTCCAGCCTCTGCCATGTGCTGCTCTTCTACTGGCACATCACAGAATCATAGAATCACAGAATGGTTTGGGTTGGAAAGGACCTTAAAGATTATCGAGTTCCAACCCCCCTGCCATGGGCAGGGACACCCTCCACTAGCCCAGGTTGCTCAAAGCCTCATGCAGCCTGGCCTTGGATCTACCAACACAACCTGTCATTAGTACAACTGTACTGAAAGAATGCCTCTAATGCAGATGTGCATATGTAGATGAAAAAGTAGATATGACAATGTACACTCACAGCCCAGAAAGCTAATTGTATCCTGGGCTGCACAAAACCATGGCCAGCAGGTCAAGGGAGGTGCTTCTCACCCTCTTCTCTGTTCTCGTGAGACCCCACCTGGAGTACTGCATCCACCTCTGGGGCTCCCAGCACAAGGAAGATATGGATCTGGTGGAGCCATGAAAACTATTAGAGGGCTGGGATACCTCTCCTATCAAGAAAGGCTGAGAGAGTTGGGGTTGTTCAGCCTGGAGAAGACTCCAGGGAGACCTTGTTGCAGCCTTCCAGCACTTAAAGGGAGGTCTACAGGGAAGATGGACTTTTCATGAGGACATGTAGTGACAGGACAAGGGGTAATGGCTTTAAACTGAAAGAGGGAAGATTTATAACAGATATAAAGAATAAATTTTTTACTGTGAGGGTGGTGAGGCACTGAAACAGGCTACCCTGAGAAGCTGTGGATGCCCCATCCCTGGAGGGGTTCAAGGCCAGGCTGGATGAGGCTTTGGGCAACCTGGGCTAGTGGGAGGTGTCCCTGCCTATGGCAGGGGGGTTGGATTTACATAATCTTTAAGGTCCCTTCCAACCCAAATCACTCAATGTCTCTATGCCCTCATTTTAACAACAAAAATTGAGTGGACACCAGTTTGAAAACCCAAGCATCTTTCAGGAATGTTACAACTGTTTGACAGTTATATAACCACAGTTTCCCATTTTAAAGTATGCTCTTCCCCACTCCTCTAATTATACAAATCAAGGTAACAAGAATAGGAAAACATAAAACACCCATAACCTAAACTGGTGTCAGATGCACCGAGTAAAGAACAGTTTCCCTTAAGTTCCTTTGATTTAGTGATTCTTATAAGAGATAATTAATACAAATTTAGAGGGAAAATTGTGTGCAGCTGTGAACGATGATGTCTTTTAGTATGTATTCAAGAATGTCTAATATAGGTATAACCACTGTATTGTACCATGTACCACGTTCAGATGGAACCTCCTGTGTTTCAGTTTGTGCCCACGGCCTCTTGTCCCGCCACTGGACACCAGTGAAAAAAAGCCCAGCTCCACCTTCTTTATACTTTCCCTTCAGATATTTATCTGTCTAGATACCTTCGGGTATTTCAATATCTAAAGCTCAGAGAAATAAAGCCAAGCTGTGGCCACCACGTGTTTTTTCTGGAAGATTTTGGCTGACCCCTAGAACTTAACTTTGTGCTTGTTTTCAGTTGTTCAGCCATAACCTATAGGTGTACAGGTTTAGGGGATTTTAAACGCATTTTTAAAAATTGTCACAGAGTAACACAGGCAAATGCCAAAAATCTTTAACAACAGCAAATTTAGTCTAACCGCTTTTGAACTGGAACCACTCAGGGGAAAAAAAAAAAAAAAAGGTGCACCTGAAGAGGAAAAGTTTTTAGCCCAGTTATCAAGCAATCCAACAGATTTTGATGTATTAGAGTAGATAACATACCTTCTGCTTCTGAGCTGCCCGATTTTTTTCATCTGACATCTTTTCTGTGGTATTTTTGAGAGGGTGTGAAGAGAGATGAAGGGGCACTTTGGAATGAGCAGGAGTGGTAGGGACATGAACGAGCACAGATCCATCTCTTTTTACATCAGGGACATCCTTTCCCATAGAGACTGTCTTAATTACGCGGAGGTTGGGACGTGTGGGGTTTGCTGACATGGTCATGGTAAGCAGACCATGAGCTTCTGGCAGTGTAGGATTAGGCTGCTGGGCTGGGGGGTACATGGTCCAGCCAGGGGCTGCATATGCCATATAGTGCCCATACGCATCGTATCCTGGAGGAGCCATTGCGGGAGGGGGATAGTTTTGGGGCATTTGAGTGGCAGTGAACTGGGAATAGTTGGGAATTTGGTACTGGGAAACAGAAGTAGGTGTAGGTGGCAAACTAGCAGGAGCTGGTGGAACTAAGGGAATGAGAGAGACAGAAGGAAGAGGCTGTTCTGGTGCACATGGAGGTATATCCTGTCCCACTGGCTTCTTAGTATATTCTGATTTCTGAAGAGAGGATGCATCTGTAGACTGCTGGAAAGAAGCTGGAGGTGATGCTGAACGCTGCTGGCCCGACTCAGGAGAACGAGTGTCACTCCGGCTGCGACGGAAGTCCCAGGGGTCTTGTCTACGAGGATCTGAAGAGCGACGATCAGGAGAACGAGATGCCAGCTTTTTGCCATGAAGGCGTTCCTGTGTACGAACAGCCAGTTTTCCAATTTCAGCAACACCAATGTCAAGTCCAATGGTTTTGAGCAAGTCATGGATCTTTGCATACTCCGCATTAGGCTCTTCTGAAGAATCCAGCTTGACAGCTGGAGCAGGTGAAGGAGGTGGGCTCGCTTTCTGACTTATCTCATTGCCACAACTCACTGAGGGCTTCTGAATGGGCAGAGATTCAGTTTTGGTGTCTTCATCTTCATCACCATAAAGAAATTTCTCTTCATCCTCAATGTCAGGAAAACTACGCCTCCTCTTCTCCTGAGCACTGACGGAATCAGCCATCATGCCCAGAATTCGTGAAAAACCACTGCCATCCTGACTGGCCCTCTCGTGAGGCAGCAGGAAGTCAGTATGGCGATCAGCAGGCTCTGACTTGGGTTCTACCTTTTCCTTGTGACTTAAGAAGCTTCCAAACTTCTCTTCAAACGTGAAAGCATCTTTGGGAGCCCCAGAAAGCGGGCTCCACTCATATAAACCATCACGCAACTCCTTGTTTGCAGACTCCACAACAGAGTCTTTGTTAAACCGTTTGAGAAAGTTCTCCACTTCAGAGGCAAAAGGAGCTGTGTCGTTGCTCTGGGGCAAAGAAGAATGACTAGAAAGAAGAGGAAGATCCTTGTTGGGAGCTGGACTGCTTGAAAAGCCCTCAGGCTGAAAGAGAGAGAAGTTACTATTTACTACAGCACCTTCTGAGGGTACTATGAACATGTTAATTTTTCCTTGAGTTCACAGCCGAAGAAAAGAGTTAGAAAACACAATATGCAATTGAAAGAGAACACAGAAGACAACAAAACAAGTTGCCTAATGATTCTGGAATGTCACATCCAGCAATGAACACTTATCTCAGAGAATACACAAGATCACAATTATATTTCATTAGTTTTTTGCAAACATAAGAACTGAAACTTTTAAACTGAAACCCTGTAACATAAATTTGGCTATGCTTTGCGTTTAATCACAAACAGGATTTCAACACCTTAAGACAGGTAAAAAGAACTGCACTGGGGTTATTCCCAGTCACTTCTTCAGATAAGTATAATTAATACCAGGTTAAACAGGATTTCTATAATAGGCACAGAATGGGATCCTCAGTATTGGAGCAACTCCTGAGATAAACTTCTCACTGTCAAGCCAACACTGATAAGTACAACAGGCAGATCAAAAGTGATGAGCTAAAACATTAGAAAAGAAAAATAAATTTATCACAGTGGTCACAACCACTTATCTTTCCATTGCTCTAATTTTGACTCAATTGGTATAGCTTGGGTACAAATTAAGTAGGGTTGATCCCAGCATACAGTCTATAGGGAAAAAAATAAGGGAACTCCAAGACATTTTCAGCCATATGTACTGAGGATTCATTAGGCAGCTCCCCAAGTTTATAAAGAAACAAGAAAGAGGCACTCTGACAGCCAGAGAGCTTCCATCAATGTCCTGCTGCCCGTGGTACAAAAAGATCCAGCTTTTCTAGAAAAAGCAGCCCAGATCTCAGCATCCTGGGCTGAATTTCAACAAGGACATTTTATTCTAACTCAGATTTTATATATACATGATTCTTGACTAAGTGCTTTCACCATTTAAAGTTTCTGATGCAATCCTAACTTGCACAGGCCTGCATAAAGATACCAGGAAAACCTAAAGATTCGGCTTTTCTATTTTGGAAATCAAACTAACGTTCTGTATCTTGAAGTGACTGTTTTGGAAAGCACAAACAAGTAGACAGAAACCAAACCTGAATAGGAGATTCTACTTCCACCTCCACTCGTTTCTTCAAAATAGATTTTTTGGGCATAGATGGGATTTCCTCAGGCCTATAGGTATATCGAGGCTCAGAAGTCTGTAGTGTGTTAGTCAAGCCTGGGATCACATAACCACTGCCTGAAACGTCATGATTCGAGTTTCTACTACGCTCTTCTTCTTCTCTTTTCCTCCTTGCACGGTCAAGCTCTCTAAATTCTTCATTCAGGTATGATGGGCTCGGGCTTCTACTGTGGCTGCGGCTGCGGCTTCGTCTGCGATAGTTTCGTGTTCCTGATGAGAAACCCTGATGCTCTCCACTCACACCATGCATCTTCTCATCTTTTTCGTACCGTGGACGCTTTATTTCTCTTCCCCTCTCTTCTGGCCTCGATGGGTAGGAGGATTTCCTGAGTTTGTCACCATCCCTGTCAGATCCACGAGGCAGCTCTTCTCGACGACCATAATGTGAACCATAATCTGAACGATGGAGGAAAACATCTCGGTTGCGGTAGTCTTCATCATGTCTCATGACGAAGGGACTTGAAGGTTGATCTTCATGTGATGGGTATCTCTCAAGGCCTCGAGGACATGAGAGGCCTCTAGTGAATATTGGACCATCAGCCATATCATCCCTGTGGAAGAGAAGCACAGAATAAACAAAAGTACTTGAGTCAGAGTAAACTAAGTTTTACACCTACACAAGAGTAAGAAATTTCCAAATCAGCTTCAGAATAACATCTCCATCACTAAACGGAAGCAACATTTCACATACTTAAAGGGCAGAGCAGATGGGGAGACTTATTTTTAATGGTACTATACATCCCTCCTTGGAAGTCACCTGCAAACACAGTGACATGAACAATTCAACTACTGCAGGAGAGTCTTGAAAAATTGATAGGATGGATTTATTTCTGTGAAGGAGAAAGACTACACTTTTAAAAAAAACATTACTATCACATTTCAGACCACAATCCCCTTCCCCCATCTTTCTCAGCAAGATGCCAAGGTCACATTTCATATGAATTATTCAAGGTACAATTCAATTTCACACTGGCAAATGCAACCAGATCCTCTTTTTATCTTCATCTGTGGACAAGAACCACAAATTCTAACAACATTTTCTGTTGTAACAGATATGTAGACAGGACTGTCACTAATCCCATGAACTACTATACCCAAAAAGAAGCATAGTTTTTGATAAGGCGTCTATGAACCGGGGATAGTAAATGTAATAGTATCATTCCTTTGTGCCAGCCTGCAACTGGCACAACACCAGAATAACTAGCTACATCTCTTGGAGAATCTTCTTTTGGACTGATTCCTACACACGCCTCCAATTAGGAGTACCTTTTTAACTGAGGCCTTTTCCCCAACCCCTAAAAACTTTTCTGCAACTGCTCTTTAGATCAGGCAGAAACAAACCAAATCAGCTGCTGTTTCTACTCACACGTATTTTAAAAATATAACAAGATCCTCCAAGAACAGGAAGCAAATGTGCACCTTAAGTGATATTAACGGGACAGAAACCCTAGAAAATGTCTTGCCCAAGCGATCAAGACATCAGTTTGAGATAAACTATGTATGATTGTCTGAATCCTCAAAAACCACCTCCTCCTACTGAGAAAAGTTCCTCCATATACCTGAGAAGGGACAAATGAAGTCATGTCAGGTGACACCTTCAAAAAAATTGCAGATAAATTACAGACCCAGTTTTTAAAATCACCAAAGAATAACAGACATAAACAGAGAAGGCCTTTTTCTTGAGTATTTTCATAGTTCACACATGCATATTTAAGAATAAAACCAACACAAAATTTCACTTTATCTCTGACTTGCATCATTTCAAAGCCTTTCATACGCTATTAGATGTTTTATCAGTTCAACATATCTTATAAGGCAAATACAGCATACACCAGTAGCCGCAGCAGTAGATGGTACCTTTCCAGTTTCCAGCAAACTATACACATCTACCCCCTCCAAAATCAACAAAATATCTAAACCAGCTAGAATTAAATTTC
>WKFP01014362.1:1305255-1315819 GCA_011057875.1 Pterocles orientalis
AGCAGGCTCTGACTTGGGTTCTACCTTTTCCTTGTGACTTAAGAAGCTTCCAAACTTCTCTTCAAACGTGAAAGCATCTTTGGGAGCCCCAGAAAGCGGGCTCCACTCATATAAACCATCACGCAACTCCTTGTTTGCAGACTCCACAACAGAGTCTTTGTTAAACCGTTTGAGAAAGTTCTCCACTTCAGAGGCAAAAGGAGCTGTGTCGTTGCTCTGGGGCAAAGAAGAATGACTAGAAAGAAGAGGAAGATCCTTGTTGGGAGCTGGACTGCTTGAAAAGCCCTCAGGCTGAAAGAGAGAGAAGTTACTATTTACTACAGCACCTTCTGAGGGTACTATGAACATGTTAATTTTTCCTTGAGTTCACAGCCGAAGAAAAGAGTTAGAAAAGACAATATGCAATTGAAAGAGAACACAGAAGACAACAAAACAAGTTGCCTAATGATTCTGGAATGTCACATCCAGCAATGAACACTTATCTCAGAGAATATACAAGATCACAATTATATTTCATTAGTTTTTTGCAAACATAAGAACTGAAACTTTTAAACTGAAACCCTGTAACATAAATTTGGCTATGCCTTGCGTTTAATCACAAACAGGATTTCAACACCTTAAGACAGGTAAAAAGAACTGCACTGGGGTTACTCCCAGTCACTTCTTCAGACAGGTATAACTAATGCCAGGTTAAACAGGATTTCTATAATAGGCACAGAATGGGATCCTCAGTATTGGAGCAACTCCTGAGATAAACTCGTCACTGTCAAGCCAACACTGATAAGTACAACAGGCAGATCAAAAGTGATGAGCTAAAACATTAGAAAAGAAAAATAAATTTATCACAGTGGTCACAACCACTTATCTTTTCATTGCTCTAATTTTGACTCAATTGGTATAGCTTGGGTACAAATTAAGTAGGGTTGATCCCAGCATACAGTCTATAGGGAAAAAAATAAGGGAACTCCAAGACATTTTCAGACAGAGGTACTGAGGATTCATTAGGCAGCTCTCCAAGTTTATAAAGAAACAAGAAAGAGGCACTCTGACAGCCAGAGAGCTTCCATCAATGTCCTGACTGCCCGTGGTACAAAAAGATCCAGCTTTTCTAGAAAAAGCGGCCCAGATCTCAGCATCCTGGGCTGAATTTCAACAAGGACATTTTATTCTAACTCAGATTTTATATATACATGATTCTTGACTAAGTGCCTTCACCATTTAAAGTTTCTGATGCAATCCTAACTTGCACAGGCCTGCATAAAGATACCTGTTCTCTCAAAGACAGGAAAACCTAAAGATTTGGCTTTTCTATTTCGGAAATCAAACTAACATTCTGTATCTTGAAGTGACTGTTTCGGAAAGTAGAAACAAATAGACAGACAGAAACCAAACCTGAATAGGAGACTCTACTTCCACTTCCACTCGTTTTTTCAAAATAGATTTTTTGGGCATAGATGGGATTTCCTCAGGCCTATAGGTATATCGAGGCTCAGAAGTCTGTAGTGTGTTAGTCAAGCCTGGGATCACATAACCACTGCCTGAAACATCATGATTCGAGTTTCTACTACGCTCTTCTTCTTCTCTTTTCCTCCTTGCACGGTCAAGCTCTCGAAATTCTTCATTCAGGTATGATGGGCTCGGGCTTCTACTGTGGCTGCGGCTGCGGCTTCGTCTGCGATAGTTTCGTGTTCCTGATGAGAAACCCTGATGCTCTCCACTCACACCATGCATCTTCTCATCTTTTTCGTACCGTGGACGCTTTATTTCTCTTCCCCTCTCTTCTGGCCTCGATGGGTAGGAGGATTTCCTGAGTTTGTCACCATCCCTGTCAGATCCACGAGGCAGCTCTTCTCGACGACCATAATGCGAACCATAATCTGAACGATGGAGGAAAACATCTCGGTTGCGGTAGTCTTCATCATGTCTCATGACGAAGGGACTTGAAGGTTGATCTTCATGTGATGGGTATCTCTCAAGGCCTCGAGGACATGAGAGGCCTCTAGTGAATATTGGACCATCAGCCATATCATCCCTGTGGAAGAGAAGCACAGAATAAACAAAAGTACTTGAGTCAGAGTAAACTAAGTTTTACACCTACACAAGAGTAAGAAATTTCCAAATCAGTTTCAGAATAACATCTCCATCACTAAACGGAAGCAACATTTCACATACTTAAAGGGCAGAGCAGATGGGGAGACTTATTTTTAACGGTACTACACATCCCTCCTCGGAAGTCACCTGCAAACACAGTGACATGAACAATTCAACTCCTACTGCAGAAGGAGAGCCTTGAAAAATTGATAGGATGGATTTATTTCTGTGAAGGAGAAAGACTACACTTTTAAAAAAACATTACTATCACATTTCAGACCACAATCCCCTTCCTTCATCTTTCTCAGCAAGACGCCAAGGTCACATTTCATATGAATTATTCAAGGTACAATTCAGTTTCACACTGGCAAATGCAACCAGATCCTCTTTTTATCTTCACCTGTGGACAAGGACCGCAAATTGTAACAACATTTTCTGTTGTAACAGATATGTAGACAGGACTGTCACTAATCCCATGAACTACTATACCCAAAAAGAAGCATAGTTTTTGACAAGGTGTCTATGAACCGGGGATAGTAAATGTAATAGTATCATTCCTTTGTGCCAGCCTGCAACTGGCACAACACCAGAATAACTAGCTACATCTCTTGGAGAATCCAATTAGGAGTACCTTTTTAACTGAGGTCTTTTCCCCAACCCCTAAAAACTTTTCTGCAACTGCTCTTTAGATCAGGCAGAAACAAACCAAATCAGCTGCTGTTTCTACTCACACGTATTTTAAAAATATAACAAGATCCTCCAAGAACAGGAAGCAAATGTGCTCCTTAAGTGATATTAACGGGACAGAAACCCTAGAAAATGTCTTGCCCAAGCGATCAAGACATCAACTTGAGATAAACTATGTATGACTGTCTGAATCCTCAAAAACCACCTTCTCCTACTGAGAAAAGTTCCTCCATATACCTGAGAAGGGACAAATGAAGTCATGTCAGGTGACACCTTCAAAAAAATTGCAGATAAATTACAGACCCAGTTTTTAAAATCACCAAAGAATAACAGACATAAACAGAGAAGGCCTTTTTCTTGAGTATTTTATAGTTCACACATGCATATTTAAGAACAAAACCAACACAAAATTTCACTTTATCTCTAACTTGCATCACCCCAAAGCCTTTCATATGCTATTAGATGTTTTATCAGTTCAACATATCTTGTAAGGCAAATACAGCATACACCAGTAGCCGCAGCAGTAGATGGTACCTTTCCAGTTTCCAGCAAACTATACACATCTACCCCCTCCAAAATCAACAAAATATCTAAACCAGCTAGAATTAAATTTCATACATAAATGTTGCTGTTCACAGGCTCCACAAAGGTACGTCTATCCCCAGTGTCACCTTTTCTGAGAGCCTGCTGAACTTATACAAACTGCATGAACACACCTGGTGGAGTAACAGATGGGTTTCACCATACACCTTCAGCCGATTTTTGTGCAAATAATTTTCATGCATGCTTGCCAGGTGTCAACCACAATTCAAACATTCTGACAGCAGTGACAAAGCAGAAGGAATATTTACTCATACTTTGGAAAGAAAGGAACAGCAAACCTATACTTACAACCAGAAAGATGTTCCAAATATACACTGAACAGCTAAGATGCAGATTTAAAACCCAAAGATTAAACACAGGTGTGAGGAAAAGGATTATTTGCCTTACAGAAACTGTGATTCTTTGAAATACGCTTTCTGTAAATACAATCCAATAGAGACATGTCCCTCTTAACTGGTTCAGGTGCTTTTATTCCACTACAGGCTATTTTATCTCCAAAAGAGGATACATCCCAATATATTCCAATTTCTTCCCCAACACACAATCCGTGAATTACTGGAATTTGCAGTTTCAGAGAAGGAAAACAGACCATAGACTACACAGACATGATGCCTCAGAGAACTACAAGTAGTGTAAGGTAAGTTTACTTTCTGGCATATTTATTCACATACGCAGAAAAAAAAATAAATAATGGTATTCTGCTGCCAGCAACCATCTTAACAGTCTTTGAATAGGCAGTCAGACAAGCTGCTCATACTCAAGCCAACTGTCACTCTTGAAATTATGCCAAAAAATATTTCAGAGCACAGCTTAACACAGACCAAGTCTCTGCAGTGATATGTTCTAATCTTTTGGATTACCTCAAATGAAAGGATTGGTGGGATGCTCTGTAAGGCTTACGCCAGCTCAGATAGTAGCAGAATGTCTTAAAAATACTGACAGAGGGAGAGATCAAAGACAGGGAGAGGGATAAGATATATTCTTCACTTTGATAGACTGAGATTCTGGAAGACAAAAAAAATACTAATCTATTGAAGTAGAAGACTAAAATTGCCTAGGTGACCTTGAAGTTGCAGGCCAGCAGCTTACTTAGACATGGGCGGAAGGCCAGCTGCCCTAGAAACTCGAGGCAAGTTCTTTCAGATGTTTTAGGATAGACCTGCACGTGAACACACACCCTGAAAAATTATCCTGAGCCGTCCTGAAAATTCACTGCTGCAGGAAAATCCAAAAGCATCCCTGATTTCCATCCTTTGGTATTTTATTTCCTTTATAGGCTAACGAACCTCTCTACCATCGCAAGGCCTTGCAAATCATAGAATCACAGAATGGTTTGGGCTGGAAAGGACCTTAAAGATCATTGAGTTCCAACCCCCCTGACATTGGCAGGGACACCTCCCACTAGCCCAGGTTGCTCAAAGCCTCATCCAGCCTGGCCTTGAACCCCTCCAGGGATGGGGCACCCACAGCTTCTCTGGGCAACCTGGGCCAGTGTCTCACCACCCTCACAGGAAAATATTTCATCCTTATATCTAATCTAAATCTTCCCTCTTTCAGTTTAAAGCCATTAGCCCTTATCCTACTGCTACATGTCCTTGTAAAAAGTCCCTCCCCATCTTTCCTGTAGAACCCCCCTTAAGTACTGGAAGGCTGCTCTAAGGTCTCCTCGGAGCCTTCTCTTCTCCAGGCTGAACAACCCCAACTCTCTCAGCCTGTCCTCGTATGGGAGGTACTCCAGCTCTCTGGTCATCTCCATGGACCTCCTCTAGACTCACTCCAACAGGTCCATGTCTTTCTTATGCTGGAGGCCCCAGAGCTGAACACTACTCCAGGTGGGGTCTCACAAGAGCGGAGCAGAGGGAGAGAATCACCTCCTTTGACCTGCTGGTCACGCTTCTTTGGATGCAGCCCAGGACACAGTTGGTTTTCTGGGCTGCAAGCACACATTGCTGGCTCATGTTGAGCTTTTCATCAACCAACACCCTCAAGTCCTTCTTCTCAGAGGTGCTCTCACTCCATTCTCTGCCCAGCCTGTATTTGTGCTTGGGATTGCCCTGACCCAGGTGCAGGACCTTGCACTTGGCCTTGTTGAACTTCATGAGGTTTGCACAGGCCCACCTCTCAAGCCTGTCAAGGTCCCTCTGGATGGCATCCCTTCCCTCCAGTGTGTCGACCGCACCACACAGGTTGGTGTCATCAGCAAACTTGCTGAGGGTGCACTCGATCCCACTGTCCATATCACTGACAAAGATGTTAAACACCTGATCTTCTCCTACAGTGGGAGGTTCTTCATCTTCCCAGTCCCTGCCTTTGCCTGCTGTGACCTGGGTGGTGTGGCTTAAGCACTTGCTGGTGAAGGCTGAGGCAAAAATGTCATTTAGTACCTCAGGCTTCTCCATATCCTGGATAACCAGGCCTCCCTTTTCCTTCCAGAGAGGGCCCACATTTTCCCTAGTCTTCTAAAAAGACGACTATGTACTAATGTACCTACAGAAGCTCATCTTGTTGCCCTTGATGTCCCTGGCCAGATTTAATTCTATCAAGGCTTTAGCTTTCCTAACAGCTGATTCCTGGCTGCTTGGACAATTTCTCTGTCTTTCTCCCAGGCTACCTGTCCTTGCTTCCACCCTCTGTAGGCCTCCTTTTTTGTTTGGGTTTGCTCAGGATTTCCTTGTTCATCCATGCAGGCCTCCTGGCATTTCTGCCTGACCTCGTCTTTGCTGGGATCCATCGCTCATGAGCTTGGAGGAGGTGATCCTTGAATATTAACCCCCTCTTTCGGGCCCCTCTTCCCTCCAGGTCTTTATCCCATGGCAGATCCCTGAAGAGGCCAAAGTCCGCTCTCCTAAAGTCCACACTAGTGAGTTTGCTGTGCACCCTCCTCACTGCCCAAGGTTCTTGAACTCCACCATTTCATAGTCACTGCAGCCAAGGCTGCCCTTGAGCTTCACACTCCCCACCAGCCCCTCCTTGTCGCTAAGAAAAGGGTCCAGCATAGCACCTCTCCTTGTTGGCTCCTCTAGGAACCTCCTAGCTTGCTTATGCCCTGCTGTGTTGTCCCTCCAACAGATATCAGGCTGGTTGAAGTCCTCCACATTATGGAGAATAATTTGTAAAGGTGATGATTGCTTGAAATCTCTAAGTAGACTAGTTAGCAAAAATAGCTGAGAATAACTAAATTCAGAATTATTTGCTCCAATTACTTCAAAATTTGAAGAGACATCTTCTGGAAGCACTCTATTTTTTCCTTTTTTCTTTTTTCTTTTTTTTTTTGAATGAGAATTAGAACGTAACACCTGCCAAATAAAAATGTGATACGACCAGTGTTAACTCCAATGAAGATTCATAATAAGGGCTACTTTAAAGCCCAGTGATAAAGTCAGTGTCCCAGTACCAGGGCAGCCGCTCAGCTGGGAAGAAAAATCCGTGACCGAAAAATACATCATAAACAATGTCTTTAACTGAATTCAAAGTGCCTTTTAAAAACAACCAAAATAGTTAAACAGTGAAGAAATTTGAAAGTCAGAAGCAGTACCTAGAAGATTTAGGAAAAGCTAAGGGATGACTAGGTTGTCACACACTTCAGGCTTCTGCACAGTGGGCACCACTCAGACAAGTGCAGCCAACACAAACAGATTGGACAAAACAAAACAAAAGTAAACGTAACCACATGGAGTTCTTGCATACTTATGCTACAAATATATGGGAAGTCACTTAAAAACTGAGGTCTACACAGTCTCACTTTCTCTTATTCTCACTCTGGTTCATCTGTCACTTTTACACCTTCTCAAGAGTCTATTCTGACCATTTTTTCACATCTATGGGTCCTGTAACAGAGATAAAGTAAAAGTTCTTTGTCATCTTCACTCTTTTGTTAAACTCCACTGTACCTAATGTTACTTCTAACTACGCATCATAACCACAGAACAGGTTAAACATAAAACCCCACTGGAGAAAAGGAAGTAATGGGACAAACACATGCCCCTGCCCCGCGTGTTCTTAATTCGTCAGAGCAGCGCCAGTCCTCCTACAGACCATTTCCTGCTCCCTCCAGTCACTGTACTCTCCGTGGGCATATGCACTCATCTCATTCAGAAGACTACAGGCTGCACAGGGGATTTACAAGTCGAACACTGATCCCAGGAGAACTTACCTCAAGGCATAAAAGTGACAGTACTGAAAACTAAACTCTCATTTGGTTTTCCGCACCTGCTGAAACTTAACCTTACACTTGAGAAAGTCAGGAAATTCACTTATTCTGCTCACTTCTCTTTTTCTCTCTTTTTTTTTTTTTTAAACAGTTGGGGATATTTGCATCAAAAACGGACATTACAAGTGCTTTTTTTTGTGCTGGATGTTTATCCCTGACCTGAAACTGCAATTTTCTGCTCTGGGGCACAAACTATCCCATCTTTAACTTTACAATTCAAGACAAATTTGATTTAATTTTATTTGCACTAAGTCTTCTGATCTTACCTCTTTTGCCAGATTATACCTGTTCTCCTGCTGAAGACCAAGGTTTGCAAACAGTATCTACTAATATTTACACTTTACATCAGTATTTTTAACATAAAAGACATCTCTTCAATAACTGTGTTTCTCTCCAGTTCCAGTCAAGGGACCCTAAGAATTCTAACACTTATTTTATCATGTATGAGACTGTCTGACTACATTCACTTCCCTTCTGCGGGGTTTTTAAAGTAAAAATAATAAATTTTCTTCAAGCTACATTACAGCTTTCTTCTGGACTATTTTCAGAAATCAGGAAAGTAGATTATTCCTCCCAATAAATGGAGTTGAAGCTTTACACTATCCATAAACAGCCTTCCTTTCAGTCAGGACTAGGTAGGTTCATAAGAAACAGAAGACGGTGGCTGAGCCTGTGAAATGTCAAATGAAGCAGCTCCCTCCTGCGATATATTCTGGGCACATTTAGTTTATATGAGTTTTAGAAGCAGAGAAGAAATATCTGTTTAGAATTACTATGAACACAGGAAGTGGCTTTTGTTCAGGAATCCTCTGCACCACAACTTGCTGGAGGCTAGGGGAGTATTCCAGGGAAGCATCACTACATGCTTGCCCTCTTACCCTCCTTCCCTAGGCATTCACTGGGCTAATTAGATGTTTGGTCTCACCCAGTACAGCCATTCCCACGTTCTTACTCTTCCGCACACTTGAATCCCCATCTGCAGAGGACCATACCTGTCACTCAGGTTATCAATTGGTGAGCCCAGTCTATCAGGCAGCCTCCTTCGCTCTGGTGTGCCAATGCAATACCGGTCATTACCAACAGTAATCCGCAAACTCTGTTCCAGTGAAGACTCAGAGCGGAGACTCGGTGAACGTCTCTGTAAATTGAAGAAAGAGTGCAAGCCCATCAATCAGGGAATTTTAATTTCAGCTACAGAAAGGCAAGTGACTCTGCTCTGCTTAACATATGAGACTCGGGGTAGATGGATCAAATAAAAAAATTGAACTAGAAGAACAATTGTTCCAAATATTTCAATTGTCTTTAGTTACTAAAGGGGGAGGGTACTGACTGCATTTTATTTCTCACCCCAGCTGCCAATAACTCACACTATATTTACATTATCTACAAGGGAATTTTTCAACTCAAAAATACATTTCATAAAGCACCATTTTGGAAGGTGGAAAAACAGAGAGAAGTTCAAGAAGTCCCATATTTGCTGCTGTCCTCCTTTCTTTGTAGAGGAGAAACAGCTAAACAAACATTCCATAAAAAAACACTGCCAGGAATTTTTTAATAAGAGTGTCTGGATTTCTGGCCCTTTCCAGCTTTAGGAACAGCATGAACCCAAGCATAAACTAGTGCAAACAAAGATTTTTCTAGCAGTAATTTTTTCAAGTTTTTCCTCACTTCATGCTGCTTTCAGCAGATCAGTGCTACATAATATTAAAAACACCAGAGACTATAGAAACACCTTCCATAACTGAATTCCCATTATCATGTTTTCTTACTGATAGAGCAAAACCACAGCTAAGCAAAGTTGTCTTTGAAAAAAGCACAGTAAAGAAGGCCTGAGATAACGGGCCCTGCACAGACCTTCCTTTGGACACACACTCAATACAAAAAATGGCATTACTAGTAAGTTATGCTTAACTAGTTCCACCTCACATAATTCTAGAATACGGCACTAGAATACAGGAATGATCAAAGTAAGGGATGTTCCATAGCAGATGAGACAGCCTGAAGATAAAGATACTTTATTTACTTTTTATAAACCAACATGGTTTAAATTCTGCTTAACGGGAAGCCATCAACCAGCTTCAGTTCTACCAAACCTGTCACTCACTGGATGCTGCTGTCACCGCTGCAAATGGCAGTAGCAAGCAGCAGGTGCACTATGTCATCTGCATCCACCCTGAGAAGGTGCAACAGATTCAGCTCAATCCTCCAAGCCACAAAAAAAGAGAACAGTACATAATCTCCAACAATAAAACAAAAGAATTCCCTCACAAATTTGCCTGAACAAAATTTACTCGCAGTACAAATCTGTACTAGAATCCGCGAATCCCAGCATTTATCAGAACACATTTTTATTACTTTCTACAATCGTGTTGTACAGCACAATACGATCCCACAACAGCCCGGCTGAGGTACAACACATACAATGTGCGTGTGTCTCAGGCAAGCACACTCTGAAGGCTTACATGTGCCCAGTATAACACTGAATTTTGAGGGCTGCCTCTAAAAGCGATTATCTTGAGGGGCATCTTCTTGCCATCAAGACTGTTGGCAAGTTGGGCACACACATGACAACCATCCCCAGAAACTGGAGAAGTTATAATTACATCTCAGAACAAACTTCTGGGCAAAGGAAATAAAGTTTACATTTCGAAAGTTTAGGATGTTAGGACTGCCTATGACTGCCATACAGATTGCCCAGAGACAGCAGTTTGTAAATTGGGAGGTTTTTTTCTGTTTGAGAAATTCCAGTTTTAACAGCTTTTTCATTGGGAGTGCCGAACACCACCACTAGTCATTCCCACCTATGCACTGCACTGCATTTTCCTCCCTTCCTGCTCTGGCACCTGTACCCCAGCTACCACTGCCATATAAATGCACAGGTTGCATACCAGCTCTTCACTCCTTCCTTCTCTGTTGACCCAACATACTCCAGTTCTCGAATTTCAGCCAATTTTCTTACAAGAAAGCAAAGAA
>WKFP01014362.1:1347498-1369367 GCA_011057875.1 Pterocles orientalis
AATAAATGGTTCCTGGTATCTCCAGCCTGGCCCTTATCAGGAGGCAGCTGCAAACCTGGCCCAGCCCAGATGCCCAGCTGGCAATAGGTGCGTTAGGCAGGCAATGGTTGCTCTATGTGCTTTCCTCTTTGCCTGCAGCTGATGACAGAGTTCCTAAGTGGCATTCGTGTGATCAAGTTTTATGCCTGGGAGAAGCACTTCAGCACCAGGATAAATGCCTGCCGGGCTAAAGAGCTGCAGAAGTTAAGAACCATGCACTACTTGGATGCTGTGTGCGTGTATCTGTGGGCAGCGCTGCCTGTTGTCATCTCCATTGCCATCTTCATCACCTATGTCCTGTTGGGTCACCAGCTCACTGCCACAAAGGTGAGTAGGTAGTAGGGAGAGCTCCAACATTGTCTTGTGCAGAGGACAGTCTACAGTGGGGCTACGGTCCTGAGGCATCTTCTATGGGAAATAAACCCAGCCTGTGTCTCCCCACAGCTCTTCAGACTCTCACTGGTGAAGCTGTTTGGAGGATAGAAGGTGCAAGGGAGGTACTGCCTCCAGCTCATGGCTGTTTCCTTACCCACGCAGGTGTTCACAGCATTGGCCCTTGTTGGGATGCTCATTCTCCCCCTCAACAGCTTCCCATGGGTGTTGAATGGGACCTTGGAAGCCAAAGTTTCCCTGGATCGAATTCAGCGTTTCCTTGAACTCATGGACCAGGACCTGGAAGCTTATTATGCCCTAGGTAATGGCAAAGCATGCTGCTGGGCTTGGCACTCTGCGCAGGGGCCATTTGGAGCAGAGAGCTGAGGTGTGAGGCCCAGGCGCAGTACTGGAGGGCAGCTGGCTGTAACCCCGTGATTCAAGATGTTAGTTTGTCAGAGGCAGAGTGAAGGCACTTCATTTCTGTAGAAAGTGGGAGACAAGCCTATAACATTTATTTTTACCAACGGTAGGCTGCTGCTTGTCCCCCTGGAGCCCATGCTGTTAGTGTCCCTTTAGAAGAAGCTGCTCCCTCTGTCCAGAGCTCCTCTAACACTGAAGCCTTGGCTTTGCGTGGCAGAAGGGCTGGAGTGGATGCCCCTCTCCTGAGCTCCCTTTCTCTCTTTGCTTGCTTTTTGCCAGCTCCCTGCCATTCTTCAACAGTAAGAAAACCAGGTTATCCTTGCAGTGTCTCCCGGCAGCCAGCAGGTCACCATGTGTGTCTGGTGGGAGCTGGCGATGGGAGGGTTGGAAGAAAGTATAAGGGCAAGTCAGTAGGCAAGCCTCTCATTCTGTGGTTGGATCCAGGGCATCGTGGTGGTGCTGTGTCCACGTTTCATCCATTTGGGAGCAAAGCTGTGGTGCCAGGTGCCTTTCATTTTCTGCCCTTCTCACAGCAGGGTAATGCTGTGGTACTTTTCCCTTGCAGATAGCCCTTCAGGTACTTCTACTGCCATGGAGATGCAATGTGCAGCCTTCTCATGGGCACCAGTTGAGGAGGAAAGCACCAGGCAGCCCTTATCCACAGGCACTCTGCAACTGCACATTGAGAACCTGGCAGTGCGAAAGGTAAGCAAGGATGCAGGAGGTAAGACAGAAGAGTGGCACTAGAGAACCCAAATAAAGGAGCAAGGGTGACGTGTTCTCATGTTTTCCTGGTCTTACGAGCCATGCATCAAAATCTTCTCTTGCTCAAGAGGCACAGGACACATATCACGTCTCTCAGAGATGAAGGGTGCTGGAGGAGATCCAGACTTGGCTTACAGGCTGGAGATGAGCCAGCTCGCTCTGCTTTCCACCAGAAGAGGACTGGGCAGGGAACACAGCTGAGTTCCAGGATAACACAGCTGTTGTTAATACTCCTTGCAGACTTGTGTCGTGCCATGGCAGGAGTCTAGTTTACCTAACAACTGTACTCAACTCTGCTGCTGGACCTGTGAGATAGTCCTAGTTTAAGACAGCAGTCAGCTTTATTACAGGCTATGTGCAGCTCAAAAAATCTGGATGAGCCTCTCTGTACTAGCATGTCAGGTTGCTCCTTTTCATTTCCCTTTGCAGGGGATGCTTCTGGGCGTTGTTGGGAAGGTTGGCTCCGGCAAAAGCTCCCTGCTTGCAGCTATCACTGGAGAGCTCATTAAGTAAGTAGCCTAAAGACTCCTCCCTGTCTGGTCCCTTCATGCCACGGCAGGCAGGGTCTGTCCACCGCTGTCCCTATTTGTAGGCAATTTTGGTCTGCTGATGGTTCTCCTTTGTTGCCCTTTCCACCCACCTCTGGTGTGCTTGCAGGCAAAGTGGACGAGTGTATGTTTGTGACCTGGATCAAGGATTTGGTCTGGCCACACAGGAGCCTTGGATCCAATTTACCACTGTCCGTGAGAACATCCTTTTTGGGCGGGAATATGATGCCAGGCTGTACGAGGAGGTGGTGGAGGCTTGTGCCCTCTCCAAGGACCTGAATGTGAGTGCCTGAGCTGTAAACCTGCCTGGACCTCCTTGGCCAGCTTTCGCATCCAGCCTAAGCCTCACTAGGTGCAGTTCTCATTCTTGCAGGGTTGAGGCTGCTCTTCCAATGTCCCAATCACATGGCATCACTGTGATTACCAATCCCAGTCCATACCTGGCCCCGCTGTTCTTTAGGGTGTGAAGTCCCTCTGGTAGCATTTTGGATGGTTTCTTCTGCCCAGCCAAAAGCTCTTGATCGTGGAAAAAGATGTTCTTGTGGAGCTGATGACTGATGGGTTTTCAGGCAGAACCTATGAACAGCTGGTGCTTTTTTGGATCAGGAGGAACTTTTATGGGGTCTGGAAGGGCTGAGTCTATGGTCCTCCCATCAGTAATATACATATTCTAGGTGTGAGGCTTGTGGCCATGTTAGCCAGTGAACCTGCCATTACACATGGTAGGAAGCAAGCCTTCTCCTCCCGGTTTATAACCTGATGCCTGATTTTCTGAAGTGCCAAGCACTGGGAGCTCCTGTTTGCTTTGACAGGAGCTGAGGATACTTTGTAGAGGCAAGGTATGTATTTGAGAAGTAGTAGACTACTTCTATGCCACTAAATCAAGAGGAAAACGTTCCCAGCTACTGACATTCAATAGTTTTTACTGCTAAACTGTTTGGATGGGCCCTGGCATGATTTTGGTGCAGGCACAGCTATTGCTTCCGCAGAAGATTCCCAGGTGTAGTTTTGGAGTTGTTGGACCAGAATTTTCTCTGTGGCCGCCATATTCTGGAGTGTATGTTGCAGATGAAATGTCCCACGTGGTTATGATTTAGCAACAATTCAAGATTTTTTTTAATGGTGTGAGGTAAATCAAAGGTTAAATTTTAGAAGCACTCAATCGTTAACCAATTCAATGATTGACAAGTGATTCAGGAGAATGTGTTATGATTAAAATAGCGACTTAATTACAGATTCAAGAATGACAAGATTCACGCTAACTTACTACAAGGTATTCTAAGTATATATGTATCAACACAAAACACACAAATAAACAAACACCGCAGAAATACTTGGATCCAGGCACCTTAACGCTTGAATTCACGACTTTCACAGTTCATTACCGACTTACCCTAGGTTGGTATGTGACCCAGGAAGAGAATTGCACCAAGCACTGAGTGACTCAGGAGAGGGAGGGGATTGCACCACCACAACGTAAAATTGTTTAGTGGCATAAATGTGGCCAAGCTTACCAGTTGTCTGCAGAACAAGTGCATGGAGTCTTGCATTGTTTAATTTCCGATAAAGTATCACCCTAAGGGATTTCTGCTAGAGGCAGGAGAGGGACTCCAGTAGTTTCCTATCCCTTCTAAATGGATTTTCTTGAATCTTTCAGATTTTACCAGCAGGTGACCAGACAGAGGTGGGTGAAAATGGTGTGACACTCAGTGGGGGACAGAAGGCCCGAATAGCCCTTGCCAGAGCTGTTTACCAGGTAACTAGCAAAGCAGTCACGCTGTGGCAGATTGTGCCCGGTGCCAAGTCAGATGTAAAGAAGTTGGAAATGCCCAGCTGTACAATATGCTCTGGCAGCATGTCTTTGCAAGCCTAAAGGTGCTAGCGGTGGGCCACACAGAGGCACTTGCACTTTTCTCTGCAGCATTGCCAGCTCTGTATCCTCGTCTTCTGTCTCCCTCTCAGGACAAAGAGCTTTATCTCCTTGATGATCCCCTGGCTGCTGTTGATGCGGACGTAGCCAACCATCTTATGCAGAAATGCATTCTCGGAGTTCTCAAACACAAGACCAGGATCCTTTGCACCCACAGGACAGAGTTTTTGGAGAAGGCCGATGCCTTGGTGTTGATGGACAATGGCAGCATAGTTCAGACAGGTACACTGACTTGTCTTCTCAGGCATTCGTTTGTGCCTGAGTGCCAGTCTTGGAATGGCTTGAGCAAAGACAGGTCGTAGGATTAACTAGCCAGGAACCCAGTGATAAAGAGCTTGAGGACACTGCATGTGGGTGAAGATGGGGTGGAAGGGAATGTGCAGATGCACTGATAAAGCAGGACAGCCCTAGAGATGGGGAGCTGATAAAGCAGAAGATCATAGCAGGTTGTATGGAGCAGGGCCTTCAAGGGTGCAGGTGCTGTGAGAGGAGGAGTATAATAGGGATTATTACGAGAGAACAAAATTGGGCCATTTCAGAGCAAGAGGTAGCGAGGACCTGGCATCTGTTCCTCACAGACCGAAGCATTTGCATGTCTCCTTTCACAGGCACACCAGCAGATATCCTGCCACTCGTGGAAGCCTTCCCCAGGTTCAAGGATGTGGACAAGAGGCAGAAGGATAAAGGTCTATACCTGGCGAATTTGAGGGTGGCTGGGGCAGCACAGCTCAGCTGAGCACCTCGACAGAACATGTACCTGATGGCTGCTGGCCTTAAAGCAGAGCTCCCACCACCTTGCTGTGCTGTGGCAGTGCTGATCTGTGGGCAGTGTCTGCACAGAGGGAGAGGAGGCTCAAATATTGGGTATTGGCCTGGAGCAGTATTTGAATTTGCTCTGCCACTTGTGGTCCAGCTTTGAATGAAGGTCTGCCAGGATTGGTGGACCTGTCTTGAAAGGGGAGAGAGGAGGGAAGAAAAGCCTCCCTCATAGACTAGACTGGCTTTTTTCACAGCAAGGAACAGCTGCAGGAGGAACTTCTGTCGCACTGACATTTGCTTTTGCTTCTAACCCCACAGCCCCTGATGAACAGGGCAAAGAAGAGGCTGTAAAGACAGAGGCAGAAGAACCAACCCAGAACAATAATCTCATCCACAAGGAGGAAGAGAAGAAAGAAGGGGCAGTGGCTTTTCAGGTCTACAAGGCATATTGGATGGCAGTGGGCAGCTGCTTGGCATTATCCATCCTCTTCTCACTGCTCCTGATGCAAGGTAAGGCAGTGGCCCAGCAGCACATCTCTTTAGACATTCTTCTCCTCTCTTTCCCTGGTTGTGTGGAGAAGGGAAGAAAAGAAACCAGGGGTTTAATCGCTCTCCCTGCAGCAAGAAGACCCCCTTTCTCTTCCCCAAACTAAAGCAGCGCAGCTGGGAGTGTGCCTATGTGGGAACAGGATCTGCTGTCCCACTGCTGCAGTTGCCTGTCTGCTCCTCCAGCAGCGCCCTGTTCCTGCTGCAGCTCAAGGCTGTTCCTTGCTCCTGCTCTGCTACTAACAGTGGAGAGTGGAGGCAGGGGAAGACTGGGCAGTGAGAAAATAACAAAAGTTGTCCAGCAGCTTCCCCTCCAGCTTTTCTGCTTCATACTTGCTGATTGGAAGGTTGAATCCCTCTTTATGCAGTCTGTCTTTCTCTGTAGCATCCAGAAATATCGCAGATTGGTGGCTGTCACACTGGATCTCCAGCATATCCCAGACAGCAAATACCTCTATGATGGTCTGCTCAGCTTCCCCGCCTTCCCCAGAGCTGCTTCTCTTCTCCATTTTTGGGCTTGTGTAAGTGAATGCTCGTCAGGAGATGCTGAAGGAAGCTGGAAACACATTCTCATTTTGCCCCTAAGTGAGAGCAAGGATAAACTGACCACCTCGCTGTAGGGGATCTGTGTGGCTGCTTTGACAAGAAGAGAATAGAAATTTCTGATCTGATGAGGTGCCCAAAGGGCTTCTACCTGGAGCTGATGGAAGACCCCTAGCTGCATAGTAATCAGAGTATTTGTCCCAGCATGGCAAAGGGGTGGTCCCTCACAGGAGTATCAGGTTAACATATCCCGGTTTCCCCTTGAGTATGCTCCTGGGTTCTCATGCCCTGTCTGTGGGTTTACTGTCATGGAAACCTTGACAGATCTGTAATCTTCCTCCTCCTGTGTTCCAGCTCCCCCATTCAGGCTCTGGACACCAGCCCAATGCCTTCCAATGGTTCACTGGATGTGAATTTCTACCTGACAGTTTATGGGAGCATTGCAGGGGCCAACTCCCTCTTCACCATTCTTCGGGCCTTCCTCTTTGCTTATGGCACTATCCACGCTGCCGTTGTCATTCACAACCGACTGCTCCAGAGGGTTCTAAAGGTAATGGTCAGAAAGTCCAGGGCAGGCTGGGGCTCCTGCACGTCGCTCTGCCTTGACATGCTTCTCATAGTTGGGAGTAAGGGTTGGGAGGTGGATGAGGGTTTCTGCTGGTATTAGCTGACGAGCTTCTCGTAGGCCTGTATCCAGAAAGGGCTGTGCCACAGCCAGCACAAGGGGCCAATGAGCTGGAGTTCAAAATGTGTCCTATAAGGCTTGTTCCATTCCATTGAGGGGTTTTTAATGGCTGCCACCTGCACCTGTTCACTCACTAGGTTTAAATGCACAGCAAAGACGAGGGCCAGTTGCATCAAAGTAAGTTTTGCAGGATCGTGAGCTCAGATGAGATTGGAAGGAGTCATTAAGCAAGATTTAGGGCTGATGCTGGTATGTGTCAGTTAACTTTCTTTAGATTTTGGGCTTCCTTGGGCACTCAGGCTAGAATTAGGATTAGAGGACTGGATGATAGGATTAGAGGCCAGAATTAGAGGATTGTCTCACTGGCCACTGGTGGGCCAGTATGGGATATTGGTATCTGTCTGCTGTTTACCACAGAAGAAATCCTTCCTTTTACCATGTGAACAGCATGATTTGTTTGGCTGCGAATGGATCCTGGCTTTGGAGTCTGAGATTTCTTCTCCAGCTCAGGAAAGGAAGGGAAGGGGACGGTGGTAGCCATCCTTTTGTGGCCTTATCAGCTCCCCTTGGTGCTGCTCTCCTGGGCTTTTTTCTGTGGTTCGATCTCACTGCAGCTGACCAAGTCTTAATTTCTGGTTCCTTTGCTGCCAGGCCACAGTCACCTTCTTTGACACCACACCAACAGGCCGGATCCTGAACCGCTTCTCCTCGGACCTGTACAGTGTGGATGACAGCCTGCCATTTTTCCTCAACATCTTCCTGGCCAACTTGTACGGGCTCCTGGGCCTGCTGGTGATAATCGCCTATGGCCTCCCTTGGGTTGGGCTGGTTTTACTCCCACTGGCTGTTCTCTACTTCTTCATCCAGCGCTATTACCGGCGCACGTCCCGGGAGCTCAAGCGCCTTTACAGTGTCACCCTGTCTCCCATTTACACGCACTTCTCAGAGACCCTCTCGGGACTGAGCAGCATCAGAGCCATGCGGGCAACACAGAGGTGGGTGGAAAGAAAGAACACCCAGAGAGTCAGAACTGTGGCTTTATAGACCAGCGCCTTCCTGATGTGGGGCTAGTTATAGGGTGGCAGGAACGCGCTTAGTTTGGGGCTGCAGGAATGGGGGTGGAGTGGTGTGAACCTCTGTTGTGCACCTGCTAGGTTTGAGTCGGAGAATCAGCTGCGCCTGGAGCAGAACCAGCGCTGCCTCTTTGCCAGCAACACAGCGATGCAGTGGCTGGACATCCGCTTGCAGATGATTGGGGTCGCTGTGGTTACTGCTATTGCAGGAATTGCCATCATCCAGCACCAGAAGCAACTGGGAAATCCAGGTAGGTGGCCAGGGGTTGTTCTATGCCCATCTCTAGGCTGCGGCCCAGGGCTTCCTCCTCTACTAGCCCAGAGCTGCACATCTTCCTGCACTGGGGTAGGATCGAGAGCTCCAGCTCTGTCCCTCTACAAGTCACCCACAGTGTAGTGCTTCAGCTCCTGTCCCTCCTCCTGTGTGTCCCCATCCTCAAGTGGGATCCCAGACTCCAGAGTGCTGGCTTCTCCCTTGTTTCTTTGTCCTTCCGCCAAGATCCCAGCTCCTTCCTGCCAGTAACGTTCTTGCTTATGCTCTTGTCCTTGCAGGACTTGCAGGCCTGGCGCTCTCATACGCCCTCTCTGTCACAAACCTGCTCTCAGACCTCATTTCCAGCTTCACTCTGACAGAGACCATGATGGTGAGCGTGGAGCGGACAGAGGAATACACCACAGACATCCCCATGGAGCCCCAGGATAAACTGGTCCAGGTAATAGCTCAAATTCTCAAGGACTGGCCCATCTTCTGGCTCTGTGCCTTGTACTTGCCTCCTGGGGAGATCACAGGGTTTTAGTGAAGGAACGGAGGGCCCTCACCCACACAAACTTGCTTGATCACTCATCCTTTGCCAGTATATTCCTCAGGGGGTAGATTAATCTGTGGTAGGAGCTAGTGAAGGCTGGAATGATGAAAAGGGGTAGGAGAGCAGAACAGGTGCTAGGTCCAAGCTGTGCGAGAAAAACCAACCTAGGAGGGGGGTGGAGGTGGAGCTGGGCTTGGTGTTGGGTCTGATGGGAAGCCAGGCAACCATCCAAAGGGATGGATGGGACTTGGCCTCGGAGAGGTGGGGCTGAAGATGACAGCGGGTCATGGTCATACTCTGTCTCACCCTGGTATCCCACTTAGGTTGCTGATGACTGGCCAAGCCAAGGGCTTGTGGAGTTCCAGCAGGTGGTCCTGGCCTACCAACCAGGCCTCCCCAATGCACTTGATGGTGTGAGCTTCACCATTTACCCTGGAGAGAAGGTGGGGATTGTGGGTCGCACAGGATCTGGAAAATCCACCCTTTTCTTGGCCCTTTTCCGCATGCTGGAGCTGAAATCAGGCCGGATTCTCCTGGATGGTGTTGACAGCCAGCTGGTGGGCTTGGAGGAACTGAGGTATGGAGGGCTGAGCAGAGTGGAGGGTAGCTGGGGGGCTGAAGGCTGAGAGCTGTCAGTGGTTGGATGCCAAAGGGAAGAGTGAGGAGGAAAGGACTTACTGTCATGGCATCATCTTCTCTGATTGTGGCAACTTCTGATGAGTTGCTCTGTTGTTTCTGAACAGCTGTGCTAAAGAAACCGGGTGGAATATGACCCACATCTCTGTGCCTCTAAGATACGTAGCAAGCTGAGACACCCCACCCCAGACAAAAAAAAAAACCACAACCCAAAAAAACCAGGCCTTTGCTTTTCTGCAAAACCCACCCCATGATCCTCAGCTCTTGTTTGCTTGCAGATCTAGGCTGGCCATCATCCCCCAGGATCCATTTTTGTTCAGTGGCTCAGTCCGAGAGAACCTGGACCCCCAAGGAAGACGGTCAGATGCTGAGCTCCATGAAGTGCTAGAGCAGTGTCACCTGCGGGATGCTGTTACTCAGATGGGTGAGTCTGAACCCAGCGAGAAGCAGCTGGTGAGCCCTGGTGCTGGGAGAGGGGAGAAGGCCCCAGTCAATCAGGGAGCTGAGGAAGAGGGGCCAGGTGGATGCAGTAGGGAATTGTTGAGGTGGGGCCACACTGGGAACAGGTCAGTGGGACCTAGTGGCATTCCCTGAGATCTGGCAGCAATGGATTAGGTGGCAGGAACTTGCTGATGAGACCAGTCCCCAGTGGATATTAGAGCAGAGCCTGGGAGATAAGCCAGCCCCTCGTAGGGGAGCATGGCATTTCTGCCAGATGTTGCTTGTGTACAAGTGTAAAGGCTCCGGTTCCCAAGGTCTGGGCCTGAGCAGGATTGGGATTTTGAGTGCTCCTGGGGAAACCCCAGAGTAGGGAAGCTGTTTAGGGCCCTGCAAAGAGCCTGGTGGGGTGACTGCTGAGCTTAACCCCTGCAGGTGGATTGGACAGTGAGCTGGGAGAGAGGGGAAAGAGTCTGTCCGTGGGACAGAGGCAACTGATGTGTCTGGCAAGAGCCCTCCTGACGCAGGCCAAGGTGAGTGCCCTGCCTCCATCGCAGCAAGGGGGAGGGTGAGCTGCCGATGGCGATGTGGGGACAGCAAAGCAGAGTGCTGCAGAGTTGGGGGTGTGATGGGAACAGTTGTCCTGTACTAACTGCTTGTGTTGTTTCTAGGCAGGGATTTGGGTCTTCCCTGTGGTGCTTGGGAGCTCCTTTCACTCTCTGTCCCTGCCAGGTGCTCTGCATCGATGAGGCCACAGCCAGCGTGGATCAGAAGACAGACCAGCTGCTGCAGCAGACCATCCGCCAGCGCTTCACTGACAAAACTGTTTTGACAATTGCTCACAGGTATGGAGGAATCCGCACTCCACACATAAATTCATCCTCCTGCTTCTGGGAAGTGGTGGCCACACCTGCTGTGCCCCGGCCTTGAGCTGAGCGGGGAGATCTTCACGATGAGGCTTTTCAGGTGCAGAGGGCTGGACCTTGCCAGTTTGCCTCTTCTGCTTTATTGGCCCCCGTGTGCTGGGAACAGCTGGATGTGAAAACGTTGTACCCAGAAAGTGGGGGACCAACAAAGGGCAAAATACTGCATCGTAGGGCAGCTGGCTCTCCTGGGCACTGCCTGCTGGGACTGGGGGAGCGGACTTTGCTTCTACCAGACTGGGCACGGAGCTGTGGAGACCTATCCTGCAGAAAGGAGCAGTGTGGAGGCTCGGGAGGAGCAGGCTCAGCAGAGGGCACTGCAGGACTGCCAGTTCCTGGCCAGGGGAGGCAGAACACTTGGATGTTTGGTTTTCTAGAAACCCTGAGTTTTGGTCCCAGCCTGCACCTGATGCCAGCAAGCTCAACACTGCCCAGGCAGGACAGGGAAACAGTGCTTGCCCCACAGCAGAGAGATTTAGTGTAAGAGTGGGGGCAATAGATGGTTAGAGGTGGAGGGTGGAGGGCAAAACGTGAATACTATGGATAGTGGCTAGGGATGGTTCAGCATCAGGCAGTGCTCTCTGCACAGGGTTTCCCCACTCTTGCCAGGTGGAGGAGTATTTGGAAGAGGGTTATGCAGGTGTTTTCAAAGCACAAAGATTACCACAAAAATAAAAATCAAATGAGCAGGTGGCAGGGGCTGGTGTCCTGCTGCACAGAAGTGGGAGTGATGGATGACAGGCAGGTCGGGCTGGGCTTGGCAAGTGAATTGAATAGGTCTTGTTAAATACATCAGATAAGAGGGAGGCAGGAGGGGTGTGAAGGGGACATGGTTCCTATGCTAGGGAGATTATGCAGAAAGAGAGTAGAAAGGTAAGGGCACTGTGGGCTGAGGTGTGTGGTTTGGGGGTAGGCCATGCCTGATGGTAGAGAAGTAGTTAAGAGAGGAGAACCAGGAGAGAAAGGAGTGGCAGCAGGCAAGGCAGCGAGACTGGCTTGAAGATGGCGTCAGCTCCACTTCTGCTGGGATGAAGGGAGATGGGGGAGAGCAGTAAGGAGGGAGAGATGGTGGCAAGGTTGTTTTATACCCATGGTTCTTCTGTGCCATTCAGCTTCAAGTGAAACATTAATTGGATGGGTGAAATCTAGGATGGGAAGTGACTCGGTGTTTGTTCTTTGCCCTTCCAGGTCACTTCCAGTGCTGCAGCCTGGCACTATTTTGGGACTGAATGTGTAATCAGAGTCCTAAACCCCATAATGCTTTTACCTGCTCAAATCCTGTATTGTGCCTTCCCTGTGACTTGCAGCTTTGCAGGGCTGTAGTTTCTCACTGAACAGTGCACAGCTGTGCGAAGGCATTCCTGCTGCCCTCTTCTCCCTCCTCAGGGCCAGAGGTTGCTGCCCTGCTAGCAGTTCGGGCAGAACTGGGCACATACATGTGTGCTGCTGGTGCTGTGGTTGGCAGTCTGGCAACTGCCATATCCACTGGTGGTGGCAGCATAAGCAAAGATGCCAGACTGCTGGGGAAGGGCGGCTGATGCACAAGTCCATTTCTGCCCTCAGGAAGGGGCCGGTGAGGAAATGTAGGGGCAGACAGAAGCAACTCAATAACTCTCCTGTGGGAATGGAGACATTTTGTACAATCCCAGAGTCAGGTGTGCCCGGAGCTCTCCCTCCACAGAGCTTCCCTCTGCGCTCCCGGTGCCCTGCCGTGCCCACACCAGGAAGGCATTGCTGTGCTCTTCGGAGAGGTGACGTGTTTCAGCAGTGCACAGAGGCTCTCTGGGGAGCTGGACTGCAGTGTGTCCCTGAGTGTACAGGGAGAAGCTCTGCAGATCCTGGTGCTGGGCATGTCTTGGGCCACCCCTCAGCTGCAGGGGAAGCGGTATCTGGGGTTTCTCCTTAGATCCACTAACACGTGTCCTGGCATTTGCTGTCTGCAGGCTGAACACCATTTTGGACTCAGACCGTGTGCTGGTGATGCAGGATGGGAGAGTGGCAGAGCTGGATTCACCCACCCGCCTTAGCCAGAAAGACGGCTCCTTGTTCCAGCGCCTCCTGCACAAGGGACAGCAGTGATCTCCCTCCTGGGCTGAGCCCAGGCAGCTCTTGGGGCTCTGTGGCTGCCTTTCCTCTCACTTCAGCTGCCAGTGCTATCCCTGCAGGGCCAGGAGCTGCTGAGGTGAGGGGAAGGGGTTATTCCTGCCTGCAGGCAGCAATTGGGTGTCTTCAGGGGCAGGAGCATGGCACTGCAGCCCTTCCTTCAGCAGGGAAGATGGGACACGGTGTTTAGGGCCATGCAAGCCTGGCTGGTGGGATGCTGCTCCCCACCCAGGCTCCCCTTTGAGATTACAGAGGGCTTTTCTCTTTACTGAAGAATCAGTAACTCCTAGTCTGAGACTTAGTCTCACATGTGCCATTTAAAATAAAGTGGAAACATCCTTTTGAAGTTCTGTTATTCAGGTTCCTGACCTCTTTTGCCCCCAGACACAGACTTGTGAGATACAGGAGCAGTGCCCTCTCTGCACAAACACAACTCCTCCTCCCCACTACTTTCAGAGGGTACTGGCCTTTCCAAGCCCAGAAGGTTCCACCTGGAGACCTTGCTGCTCTTCCTCCAGTTTACAGGCCTTCCCCTGAAGAGCCAGAATGTGATTACATTAAAGGCCTTGAAGGCTAGTTTATTTCAGGATCACTTTTCCAAGTGAAACTCCCTGTCCCTCCTGTGCTGCTCCCAGCTGCACAAACTCACAGCTGCTTTCAATTTTCACATCAGATTGCTCTTCCCGTCTGAACCCTTGGACTCAGTCTTTGGTTGTCTCCTTCTTCCCAGCACTGAGGCAACACCTAGCAGGTACACACCTTTGCTACGCTGTGCTGGGCTAGGAGCCCTTCCTTTCCCTGAGGCTGTAGGAGCCATCTCCACCCCTGCAGCCAGAGCATGGCGTGGGACTACTCCTGTGCACAACCTGAGTTTGCATTCTTGAGGGAAGTGGTGGAGATATTCATCCAGAACAAGTAGCTGAGCAACCTGATCTAATTGGATCTGCTGAAAGCAGGACGTTGGTGTCCAGAGGTCCCTTCCAACCTAAATTACTTTGATTCTCTGATACACTGTTTCTGGGCTTGTATTTGTTTTATTTGATAAAGGTACATCATCCATCCATGTATTAAAAAAATAATCTTTCTGATGAAGCCCCAGTCCCCTCTCCCAGGTCTCCCTCCTGGCTGAGTGCTTCCTCCTCTGCCTGCTCTGAACCCAGGTTTGTAACCCTATGGGCCATTAACAGGATTTGGGTTGCAGGGTTTTTTACGCCACTGCTTAGCCCTCTGTGGCCAGGAGGAGGCATGAAAACCCTGTCCCTGCAGAGACGCTGATTCCTGCACCAGCACAGGCAAGAGCAGACCTGGTACAAAGGCAGTGTGACCTGGCCATCTGCTGCCTCTTAGCCATGCTTCAGCAATGGTGGAGGAGCTTCCCATGGTCATCCCAGGCTCAGTAACCTGTCCTCTCATCCCCTGGGGGGAGCTTAGCCTTTGGTGTATCAAAAAACACTGTAATGGCTGATTTGAGGTTAGTGCCCTCTGCCTGCCTTGGAGTGACTGGGAGGGGAGAGGAGGATCTTGTCTTGCTCCCGAACCAGCCACAGCACATCTCCAGCTTCGTCCATCTCCAGTTTTACCTGCGAGGGCATACGAGACGGACCAGCTCAGGCCTGGAGGATCCCAGAGGGGAGCAGGCCATGCTCCTCCTTGTCAGCAAACAGCAAGAGGGGAAGGAGCTTGGTCATTTGTGGCCGGACTAGAAAGGACGGCTCGGTAAAGTGGGGGGAGAAGACCCCTGGGTCATCAGAAGGAGAGTACGGAACATGTTTGTAACCCCAAGTCCGACAGCAAGAGGAGGGAGCATCACCCACGGCAGTAGAAAGGCATGAGGAGACCCCAAATGATCTCCAGAGTCTCTCTGAACTGGCTCACAGAACCGCAAGGCCAGGGAGCAGGGGTGTTTTATCGCTCCCTAGGGACGTGGCATCTGAAAGGACAGCCTCCAGAAACAGCCAGGGGCCACTCCAGCCAGTATGGGGACAGGGAGCACCACGTGGCCACAACTGTCCCAACGGCCCCAGAAGCAACATCCCAACGCCAGCAGGAACGTGGACAAAGCCCCATCCAGTAGTCACAAAGAGGAGTTGCCAAGGGCCTGGCAGAACGTAGGCTTGCAGGAAGGCCGTGCCCTCCTCCGGCACTACCCATCCTGTTGGTGAGAGCTCGCGGCGGACGATTGCGGCGCTGCACGGCGTGGGCTGCTGCGGGTGGCATGTCGCTGCTCCCCTGCGGGGCTGGCACAGCTCAGCCCTGCTGTCAGATGCCTGGTGGGAGATGGCTCAGACCCAGGCGGGGCCGGCATGCCAATACTCGACGCCCAGGGTTTTCGTTGACGCTTTGGCTGCCCTGGGAGCCCTTCCCTGCTGCCCGGCTTGTGCCGGCGTGGCTCCCCAGGGGGCAGTTCGAGGGGTTTGCCAGCACGATCGACCTGCCAGGGCCCGGCTCAGAGTCCTCGCAGCTCACAGCTCCGTCGTCTTCCTGGGTTCGATCAGGACGGTGTTGAGCATGCCCACCTGACACTCCTGGTCTTGGAGCTTCCTCGCAGCCTGAGAAGGGCTTTGGCACCAGTTCGACCTCTGACGGCCCCTCTGCCAGTTCCTCAGCAACAGCAGGACGGTGACGAGGACCAGCACCGCCGTCAGCACCCCGAACACCAGCACTGTCACCAGCTGGGCTTCGCTCAGCCCTGAGTCCCTTTGGGTCACCACCTCCTTCACAGAGATTTTCAACAACCCTCCCCCCGGCTCTTTCTCGCTGTGGTTGGCCACACGCCGCCCTGTCACCATGGTCCTGACGGGCTCCGGCTGTGTCACCCCCGGCATCTCGCTGGGGGTGCTTTTCACGCCCCCGCCGCTCTCATGGTTTGCAGGGTGGTAGGGGGGAGCCCAGGTGGGCTCAGGGACGGAGATCTCGCAGTTTTTGCCCGTGAAACGGTCAGGACACAAGCAGTCGTAGTCGTTGATGCGGTCGTAGCACTTTGCCCCGTTTTTGCATGGCTGGCTGGCGCAGTCATTGATGTTGATGGTGCAGAAACGCCCTTCGAAGCCCACCTGGCACTGGCAGGAGAAGCGGTTGATCCCGTCGTGGCAGGTGGCACCGTTGGCACAGGGACGCATCAGGCAGTCGTCCACGTCGTTTTCACAGAGAGCCCCCACGAAGCCAGCGAGGCACCGGCAGGTGAAGTTACTGGCAAAGCCATTTTCGTCTTGACACTGCCCCCCGTTCTTGCATGGAGACCTGCACGGAGACAGCAAGGACAGGTCATGGCCCTGGAGAGCATGCAGCTTCCCCCGCCCCAGGGAGGTGAACACACACCACTGTGTGCCCGGCGGGTCCGGAACCGTCTCTCTCTGTGGGGCAGCGATCTCAAGGAAAAGACCAGGCAAGAGTTTCCACCTTCCTGAGCTGTGGGACCTCCCCAAAGGCTGTGGCTGTGTATGGACCCACCACCCACCAGGGAGTGTCTTCAGCCAACATGCCCTCCTGATGCTCCCCAAAGGCATGAGGGGTGTCAGCTCATCACACCCACAGAGGCGAGGGACGGGAAGCTGTTCAGGTCACAAGAAAGACCTTGCCCTGACGGGAGCACAAAGCTAAACCAAAGCCAAAAGTGGTTTTGGCTGAACTCCCATTACCGTGTGGAAGTCTACAGATAACGAGCCAAACCGGGCCACCGCTTGGCAGCGTGCGACCCGAAGCTCATGCTGCGCGTAATCTCGCTGCCGTGTCTCACCCTGCCTTCTCACATGGGCCCGTCTTCATCTCACAGTCCTTCCCGTGGAAGCCTTCTGGACACAGGCAGGAATATTCCCCGTCCCGATCGTAGATGCACTGAGCCCCGTTCTGGCAGGGGGACTGGCGTTCGCAGACGTGTATGTCTGAGGGGAAAGAAAAAGATGGGAATCAGTGAGAAAAGAGGGGCTGTGTGGCCAATTCAGTTCAAACACAGCCCATCAAACCCAGTAGGGATGGAGAAATTCCAGGAGCACCTGCAGTGACATAAGTGCGGTGCCTGCATGGTGCCTCCCAACTACAGCCCGCAAAAATGCATGGGCTTGGGGGTTCGGAGAGAGGAAATCGTCCTGCACATCTGCACGCCGTGAAGATGCTGCGCATGCCCTCTGGCCGGCCAGTGCAGACCCCGCGGCACAGAAGCCTCTGAGGCTGGAGGAGGGGAGGCCACCAACCACCTGCTGAAAGCAGGAAGCCTCGGGGGAAGCAGGAGGTGCTGCCCAGAGCCCAGCCGTGGCGTGGGAAAGGCAATGAGTTCATCTGCTCCATTTCCTGAGGCTGGACAGTGTTGTGGCAGCTCTTGCCGTGCAGCCAGGGAGACGGTGCCGGCAGCCTGACCTCTTCTGCAGGAAGGGGATGGTCCCAGCTGCGGCAGCCAGGCAACACCCCATCTCTTGGACAGCCCAAGTGGCATCACCCAGGTTGCTTCTGGCTCTGCCAGCTCGCCCATCCATGCAGGGAGCCTGGGATGTCCAGCCCACCACTCACCTTTGTCACAGAACTTGCCGGCCCAGCCGCTGTGACAGATGCACTGCCAAGGCTGGTGGCACGTCCCGTGGAGACACCCCGGCATACGCACGCACTCCTCGCAGTACTCGCCCTCCCAGCCTGGATCGCACCTGCAGGAGGACAGGGCATGGCAGCGTGATAAAACCCACGCAGGGCTGCGGAAAAGCTCACCGCTGGCCTCGCAGGGTTCCCACAGATAAGGTGGCGCTGGGAAACCCTCCCAAAGCCCCCCGTGGACCTGCTGGCTCCCTCCTCCAGAGGAGGTCATACTGGCAGCTCATCTTTCCAAGGAAGCGAGCGGACAGAGAGACAGTGGCAATCTGAGCCTGCCCTCAGGCCTGACTATCACCGCTGCAGATTGCTCCAAAGAGATGAGGAAAATGGTAAAAAAAAAAAAAAAAAGTTCATTAGAGGCTTTTTGATGGGAATGGAGGTGATACCACGTGTCTGATAGAGTCTGGGGAAATACCTGGAGAGCCAGGAGCTGTCAGACGGCTGTGGGCACCCCTACCCCCAGGCTGCAGCAAGGGAGCGGCACCATCAACTCTTCCCCTTCTCTAAAAGGGAGATGGCCAATGTAAAAATTGCCGGGGAGAGGGCCAGGTAGGCAGGCAGGTCTCCCTGAGTTGGGGGTGATTTCAATGGGGTACTGCCAAGCTGCCGAATGGTTCAGCAAACACTCTGGGAGCCTGACATCTGGAGCAGCAACTCACGCGTGCTTCCACCAGAAAGACCCACAGCTGAGCGTGCCCTAGTGAGGGGGACGGGCAGCGGTGGGCACTCTGTCCCACTCCAGCACAGCTGCCGGTGCCAGCCCGCAGCAGCCTGCTCCCCCCAGGGCTGCCCGGCACGATGGGGGCTCTAGGTGGCCCCAGGGTGGGATGAGAGGCAGCGTCAGGGGCTGTGGCAGCATCCCAGGGCAGCCAAGCGGCTGCGTCTTGGGCTGAAATGAAGAGTCAGGCTCTGAGGCTTTGCCCCCGTGGGATCTGGGCACCAGATGGAGCTGGGATGCCAGGGATCACACACGCACCTCTGCAGTGGGACAGAGGTGACCCCAGCTCGCTGGCGAGCCCTTTATGGAAACACCCAGAGATCCCCACCGCAGCCCAGGCTGCTGAGAGGTGACCCCTGATGCCCTCAGACATTCCCATGCATGTTGGCAGCTTTTCTCTTCCATGCCCCCAAGGAGACCGTCCCCATCCCAAACAGCAAGGAGGCCAAGCAAGCTGGCAAGCTGCCGCGCAGACTGATGGCTTTCCCCATCATATCTGAGCCTGAAGGCTCCCTCCCATCATCGAGGCATGACCATTCTGTCAGACGAAAAGGGCTCAGCAGAACAGAGACGTTGGTCTGTACGCAGTGGAGAGCACCCTGGGAGCACCAGAGGACGGGCTGGAGGGGACCAGCAAGGGGCTGAAGGGTCAAAATCTCCCACTCCAGAGGGCATCGGGTAAAAAGAGAGCAGAGCCCCCAGTTCCAGGTCCCTCAGCTAAGGGCAGGGGTGTAGGCACCAGGGATGCAGCATGAAGGGAGGGAGAGCAATTACGATCAGAGGCAGCAGGAGCAGAGAGCCAAGGACAAGGCGTACCTGCACTTCCCATCCTGGTCACAGCAGCCGTGGGCGAGATTACAGCGCTCGCTGCAGTCATCACCTACGAGGCAGGAGATGGGGAGAGCTGGGTTAAGCAGAGACTGTAGATTACTCCAGATCTGCCAGCAGCCCTGCTGGCTCACAGCTTTTTTTTTTCCTTCCTAAGCACTCAGCCTGCACATCCCCAGAACTGTAAGGAGAGGGACCATCCTTGGCTGGGTACTGCATGAGCGATGAGGATTTTGTCATCACCTAAGCAGTGACAACACCGCCTTTATTGAGAAATGGGACCCTGCTTCAAAACTACCCACTCTCTGATCATCTTCGCTTCCCTGCTGCCTCCCTTAGACGTCAGGCCCTTCTGGGCAAGAGCTGGGGCTCCCTGTGCATTCAGGCAACCGGTGTGATAGGACCTCGGTCTGCGAGGGCACTGAGGGACCAAGGACAGAAATGGAAAGAACGGCTCCTCTTTATCTCCCAGGATGTCCCCATCCCCAGGGACAGCTACTGGCACAGGGCGGTCTGGTCCCTCCGCCAGCAGCGCTCCCCCTCTTGCGTGGGGAGGCAGGACCGGGCATCGCGTGGGGCCGGGTGTCTAGTTCTGTTTATTTATTTAAAAGCCACAGAAGCTGTAACCGAGCCATGGCCTCGCCATGCCACTTCTCATCCTCCGCTCGGCACTGGCCTGCTTTCTCCAGCCAGGTGTCCCGTTTCATCTCCACCTTCCCCTCTCCCCCTTCCCTTGCCCCTTAGCCGCACGGGGAGCCGCCTCGCTCCAGCTCCATGACACATGTCAGGGAGCCAGGGGTTTCTGCATTTTTGTTTTTTTGCTGCAGTGAGGCATCAGGTCCCACTGCTCAGGATAAGAGCCTCCCAAAACAAGCCACCGTGGAGCTGGAGCAGCGTCCTGGGACTGCTCAGCCCGAGCCTGGGTATCGTCGTGTTTTCCTATTTGTAACCATCTCTCCTGGCAGATGGCTTTGGGAATTCTTTGCTTATCAGGAGCAGAGGGAGAGCAAACTAATCTTTAGGAAGGGATTTTGTCTCACAGGATCCAGGATTAGCTGTTCAGTTTGGGGCTCTCTTTCTTCCCTCGCCCTGCCTCTCTGACCCGTTCACCCTGACGGAGAGACAGAGCAGTGGGACCTCTGCTCAGACACAGCCACTCCCATGGGCACCAGAGCAAGGGTCTCTGCTGCTGCCACCAGCCACCATCCAATGCTGAGCAGCATTTTCTGGTCTTCCAGGTCAGGTCAGTTCTCTGAGAACTGAGGAGACTTGAGCAATGCGAAGGACAGGTTTGGAAAGATGGACGTAAGAGAGAAGGACCCGTGTCTGCAGAGACTCACCTTGGGCAAGGTGGTGATGGGCCAAGAGGATCCAAACCAAGGACATGAGCTGGAGACAGAAGCTCCTGAGCATGGTCAGCGTGGCCGCACCGAGATGAACACCTATGGAGAGAAAAAAGAGCGAGCTCAGAAAAACCCCCTGGCTGACACCACAGCTTCACTCCACGCATCCCTTCCCCTCCGCTGCTTTGAGTTGAAGCTCCCAGTTTTGTACAGACTTGTCACCGCACCCTCTGTCCTTCCAGGCTCCTTCCTCTAAGGCAACCTTGGAGCACTAGGAGTCAAAAAGCCTTTTAAAATGTACGTACGGGAGGACTGAGCGTGCACAGTCCACCCTGAGCGTGTAAAACAGCCCAGGCTGTCACGCTGAGTTCAGTAAATCCAGCAGATGAGCAGGCAGTAAGCAGCAGCCCTACTGAATTTTCCAGGCAAGGGAGTGAAGCAATAGGCAACTAGTCCCAGGCTGCAGCCCCACGTAGGAAAGGCAAACACGCACCTCTCGCTAGGTGAGGTCCTTTTCCTCAGCTGTCCTGCAGAGAGCCCCATCAGCCCAGGGTTCCTGCACCCATCTATTTTCCGACCGCCTCCTGCCCTCTTGAAGTAACATTAAAATACTTTCCAAAAACGCTTCATTCCCTCCCAGCCTTCTGGGGTTGTTAAGGGCAGGAAATTCGAGGGTGATATAATAAACATATTACTATAATGAGATGGGAGGGGTTAAACAGTTCTGCTAGGAGAGCGGTGAAGGTACGGAGCAGACTCCATCCAGCTGCGTGGGTGTGATGGACAGGGGCCGTTCCACTTTCAGCTTGACTCCAGCTCAGGGAGGTTGTGTTGGGTCGAGAGTCACATAGAAGACTTCTGAGATGGGGAAAGAAGTTGTCCCACCCACCCACACGCACACACGCTTCGCAGGAAGAGGTCTTGCAGTCCCTCCTAAGGACTTCACCTGCGTGGACCAGAAAAATAGCCCTCAAAAAGCAACGATGTTGCTCAAAGCATCTCTCCAGCCCACAAACCATCACCTACAAAGGATGCAGCGTTTTCAGAGGGGCTGCAGGATGTTACTGTCACTGCCCCAGCCAAATCCCAGTGCGGACCGCTGCATCCTCCCTCCACCCAGTCCCCTTGTCACCACGCTCGCAGGACCACTCCTTTGCCTCCTGCCCCAAAAAGCCGGGCAGCGGCGAACAGCTGCCGCATTTCAGGGGAGGGTGAAGCAATTCCTCTGAAACTCATCAAATAATTTCGGGCTGAATTTAGGTTGGTATCCTGTTCCTTCAGGGCTGCGAGGAGCTCAACCTCCTCCACAGCTCCCCACAGCCTCCCCACTCGAGGTGCAGCCTCTCGGATCCCCCAACGCAGCCACCCCATGAGCGCTGCTCCCAGCACCCACCCAGCGGACACCCCTGGACCCCGGCAAGGCTCCGGGGGCATCTTGGGGGGCAGCTGGTGCCCGAGGGAGGTGTGCTCACCCAGGCAGGCCTGGCTTTGGGGTCACAGCGACACAGCGGAGGGTGCTCCCTCCCACCCACTCCTCCGCTATGGCCTGGCCGGGCTGGGGGCTACCAGCCCCCCCGAAGGGCTGCGGGCTATTGGGGACACCCCTGAGAGCTATTAACCTGCCCCTCGGGGGTATCAGGGACCTTTGTACAGTTGGGGGCTCCCCCAGACACCCCCAGGAAGGGGTCTATCAGGCTATGGAGCCATCAGCCCCCTACACGGGGGGCTAGCAGGGAACCCTCCGGGCTGGGGGTCCAGGGCAGGATGCCCGGGGGGATACCGCAGCGCTGTGGCTCGCCCTCCTTCCCCCCCC
>WKFP01014362.1:1369387-1379691 GCA_011057875.1 Pterocles orientalis
CGTGGGGGGGAACCGGCACGGCCCCCCGCCCGCACGCCCCCCACCCGGGTGGGCTCTGTCTGCCAGGGGGTCACCGGTCCCGGCCTCCTGGAGCGGCCCGTAGGGGATGGAGGGGTGCCCCGGGCTAGGGAGAGCCCAGGCGGGGCTCGGGGGGCTGCAGGACTCGCCCCCCTCCCACCCCGCAGCTGCACACACACGCGTGGGTAGGGGTCCGGGGCGCTGCTGGCGGCCTCCCGCAGGGCACCTCCGCCTCGCAGCGTGGTTCCTCTCGCAGAAACAGGCGTGGGATGATCCGAGCCCTCATTTTTGCTCACAGTACACAAAATAAGCGAAAACGCCTCCTGCAGCCCCTCCCTGACGGCTTCAGGGGCCACTAACACACCCCCATGGGCAAACCCCGGGGTGAAGAAGCTGCATCCTTAAAGTAGAGGTGACATGTCGAGTGGTCACCCCACATGAAAGAAGCCATCCGGCCAAGCCGTGGTCCCCAGCGCCTCTCTCGCTGCTGCTCGCACGCCATGGGCACCAGCGCCTGGGTGGACAATAAGACAACCCCAAGAGAAGGGCTGGGCTGTCAGATCTGCAGGAGGAACAGCCTCTCGCTCTCCTCCTCACCTTGCATGGCCTTTCTGCTACTGGACAAGATCGTATCCATCACCTTCAAGGGTCCTAGCAATCCTTAGTTAGAATACAAGCTCACCTTGGCCAGCCCTCTTCTGCCCCTGTGCCCCATGAGTTTTGCTGTTTTCCATTAGGAATGATTAAGAACCACATCCTACTGGCACTTAGGTGGATGCTTCCACATTCCATCTCATCTCACCAGACAAAGCTCACCCCATCCCCGCTCTCAGCTTCTCCAGTCCCCCCAGCCCTCTGCAGCTGTGGGTGGCACTGCCATGGGTGGCATTGCCGTGGGTGGCACTGCCATGGGTGGCACTGCGGGTCCCGGGGACAGCCTGACAGCCAGCAGCCCCATCAAAGCCCGGCTCTCTGCCAGCTCTGCTTGCAGACCCCTGGTTGCTCCATCCTCGGCAGGTCTGGACAACACAACTTTCCTGAGCGATAACACAGGAGCCTCCCACCCTGCCCACCACTGCAGGAGCTCCTTCCTGCCTCTGCTCTCCTGTCGGCCAGGAGCACTGCTCCTTTCCTTGCCTGTTTCCCCCTGTCTCTGTCACCCCACCTAACTGCTCCAAGGTTCCCGAGGGGCTGGAGAGGTCCAAACCTCCCACTGCTCGGGCTGCTCAGCCAGCTCCTCGAGTATTTACAGGACAGGTGTGCACCAGCTCTGTTCTGAGATGCTTCCTGTGGTTCTCCATCCATCCTCATCCCCTGATCCTTCCCGTCCAGCTCAGCCTGCTCCTGAGTCCCGGTTCACACCACATCTGGAGCTTACAGCAAACGGGAGAGGGGGAGGCTGAGGGTAAAGCACAGCTCCTGGTACTCAGTGAAAAACCAGACAGCCTCTCCTTCAGTCACTGCTGCTTTCGGACCTGGGAGGATCCACCTTTCTCCTCTGACCCCCCGCAACACCCTGCCTTGCACTCTGCTTTCCCTTGGTTAAATGTGCCTAAAAAACCCTCCAGACGCTGTGTGTGCACGGGAACAGGCAGGTAGCAGGGGGCTTGCGGAGGTGTCCCTGTGCACATCGGTATCTGTGAGTATCTGTGTCCACAACACGAGCGCTGTGAGAGAGGGGGACGGGGTTAGGTGGCAGTCGGTGGAACAGGACACGTGGCTCTCCGTGCCGCTCCTCTCCAAGGTGCGAGCTGTGGCGCAGAGCGAGGGCCGTGCAGGCTGCGGAGGGAAAGGTGGTTGCTGGAGACGTGAAAAGGTGTTTGAGGTTTGGTTTTGCATGCGAGAAGAACAGACAGAAGCAGGCAGGGATGGGTGGGAGTAAAAAGGGGGGCGAGAGGAGGGGGAAGGGACCAGGAGGGAACCCCAAGCGCTGTGCGCTCCTTCCTCAGCACAGAAGGGTTTCTGTCCTGTCCTCGGGCACACTCCTGGGTCCCAGGCTTGCTCTGGCTGCCTGGGCTGCCCAGGGGGATTCAAGCAGAGCAGCTCTATTTGCAGACCCAAGGAATGGGTGTTGAGGAGGGGATTCCTGTGCTTGGCTTAGACCTTGCTCTACTGGGCTCTGATCCCTGCCATGCCATCCCTAGAGCCGTCTCAGATGGAACAGCTGCTAGGTCAGAATTAGGAAGGATTTTTTCCTAGCCATAAGAGTCCCTCTGCTACTTTTCCCTCTGGTGAAGGAAACCCCACAAAGCAGGGACTTGGCGTAGGAACGACCTGTTGCCACAGTCTCCCCCTCCCAGAGTGTGGCAGCCACAGGCTCCCTCCCCTGCTGTCCTTCCAACACATCGTCACCGCTCCCAGCCAGAGGGAGGAATTACCTGTCAAAACCAGCTGGAGCTGCTTCCCTTTCTTCCGGCGTCTGGAACCTGCACCTTGGAGGCAGCCGGACATCAGGGGTGAGGAGCAGATGCTGGGTTGAGGGAACAGGTGATATCGCCTCTTCTCCTCCACCGAGGAGCCTTTCCCAGAGCAAGGAGAGAAAGAAACTCTTCCCCACGCAGGAACCCAGAGAAACTCTCCCGTTCCTGCCCACTCGAATCCCTCAAGGGAGGCAGAGGAGCGGCACAAACCAGCTGGAGAAAGACCGCAAACACCTCCGAGCTGCCAACTCAAATGATCATCCTCTCCCACAGCTCTCGCTCCGGGTCACCCTCTCCGCCTTACGCACGGCACCAGCCCGGGGTCTCTGGGTTAAAACAAATGTTCTCCCCCATCCCACCCCCCTTGCTTTTCCCATTCCACCCCAGCCCACAACAAACATCAGCAGCTCGCTGGCCCTGCAGCCATGTAACCCAACCCTGGCCATTGTTCCCCCTTCCCCAAGGTCTATATTTGACTCTGCGGCAGCACCGTGGCGGTGGCTGTGCGTATGTGTGTGTGTGCGCGCTCACTGCACACGCACGCTCCGATATTTGTTCAGAGCCTCATTCCCCAGATGCCCGGGATTGCTTAGAAATAGCTTCCATGGGCAGTAGGTGTTTGTGCCTGCGGCGGGGAAGTGGAGGGGGCGGGCGGAAGAGAAGCACGGAGAGGGTGAAGGTCAGAGGTGGAAAACCTCCTGGCTCTTCCCTCCCAATTTGCACCATCTCGATGATCTGCTGCTCTGCAGAGCGTGGCCGGATTGACAGACGACAACGCATACGCTCAGCAGCGGAACTGGCGGCAGATCTGCGGAATGATGGAGAAAAGCCAAGCTGTGGTCTTGGGGAATCCATCCTGGGTCACCTTGCCCTGAGTTTTGCTCTCTGGTGGCAAAAGTGTAGTTCAGCCTCCAAAAGCCCTTCAGACCTTCTGAGGTCTGGTGGCTGAGGCCACCAGCAATGGCACAGGGGGGGACATCCCTCCTTCCCTTAGCCTGGCGGCTCTGCAAAGGGTGCCTCAGCTTCTGGGAGCTGCCCTGGGATCCACCCTCCTCCAATTCATTAAGGGTAGCCGAACCCTGGGCTACCCTGGGATGTATTTGGTGTTTTCCCAAAGCCTCCAGGAATGCTGCCCAAGCCCAGTGTCACATTCCCCATGACCCTGGAGTCCCTGGGAACTGCCTAGGCTCGGCACGAGCTTCTTTTATTTGCATCCTTTGTGGTCTACAAGGACACACGGCAAAATCAGAAATCAATGCAATCAAAACAAACAACAGGATGGTTCACCGTTATCCTAAACACTGATGATCCAGGGAATTCACTGCCACTGGGTAACAAGAAAAGACATTCATTTAAAAAATGACTAGACATTTATATAGATAGCGATAATAAATAGGAATGAACTCCAAAGAGCTGTAAACCCTCTTGCTCCAGGGCACTGACGATGAGCTCAAGGCCATGGAGTAAAGAGCAGCTTCCAATGAGAGTAGGTTCTTTAGTAATTTTTTGCAGACTAATGCCTGTACTTTCCCTTGAGCCGTGTGGACCCGTCCCTGGGAGAAGAAGGATGCTGGGCGTGAGGAGGCACCGTCCATACATGCACACTGGGCACAGCCCTAGCAGACATTTCCCATCACCAAAGCCATGGGGGAATGGGCTGGATGGGTGCTCCGGTGGTGCCTGTGAGATGTCCTGGAGAGGTGATTCCTGAGTATTCAGAGCCCAATGTCAGCCTTCATCTGAGCCTCTGACCGCCCGCTCGCGTCTCCTCCGCTCTGAGCCAGCTGCAGGGAGTCCCTCGTCACTGGGGCTGCTGCTTCCCCAGGGATGTCTGTACCCTGCGCCGGCCTCCAGGCAGCTGCTCCAGTGGGATTCCCTAAAATCTGCCTGTCTGCTGGGCTGCTCCACTAAAGCAGATCCTCTGAGCGCAGGAGAGTGGATGTGTCAATGTGACGGAGCTCGATACCTGGCAGCCTCCAAACCTGCTGTGAGGAGCTCGAAAAGGAAGCTCAAGCCACAGGTTATTATGAAATTCAGATTCGCAGAGTCCACTCTGAGGACTTCTATCCAAGGCAGGACAGAGCCACCAGGGAAAAAAGAAAAAAAAGATTAAATCCTGGAGGCAAAAGGAGTTAGACCTGAAGAGGAAGAGACAGAGGGATATATGGAGGACAGCTGGAGAAAAGATGTTGTATCTTGAGCCCCCACAGCTCAGAAGACTGAGTCACACCCCTCCAAAAAACCCCCACGGGTTCCTCGAGAAGGTGCAGGATCTCATTTTGCCCTGTGATTTCTGGCTTCCCTCCGCGTGCGTGTGACAGCTGATGCCAGGGCTCTCCCAAGGACACCGACTTCAGGGGGTGTACCCGTTCCCCCTGCCTGCCTCCCGCTGCGGGGAGGAGGTCTGGAAGGACCGGAGCGGGAAGGAGATGTCTGCCAGGCTTTCCCTTTGCTGGCACACACCCACGGGTGCCTCCAAGCCCATCTCCAGCCATGCCCTCTCCTTTCCCTTTCCAGCTGGCAGCTTTAGCAATGAAGCCTCTTAATCTCACCAGGAGCGTGCAAGCATTTAATAGGAGTCTTAAGCTTCCTCGCTGCTTGCCTCTGAGCTTTCTCCTGGGTATTTGCAGAGGTTGGCGTATCTCTGCATTTGCAGTGAAACCTGGCAGGAGAGCCTGTTGCCACGAATTTCAGGGCATTTCACGAAACTACGGCCCATGCTTAGAAAGGCTTGAACCCTGGGCGCAGAGGAGAGGAGTCCATAATTAGCAGCCCCAGGGGATGTGGACGCGTGTCGGGGGGAAGGCTAACTGCAGACTGCCTGGCTCCTTGGCCTTCAGCAGCTCCCGTGAAGCAGGGAAGCAGTGCGCTCAGCCAAGCACCGAGCGTGTCCTAGGGAAAGGTAATTCCTCCCCAGCCTGCCTGGACCCGTCTCTATAAACAACGAGAGCTGCGCGGGGAGAGCAGTGCTGCAGATTTCAGAAAAGAAAAAAAAAAAAGGTCTCTGTGAGCTGGAGACGCGTGCGAGGCACGCAGGAGGGCTCCTCGGGAGGAGACACACAGCCACGTGCCTCTGCCTGAAAAAGCCTGTGAGTCCCTGCTCTGTGCTCACAGAGTTTGGGGGATTGGCTCCTTCCCCCCATTTGTGCACCCTGGTGCCGTGTGGTCCCTGACACCTCGGCATGCAGCAACCTCCCCTTGTGCACGGGCAAGCGTCCCACACCGGGACGAAGCCACGTCTGCCTGCGCACACTGGGGAGAGCCAGCGTCACGCCTAATCCCTCCACCACCTCCCTGTGTTCTCCAGTGAGACATCTCCCCCCTCCTTCATCTTCCTCTCTGCATACTTTTAACTCGGTTCATTTCAAACGCTTTATTAGCATGACAAGCTAAACAAGTTTTGACAAAGGGGAAGAGAGGCAGAGCCCCTCACGTCTCCATCTGAGGCTGACACTGTGACTCCGGCTTTTGCTTCACGTGGGGTTTTGCCTTGCGTCAGAGCAGCCGTCGGACACGTATGCCATTTCTCTCCACTCCTTCACCGGGCTAAATCGCTGGCATGGGAGGGCAACTGCCCTTCAGCCTCCTTTGCACAGCAGCACCCGTGCTGGATTTAGCACCCGTTGGGGCGAAGACTTTCCAGGAGCGTTGGCGGGGTTCGGGTGAGGCTGCGGGAGGAGAAACCGCAGGGCTTGGGCAGCTCCTCCTGCAGGGAGCTCACCCCAGGGAGCACGGTGTGGGTCCAAGCGGGTAACTGGCTTTTTTCTGGCAGAATACCCTGCACAAGGTCACAGCCTGGTACCTGGTCCCTCGCAGCGCCCTGGAGCCAGGCAGAGGAAGAGCTGGAGGCACCCGTGCAGGGCTCAGTGCGAGAGCTGGGATCGGTTCAGCGGGTGAGCGTTGAGTAGAGCAAGTGGTGAGATGATGGGGATACCACAGCCAAATACTGGAGGCCAGAAGACCCAAATTTCTGCTGCCTGCCCCTAGGAGTGATGCGGCAGGCACAAAGTGAACGCAGGGAGTACAGATCCACTGCTGCCAGGCTCTGCGCTCCCTGCCCTGCCACAGAATACTGCACTAGGGACAGGGCAAGAGGCAAGAGCCAGCTGCCGCTGCACTATTTTACGGCTAGTTAGAAATGGCCAGTAGGGGTCACTGATATCTATTTATTTTATTCTATTTTTATACATACACATTTATAAATACACAAAACATGCACAGGCAGCAACTGTAATGGGGAAGTGTTGATGTGCAATGTATTCATCAAGTATGCGGGTCAGGGGAAAGTGCCCCTACGTACGTCTGGAATACCAGTGTGAGCTGGGCATCTCTGCTCAAACCTCATGATGGCATGAAACTGCCGAGCCGTGCGGGTACCACAACGGTGGGTTTCTGCCATTATTCTCCACTTCTGCCTTCATCCTCCATCCGGTATTGGCAGAGATGCTTTGAGAGAGATTCAAGAGATTCAGAGATTCAAGCCTTGGGGGCAGGATATTGTGTCTGCTCATCTTTCTGTGCAGTGCCCAGCACAATGACATCCCAACCGCCATGGGTGCCTCTAGGCAGGCCCATAAGACAAACAGCACTTTGGGTCAGGATGGGTCAGCACAGTTCTGTTCTTCAGATGCTGTTGCTACGGATCCTAACAGCAAAGTGTTTGCCTGTAAAAAAAACTCTGGGAGTTTTTTGAGGGTTGCATCTTCATGTTAACATTGAGGTCCAACCCTCACCCTTGTGTGGCAGAATGGACTGAATGATACACATGGGTGTCGTCAGTAACTGTTTTGCTGGTGGGTTGTATTTTTCTGGTAGGTGCATGCTCCAGGCATACTGGCAGGATGTGTTTAGCTGTCCAGTTCTGCATCCACAGATTTGTTTTGGCTGTCCCAGGCTGGCTGTGCTTCGCTGCTCTTATTGTTCCCAAGCTGCTGTTGGTTTTGGGTGCAGAGCCTCTCTCGTACTGGCATATCCTACAGTCCAAGCTCTGCTCAAAATACGTCTCAGGTTTTCCTGGTTTTGGTGGGCTCAGCACATCTACGAAGCCTCTTCTGCCTCTGAGGGTTTCCCAGTTGAGATCTACCAGGGAATCACCTGTGTGGGTGGAGTCAGAGAAGTGGCGGAGGAGGTGATTGTTTCCTAAGGGTCCCTTCAGGATCTCAGCATCCAACCTGGAGGAAATGGGACTTCATGCAGCTCTCAGGCAGGTGACAGCCACTGAGCCAGCCACCAAAGGGTGATCCGGCACCTGCCATCTTCCCTCCTTGACTTGAGTTGGTGGAGAACTTGAGAGGACCAAGCCTTCACTGCCTGCTTCTGGTAAGGAGACATTATTTCTGGCCTCTGCTTCTTCACTAGCCAAGCCTGTAGGCACTTGAGAGGGATTTGTCCCTCCACAGGGTGGCATCTGCCCCTCCAGGGGTTCCTTTTATACAGTTACAGGGTCTATATAAAGTGCTGCCAGCTGGAAAGTATTTTGAAGAGATTCCTCCCTGCTCTTCACTAAGGGTCATAAATTCATCTGGTATTTGAGAGAATCTCAAATGTACTTCCAGGACTGTTTGCTGAGGGCTTTACATCCGCCAGAGGCCCCTTAAAATAAAAGGATTATTGGGAGTCAAGTGTTAGATTACCTGGTGCTTGTTAATTGAACTTCAGAGGCTTTAGCGAGCAACTGGCTCTAGCAGGGAGCAGCACTTTGGTATTGACGGTGTTATATAAATGAATATCACGTAAGCTAAGGTCATGCTTCCGCATCATGTCACATCTCTGGGCTCAGGGCAGCAGTGAGTCCAGCTCACCCGGATATGGGAAAAGGTAGTGTGGATGTGTGTGGAGAGGGAGAGGGGTTGGGAATCAAGTCCTTCGGGATCTGAGGAAAGGGTGGTTTTCAGTGCTCAGAGCAGGTGACCGATGTTCAGGCATCCCGAGTTCAGCTCCTGTCTCCTTTTGGCTGTCTGACCCTGGGATCTGATTTTGAGAAGAGTTGACTGCAATGGAAGCAGAAAATGCTGAGACCATCTGAAAATCTCCTTCTGTGGGGGTTATTTCACCTAGACTTGCAAAAATCTCAAAGATCCTACTCCATCAGGTCACCAAAAGAAAGCAAAGGACTCTTAACTGTTGCTGCCATCAGTGTGCACCCACGGAAACCTGAACAGACCACAAATGTGAAGGCTCCAAGGCAGCAAGGCCCGGTGGAAACGAGAAACCTCATCAGCTATGAAAATTTCATCAGCTGGCGCTGTGGAAGCAAGAATCTGGAAGTGCCGAGCAGATGGGCAGCCTGGATTCTTGGAGCCATTGTCCTTCTGCTTGTTATCCGACTCCGGCACAGGGAGGATTTGGAGAATTTATGGGGGCACAAGTACCGAAGGCTTTCTTGAAATATCCCTGGCTGACGTGTGGCACGGTGCAGACGGCACTCGCTGGGTGCGCAGCAGACGTTTCTGCACAATATTCCCAAGGTCACGGAAGCAGGGTCCTGCTGAGCACCTGTCTTTTATTGTGTAAGAGGAGCGACCCTTTGGGCAGAGTTTGCAGTGCTGCGAGCCTGGTACTGCCTGAATGCAAATTTGAGGGCTTTGTAAATGTAGTACGTCGAGGAACATCATCCAAATACTATCAGAACTTTTCTCGACCACGCAAATTTCCTCTGGACTAGGCTCCATTGTTTACAGTGTGAATAATCAAATTGTGAATGAAACGACAGTAGGGAAGGGGAGCGGAGGGACACCAGGCATGAGAGACAACGGACAAAGTACCTCTGTGAGCTCAGAGTGGAATAAACAGGGCAATCTGCTTCAAAATTAAAACGTATCGATTCATTCAAAGTCCCAAGGCTAGAACAATCGAGTGGGAGATTTTTCAAAGAAAGACCAAAGCACATTATTGTGTCCGAGATTGACTATCTCTTGTCTGCCTTCGAACGGTACCTGCTGTCCGCAGCTCCCTTCCTTTGAGACGGCAGTTGTCTTTGGGGGTTTTAGGTAGATTTTTCCATTTACTACTCTCCCCCTTTCCTTCCTTCCCCACCTGGCCCCCCAATGGGCTTTATCCTTCCCTAGTGACAGGCTGCGATACGCCCCAGGCTATTTCTCAGAAACTGAAGCAGGTAACCAAGGGAAGGAGCTGATCCTGGACGCCCGCTCCCAGTGAACTGTCCTGCCCGGCGAAGACCGGAGGAGGGCAGATCACCTGCAGTTACTGAGAGCCCTCACACCCACAGGCTCCAATTGCTGCGACCACCCGATACGATTTTTTTCTCCTGTCCTTTTCACCAGCTCGGGGGTTGAGCTGCCTCTTGTCAGGGTCTGCTCCCAGCTGGGTCACCTCGGTGGCAGCCGCGCAGCCCACCTGCTCCGCTGGAGCCTCCCGAAGCCAACGCAGGGGCAGGGGCAGGTTCCGCACCCTCCCCGGCCAGGCCAGAGGCCTCTGCCAGGGCCATGGGCCACCGGGCAGCGCACAGCCTGTCCCGTGTCCCCAAGCCCCTACGAAGACACCCCAGTCCTGCCTTTCCCCCCCCCCCTCGAGGGCACACGGGGCCCAGTTTGTTGCCTTATCCCCCTCGGTGACACTTTTTGAGCCACTTCTCTCAGCAGAGAGATTTATTGACCACGTACGTCCAACACACACAGAGCGTGACCGTGTCCCCACGCGTCCCCACGGACCGAGCCGTCCGCAGGCCTCACTGGAGCCTCCTCGGGGGGAGGCCTGCTGGGGAAGGAGCCCCAACCGCCTGGCAGAGCCTTCCCAGACAAACACGGACCTGCCCAAACTGCCACCGCCGCCCCAGAGCCCACCAGAGGACCACCACCCGCCCCCCGCCTCCTGAGGGGAGGGCACGATCCCGGCCCCCCCTGCGCT
>WKFP01014362.1:1388015-1402590 GCA_011057875.1 Pterocles orientalis
TTTTTTTTTTTTTTTTTTTTTTTTTTTTTTTTTTTACAGTGTGAAGAGTGGTCTCCCTTTTGCTAGCCTGTGGTAGCAGAACCAAATTATATACAAGGCCACCTGGGGCTTTACACTAATTTTCAGCTTTTATAAAAAGTTTTACTGTGTTACTGGGATGTATTATACCTTTGCAACTTCAACTCCCAATGTAAAACTATTTTTGTGCTGGCTGTGATAATTTAAATTGCGTTCTGGAGATTTTAATGACTAACTTGTGTTTATGGTGAAACCTCCCAATTGGCCAAACCCTGGAAGCACAATCTGTTTGATAACTCTACGTGTGTTGATGCTTTTACATCAATGCTGAGTACATCAGAGCCTAAAGTCAGTTGGTGCCTTCAGGTCTTTCCGTAATAAAGAGAATATGCAGATTTGGCTGTACAAATGGGATTGGACAGTACAGTTGAGATACCTCCTGTGTGCTGGCTGAAGGACCAGCTGCTGAGTAAAGCAGATACATGTAGATCATTTTTAGCTGGGTTGGTCTCTCCATCAAGAAATCCTTTTTTGGGTGGGTTGGGTAAGAATCTGGGTGGAATGTGTCAGCAAGGCACCACCTTCTAGATCCATCGGCCGAAGACAAGTGCTTCCAGACTGAACCATGAGCATCCATGGGGGTATGGGCAAAGCCAGTGGCTCTGGGTAAAGCAGGCGACTCATTTCCAAAACAACACATTTAAGGTTCGTACTGTTTTGTTGAGGCTGCTGCACAGGCATTCCCCTGAAATAAGACCATTTTCCTGGAGCTTCGTGCTCCACTCTCCTCTGTTGTTCATTTGGGGAGAGCAGCTGGAAAGGCTCATCCTAGGCTTGTTTGAGCCTAGGAGTTGCCTCCGTTTTTCTTATTCCTTTTGGTGAAAGGCTGTACAGTCTATATGATTCCTCGTGCTTTGCTGAGATGGAGGCCAGATAGAACCAAATAATATTTGTGGCTGTTTGTGTGGGCATTTGAGATTTGGAAGGCACCTGCTAATGAGCTGTAGGTCATTTAATGTCAGATTGGCTGAGTTTCCATCAGGTTGGTTCTTTGTTGCGGCGATGCGCATGGACTGTGTGTGTTTGGGGATCCCTATTATCTATCTCAGATGGAGAGGGCTTTCCTCCTGTTTGCTGCCTCCTCTCTCCCCACAAGAAAAAAAAATAAATCACCTGATTCTGAAGAGCTTTTAACCTCCAGATTGAATTAGATGCTTACATAGACTTTCCAGATATATATAGAGGTTAGAGAGGGGCGTGGGTATGTGATCGTGTTTCAAGTTTTCCCTCCTTCTCCTTGTTTTTGATGCTGCTGGTGGAATTCACCCTTCCCTTTTCCTGGGAACTGGTGTGAAGGAACTGCTGTCACCCAGAGCAAAGCTCAATCTGTTTGCCCAGAGGCCTTCCCTCTCCAGGTTAGGACTTTGCCTGACTTCCACAAGGGGCAGTTTGTTTATGAGTTTACATTACCTGAATCTTCTGGGGTAGGGCTGAAGGGAACAATTCAGAGCAGCAAAAATCTCGACTCGGAGACACTGGGATAGGGGAGGGAAGGAAAGACTGGAGTTAGCAGTACAGTTAACTCTCCCCCTGCCCCCCCGCCCCGTTTTTCCCTGTTTCCTCACCTGCCCAGCTGTGTAGTAGGTTAGCAGTACGTGTCTGTTCTTATTCTTATGAAAGTAGACTTTGTTCTCTGAAGACTGCTAATCATGCCCCATGGGGGTGTAATCAGTTATAAGGTATTTAATACAGTGCAGGCGGGAACAGGCCGCCTGGCCGGGCTGGCAGATTGCAACACTACAATTATAAAGGGCCCCTTTCCCCCACTCACCCGCCCACTGGTGGCAGGATGAGGGTTGTACCTTAAAACAGTATTAAATCTGTGAAAAATAAAGATGTAGTGGGGGGAAGGGAGAGGCTGAAGAGGCAGCTCCTATTCCAGGAAACAGGCAGAGCTACGTTCTGCGAGAGATACAGCCATCGCAGGTTTGCACTGTTGAGACTTGTGGGAGCCTGGGTGCCGTCACCGTCGAGATGGATTGCACAGGGATGGCCCTTGGCAAGCTGCAGAGCGGCAGGGGCTTCCGTCCTTTCTGAAATGGGTTTTTCTTGTGGTGGCTGGGGTTGGAGAGGTATGGAGTGGTTAGAAGTGGAGAAGCCCTTTCTCCTGCATGTGGTGATTTAGACACCTAATCTGTTTGGGTGCTTTTGTAAATCCTGCCAGGTTTCTATTTATATCTTTGGATATAAATCTATTGGTAAATCTGGCCTTTCGTGCCTCTTCGGAGCTACTGCAGCAGCCTGCCTTACTGGCTTGGGAGGGAGTAAGTAGCTCGAGTTGAATTTTAATGGCCATGGGAAAGTCTACTTCATCTGGTCTGTTCTTGTTACCTAATGCCAGACCATTCCCCTTGGTGAGGGCCTTGAAATGCACACATGGGGTGTGGACCAGCTGGGCCACAGGCTTGTAAACCGTCCCTGCTCTGGCAGCTTGCTGGATGCATTGACATGTTTCTGGAGCTTGTGGCTACATTGACCTTTCCACTTCCAGGTTTCCCAGGGATTACAGTGTTTCAGCCCTTCACTGGTGTTCCTTGAATTTGCTGACACTGTTTTGGGCAGTGACAGTACAAGGCTCCCTCCATATGTGTGCTCTTTGCTTCTTGGAAATGAGAAGGAAAGGAATGGGAAATTAGAAATATGTATCCTGCCATATCCACTTGCGTTAAATAGTTTCTGTCATTTTTGCCTTAGGAAATCCTGCTCCTTCCTGACATCCTTCTGCTTTGCTGAAGTTCAGAACCTACTTTGTGAAGCACAGCAGATAGAAGTTCTTTTTGGCAGCCTTTGGGATACTGGCGTAGATTCAAATGCGATATATTCTTGGTACAGTGCTCACGAGAGTGTTGGCTTTCCTGCTTGGCACTGAGAGAACACTGGCTACTAAGTCCCACAGTTGGCCTTTAGGACTGGGCAATGGGGTTTTAGGAGTGGTTTGATATTACACAAAGTAAATTGTATTGCCCAAAGTAAGTGCAGATTCAGAACATGGGGGTCAGAATAAAGCCTTCCTTTCGTGGACTTGAGAATGCTGCTGAAAACTTCACCTCCTGATGCATCCTTATCTTTTACCCTTTAGAGTAACTTTGTGTTTGGGAACCGTGAATTCTTTGGAAAGCTTTGGGATTTGCAGCAGTGCTGCATGAAGGAGTGTTTTTTCTGACTGGAGCACGTAGGGTCTGCTTGTGACTCTAAAATAGTGAGGTCCCAAGACAAGAGGTTACCTGATGTCTTGGGTTTTGGTACATCTAGTCTGTCTTCTCTTGATCATGTAAGTGACCAGGTGTCGGTGCTGTAGGGGGAGAATAATGTACTGTGAAGATCAGATCTGTTTCTGTGAGCAGTGGGGACAGTGTTTCCAAAAGGATTTTTGGGTTGTGAGGAAGTACCTGCATCTCGGAGAAGTTGCGTGACTTAAGGTAGAATGGTTTCCTGGGGCTGGAAAAAAGCCTGGATCCTTCCTTTCCTGTGATGCCCAAAGTCACCTTCTTCAGCTCTGCCCCCTTAGCTCAGCAGGGCTCAGTGTTATGTTTGCCACTTGTCTTATAGGGAAAATCAGGGAAATTCCCTTCCCAGGCTACTGCATGGAGGTCTCGGTTCCTGCCCCAGAACGTGGTTACTTTCCAGGCCTGGTGGCGGCTCTTCTCCCCATGGCTTGCGTGCCCAGTTGATAACTCTCCTGCCTTGCTCTGTTTCTCTTGCCCCATGGCTCGAGAAGTTGCCTGGAGAACTCTCCCACCGATGAGTTTGAGGCTGAAGCTGTTGTTGGGGTCCTGGCAGTGGCAGGGTTGGCATGCGTGGGGAGCGTGGCGGGTGTCAACGTGGTGAGTGTGTGGGCTTGCTACTTGTTTTCCTTCCCTGCCCGGTGAGGAATGCAACGTGTTTGCCTTCCTTGGCCTGTGGTTGCAGCCACATTCCTGCACTGGGAGTCAGCACGGCGGCGGGCGGCGTGCTGTTCATGCCCCCTGGCTACATGCTTTCAGCTCCACATCAAAGGTGTGTTTAGTGTGTAGCTTGTGCCATTCCTGGCCACACCTGGTGGCCTGCAGGCATGCAGGAGGTGGAGTCTGGCTGTGTTTGCAGATGGCATTCAGGGTTCAGACTTCTTGCTTGTGGAAAGGCTGGAGCTGAGTCCATGCTAAACAACCCCAGGAATGCAGCGGGAGAGCTGAGCGGCACAGTCACTCCAGGGGCATGTCCTAGCAGCAATGTTTCCTTTATAGCTGCAGCAAAATAACTCATGCGTGCTCCTCCAAAGGAACTGTTTGCTTGGGTGTGTTGTAGGGTTTAATTTACACTGATAAGGCCAATTAAGGTTGGCTCGTCCCCTCTGCAGCCTGTGTGCTGTTGGCAATCAGTAGATGATTGAGTGGCTTGTGCCATCAAGCTCTGCTCAGTACAAACTGTGCATGACATGACTGCCTGGAGATGGGACGGCTCCGGGATTTAACCCAGGCAGGAGTGCTTTCCCCAGTTGATGGGTAAATGTTCTTACATGTATGTGCTGTAGCTGAACTGTTCCAGCTTCTTCTGGAAAAGCTTCCTTTTTCTGTCTGGTACCTCAAGAGATGAGGACTGGAAGCTTGGTGAGGGATGGCAGATCAGGATGCAGATGCATTATTTTGGGATCTTTTGACACAATGTCTGCAAGAAATGGTCATTAGTTTTCTATGCCCCTATCATGCTGGCCATCCTTATCCTCTTTGTAAGTCTTTCATTTGCCTGGCACGGGGAAACATGGGCCCTTTTGGCAGTGTTAGTATGGGCAAGGCTAGTGGAAAGAACATCAGAGCATCTTCTGTGCCCTGGGTAAGCCCTGGGCTGTTCGCTTCATTACCCACTTTGCTTTGATCTTTGGGACTTGCAGTTTCCCTTCTTGGCAGTTTCTGGTAGCCTGAAATTCTGTGACCTGTCAGTCATTTCCGTATCTAAGTGAGCCTTCTGAAGAAGACCTCCCTACTGCTGTCCTTAGACAGTAGCAGGCATGAAAGAATTTACTCTTAGAAGTGCTGTGGCTTTATAGCATAGTTTTTGCTTTTTAGCTGTTGCCACAGTTTCTGGGTCAGTTGCTGCAGAGCTACTGTTAGGTCAGTGGTCCATGCCACCCTCCCCTGACAAGGATGTATCGCTTTTCAAAGCAGGATCTCAATGATAGGTCATTGGGGAATGTTACTTGTTGCAAAAGACTCTTACCATTGTGAAACCGTGGGGAATAATTGGCATTGGGCTCTCTTCTCTCTTGATTTAATGTAAACTGTGCATTTTATTTCAAACTAGTTGCCACTGACTCCATACCTGGCTTTTAGGACTTGGGTGTTGACAAGAGTCTTCGTTTTCCTTCCTCTGTTCTGCAGTGCCAAACTACACGGTATGCCCTGTGGCAACACGAGGTGTAGCAAAATACAAGTAAGTGTAAAAAAGGGTTATGTGAAGTGTTAGTGAGAGAACGTTTAAGTGTGTATAATCATTGGGTGTTTCAGCTTTGTCATCCGGTATACGCTGCAAAAATTGAGGTTGTTTGGGATTAAATACTGCTGCTGCTGTCGCTTTCTGATTGCTAGGAAGGGAGTAAGGGAGCTGGAATGAAATGGATGTGGCATTGGCTAAGGTGGAAAGAGGACTGATTCTTGGCCTTTTTCTTTCCTGTCAGTGAGTTTTAATATATTGTGGAGAGAAAGTGACTAGTTCCTTGTTTTGGCTTCCCTGCTGGCCTTCAGGACTGTGTAGGAATCCAGATCTCTGTTCTTCAGTGTCCAGTCCCGAACACCTCTGCCGGGGAGACGTGCTCCCCTGGCTGGAGCCGTAACCCTCACCAAGTAGCTAGATCTCCCCCTGCTGGGACAGGGAGCAGAAAGCAGGGCTATGGCTGGGCAGAATAAAACTGGGAATTGGTCTGATCCTGGGGGACCTTGAGCTGGCAGCTGGTGTGGTGTGTCTTCATTTGAGACATTCCTTAGTCCAGAGTCACAGACTCTGCAGAGCTGAGCTTGTGCAGCTGTGTGAAGCTGAAGGTGTGAGTGAACAGCTCGCTGTCGGCAGCGGACAAACACCTTGTCTTTGTAACATCTGCCTGGCAATACGCTGGCATTTGTCTGTCTGTGGTCTTTGCCCTTAGACAAGCAGTGAGCTGCTAGCTCTGAGTGGTTTAGTCTGAGATTTGACCAAAAAAAACCCAAAACCAAAGGTACCTGGAACATGATGGCTTGCTTTCTTTACAATACCCGGGGCTGATCATCCTCTGCTCCCACTTAGAGCCCCTTTGAGGACAGGGGACTTCATTTGCAGGTCTCATTCCCAGCTTGCTCTCTAAAGAGCTGTGTAGATCTTACTTACAGGGTGGGGGGCCACAGGGAGGAGCCCTGTGGAGCTGAAGTGCTTGTCCTCACTGCTAAAAAGGAGATGTTTTTCCTTAACTTCAGAATAATTAATGAACTCATGCTATCCCAAAGGATAACAGAGGTAAAAATGCCAGGCAGGGGATGTAGTGCTAGTTGAATAAGCTGCCCTTTTGGTAAAACTAAAGTGCTGAGCCTCTGCTGCAGTTTCCCCTTGGGACAATTTATGCTCATTATTAGCTCCAGCTGAAGAACACCACTGGTGCTAGCAATGATGACAGATGTGGAAGGAGATGGGTGATGAGAGCTCTGACTCTCCCCCGAGGAGGGGTTGTGTCTGTGGGAATTGCTGAAACAACCCTGCTTGGTCTGAGGTGGGGTGTCTGTGGTTATCCCCCCGCAAGGGAGGAGGGGGAACTGGATGGTACAACACAGCATAGACAGAAGGACGAGCAGCACAGCCTGTGACAGCCGGTGACAGGCAGCCTCCTCACGTACAGCCTGTGGCGCAGGGGGTGGAGGTGTGGGTCCCCTCTGCTGGAGTTAGGATCCTGTCATTCAAAGGACTGACTGGAGCCCAGGTGAATGGGGAGAGAAGAGCCATAGCTGGTTGGGTGCTTTATACAGGTGACCAGTGAAAGATGGGTGGGTGGATCGGTTTGTTCTTCCTGAGCTGGCTTAAACCGTGTTGTATTTCTGTGACTGAACTCTCAGAATAAAATCTTGCGGCAGTTCAGTGGTGCTGGAGACTAAGAGAATCATAAAAAAAAGCTTAACCCACCCCCCAAAAACCCAAAAACAAATGAGGCAAACTGAGTCAGATTAACTACAGGGCTACACCACAAAAAAAGAGAGGAGATGCTCCAGGTTACAATCTGCTTCAGGAGCCATGCTGCTCTATTGTTTACAGAGTTGAGACAAGTTTTGTGCCTGTTCCTGCCCTTGGCTCAGGCTCTGAATCTCCTAGGCCCAAAGCATGTTTTTGAAAGCGGTCTCTTTTCCTTGTTCTGCCTCTGTGGCCTGTTGAGACGACTACTGCCAGTGTGTAGGTGCTCTAACACTCCACGTCGTGCCTTGGTGTAGAGGCTGAGTGGAAGTCGATGAGGAATACTTGATGCTGTCGCTAGGAATCCTGCTTTGCAAAGGAGTCAGTAGCAACATCACTTGTAACCTCTAGGAAGGGAAAGTGTCAGGATGCGATCAGCTTTGGGAAGAGCCTGTGAACCCTTTCTCTGTTCTCCCTTTGGCTGGATAGGTTTATTCCTCTAACACCGCTTCTGTTTCTCTCGGTGTCACACTGCTTTTCCCTGCCAGCTTATAGCAAGCCATTGCTCTTTGTAGGTGAGGATCAGGCGGCTTGGTTGAAGAACGACCCACTGCTATCCTCGCACAAGGCCGGAGTCTGTAATTTTACTTCATTATACTGACTGCTGTCTGTGTTCAGTGCCGTAGAGATCATAAAATATTTCTGTGCTAGATTTTCTTCTCCGATGAATAGCACAGAGGATGGCTCAAGTTTCCATGGCAATGCTTCTGAATGTGCTTCTGTCACCAAAGAAAGAGGGACTTTCAGTTGATTAAGGTTTGAGGGGTTTGTCTGAGAAAGGGGATGATGGTGAGACTGCATGTTAGTTGTTTGCCTGCCTTTGGGTAGTGCCTCTGATATATAATCTGGAGAAAGAGGAAGCTGACATTTGGCTAATGGCAGAGAGGGACTGTGTCATGCAGACTACAGCTGGACTCCTGGACACGCTTAACTGTTCAGCTACAGATGCAGCTGCACAATCGCCCAACAGTTAAGCCTGTACCATTCTCTGCCTTTCACATCTGACCATCTGCTAGGGAAAAGCTAATTAAAACAAAACAATTCTTGCTGGGATTAAACCCCAGCAGCAGAGAGAATTGACTATAGTACAAATATTGTTCTCCTGCTGCTGGATCAGGGTTGCTGCTTTGTTTGTACTTATAAAGAATTGCAGGCTGACCAGCCCAATTGCTGTCAGGTAGGTGTTTAGCTCATGCACATTTTCGGTCTCTTTTCTGTCCCAGATCGCTCCTATTTTAGGTGCAATAAGTAAGGCTGTGTCTTGCTCAATTTTCCTACAGTTCCTTTCTTGTAACAGCTGAGGCTATTTTTCTTCTACATGGAATTTCATGCAAAAACAGTGCACAGAGCTGTTTTTCTTCCTAGTGCCTCAATTTCTCTACTTATGGAGTGGAAATTGTTCCTGCCTTCCTCATTGCATGTATGCATGGTAACCATGAATCCTAGAGTTGGTGTGGGACCACATAACCTTAGAATTGCTGGAAGCTATCAGCGTGAATCTGAGACTCAAGACCAAATAGTTTATTGCGAAAATGTGCCTGCAGCCCTTTGAGAGTTGAAATTTAAATCTCGTAAAATAGAAAATGTGGAAGTCTGGTTCCCTTAGCAACTGAACTCTTGTGTGTACCTACAGTCCATGTTGCCATGTGATCAGAGCTTCAAAATAGCTCTTTCTGAAAAATAAGTTAATTGGACTTACAACTCTGATTTTGTGACTGCTCCTGGTATTCAGCAGAAGTGACAGCTCACTGCATTGTTGAGAGTTGTGGCACAATTTAGTTTCTGAAGGCCAGTGAGGGTTTTAGTTCTCTGCAAGAGGCTCTGAGAGTATTCCTGCTATTGCCTGTGTGTACTGGACGTGGAAAACTTGCTGTGCTGGGGAGGAAGTTAGTTCTGTAGATGGTAGCTCGGAGATGGCTGTAAAAGGTGACAGTGGTTGCATTGCTGGAGTAGATGTGGGGAAGGCTGAAGTGACCTCCAAGAGACCTGACTGAGGAAGCAGGTAAAGATGAAAGTGAGAGTACCAAAAGAATCGAGATAAATTAAGTGTTGATAACTCAGGAGGAACAGTTCAGATAGCTTTGAATGAGGAATGGGAAAAAACCCCAGTAATTTTGGAATTGCTGGAATTTAATTTGGACAAATATGTTTCAAGGGGAAAATTATATGGAAACTGAGGAGATGAGAGATGATTTTAGAGTGTGGATTTGTAGCACGTTAGGTCTGTGACTTCAGACTTGTTTTGTGTATGCGCTGACCCCACAGTTAGCAAGAGAAGTTCATATTTTGGTGGAAGAAGGGCAGCACTAAGACCATTCCTGGGGGCAATTAGATAACGTGCTCTAACTCCGCACTCCAGTTTACTCAGATAAGCTGTTGGTGAGCCATACCCTTAGGAATGAGAGAGTGGGAACGTTGACTTCCTAGTGTCTGAACCGCTCCAGGTACGTTGGACATCAGCAAGCAAAAGCTGTGTGGGTGTATGGAAAGCAGGGTACAGCACAAATATTGGTGATCACCCTCTCCCTCTTGCTCGGGGAAAAATTGGAGAAAGCATTATGCCATGACAGTCTGGGCATTATTATGACGTTTAGTTGGCATAGGAGTAGTAAAACTTTCAAGTCCTAAATGTCAATGCCTTTAATACTTTAACTTGTGTAGTGTGGTTAACTTACATTGATTCTGAGAGAGATGCCACTTGGTTTTTTTGGAAGGAAATAAAAAAAAAAACCAAACATAAAGCCCAGCAAAACCTTCTTTGGAAGCAGAAAAGGGCAAAAAAGGGTTAACTTCAATATTGTTAAGGATTTTGCCATTGCAAGGTAGTTGTAGTGATTTAAGGTAATCAGATTAGAAACAGCTGTGATTATATTAGTGCAGCATTGTTGTACAGGCATCCTTAATTCAGTTTGTGTCTTGTATCTATTTAACTTAAGTTGATTCAATGTAAAGTGCTCTTAAAATGAGTTAAGAACATTTACCCAGGAGAGTTTTACTGCTTTACATTATTTTCTAAGTCATTTTAATTTAGTACAGTGTATATGTAGACAAGACCTTGGGGAAAAAGCTGATCCTTTTTATGACTCGCTGAACAGTACGTCGTGTTTGGCTGCAGCCGTGGGATTGTGGAATGAAAGAGCCTGTTGTGGTGCGTGTTGGTGGAGGCTGGGTGAACGGGTTATTGGAAACCTCTGTACAACTTGGCCATAGTGTTCAATTTAAGTAGATTGCACCTGCTTATAAATCAGCCTTTTTCTTGTCTGGTGTAGGTGTGCGACCCCTGAAAGGTTATCGTAAGATTCCTCCGCCGGCTGCCAATAAAAGTGCCCGCAGACCTGGTTAGCCTGCTGCGTATGCAGCAAAAGCAGCATCTCAAAACCTTTGCAAGATTCAAATGGCTGAGCAGGTTTGACCTGGACTTCTCTACAGCTAGGCACAGCTTAAGAGAAATGTCACCCCATTTTTCTGCTCTTTTCTGTTCACTGTCTCCCCCCAGCATGTGCCTCAGTATGTATGGTGACTTCTGCACGCACAAAACTCATGGCCAAGGAGGAAGTTTCTGTCTAAGTACTGCAAGTGTCAGTTCTCTTTCTTGTTGAAAAGGATAAATCTAGTCAATACATCTTGTGTTTTCTGCTTGTGGGAACAAAACTACATGTGAATTACTCTGCAAGCGTGGTCGTAGTGATAGCATTTCAGAATAAAGCTGGCTGCTGTAAACAGCCATTCCATTGCTTGAACTTTGCTTTTGCCAGCACCTGCAAGCGTCACGGCTGGACTTAACGCCTCCTCAACATTGCAGATGCTCTACAGGCTGGGTCACTGCAGCAACTTGTCCATCTGTCTTCTGTAAATAATGCAAATATCGTGCTCTGCTCCATTGTCTGTCTGTGCGGACACTGCATAGCGTGTTAGCCATCTGTGCATCGCTGCAACTCAGACAGAGGGGATGTTTTGGAGAGCTGATTGAGACAAGTATATAGGCTGCAGCAAAGGACCATTCTCTAGCATTGCTATATTGTCTGCTAGAGGGGTGGCTCAGTGACATTCAGTCCCTGGCACTGAGGAGCCGGAGACTGTGGTCTTCCCAGAGCTTGTGAAACCAAAGGCTGAAACAAGAAGGCTGCTGATGTTAGTTGCTGGGGGTTGTGTGAGACTCGGGGAATGCTTACAGGGGCTGAGAGTCCGCTCCTCAGTATTTGAAGATTTTAAGCTCTTCCTAGCTTGTCCTAATTAAATGCCTTTTGATTTTATGCTCTAGAAAGGTAATGGTTTGGGGTTTGGGTTTTTTTTCCCCCTCTTCCCCTCCTACACAGCACAGGAGCTGACAGAGGTCTGGGAAGGGAATTCCTACATGTTGGTTTTCTACAGAAATGTTCACCCACTCCCTCCCTCACTTCTCTTCCTATGTTTGCTTGCTCTAGTCATTCCCTAGCTTGTGTTTGAGAAAGTTTAAGGCCATGGCTCCCAAATTTCCTTCGTATGATCTACAAGCTTTTTGCCAGATACATGTTGTTAGAGTATCAAGATTTGCTTTTTCTAGCAGTGCCCAGACAGTTATTTTCAGAAACTTTTGAGAGTTCTCCCAATCTCCCTGAGTTGTTTTCTAATGGCCTGGTACACATCTCTTTAAATATCTGAGAAACATGCTCCAAAAATCTTACCATGGAAGATCTTAAAATAAGATAGGTAAGAAGACAGAGTGGGGAAGGACGTGAAATCCAAGGTGCAAAGATGAAGAGGATCTGGAAGTTTGTAGCCTAAACCACCTTGTGAAAGTTGAAAGGATCACTGAACAAACTGAAGCGATGAAGCTAATGGGATCACTGAACAAACTGAACAGGCTTCTGGTGCGTCAGCGTTTCTGCATGAGAAGCTGTCATTAGCCCCCGATGTAGCTGTCAGTGCTAAAGGTAACTTGGCAAATGACCTTTTGCTGAGCTGGTTCTTGTGCAATTTCAGATGGGGCCATTAAAGGTGGTTTTATGCTTTTGTATGCATCAGAAAGCTAGCATTCATTTCCTGGTCAAAATCTCCCCTGGGTATTTTTATTCTCCATTAACATTCCTTCTGGGGATTGGGTTCGGGTCCTTTGCTTCCTGCCCTGTTCCTGTTCAGATGTTAATCAGCTGTTGCGTTCTATTCCAGTTAGGGGTTAGCGATGTTAATGTTTGTTGGGCAATGCTGATCTATCCTGGCTTTTATAAAAGGCTTGGGCAAGCGAAGCTACTCTTAACGCAGCAAAGAGAGTAGAGAATAAAATGGAGTGCAGGTGAATTAGGGGGGCTGGGATGTTTGTGTTGTGGAAGGAGGGATGGGGACTGGAAGGAAAGCGCAGTTCCGATTACTTTTAAGAGATTTACGCAGGTTGCAGTGGGCATGACAGACACATGATATGTCCGGTGGTATTTACATTCAACACGAACTGTAGACTCTAGGGATTTCATTTTCTTTGGAGATATGTTAGGTGTTAAGCAGGGCTTTGTACATGGCCTGTTGTTCAACAGCTAGCCTGATCCCTTTTTCTTGATAGCTCTTGGAATTGTTCCCGTGCAGGGAACAGAGGTTTCTGCCTAACAGTCAAGGTTAATTGGTATGGAAAAGCAGGAATAAGCAATAATCCTCCTGAAACTCGGTTTTAATCCAAGAGTCACTATAATGTTATTACTCAGATCTCAATCGTGAGCATTAATGTACAAACAGAACTGAGATGTGAGCTTCTGCGCTGGGAGCTGTCATCCTTTTATTTTAAAATGAGCCTCAAAGTGGCCAGCAGCAGAATGAATCTGAATGTATTTTTAATGGAGATGCCTTCTCTGAATGAAAAGATCTCTCTCATTAAATGTTAAAGTGCCCTTTAACAACCTTGCAGTCCTTTTCCATTGTACTTGGCACCAGCAGTCTATGGGTGCTGCTTTTAACTTCACATAGCTTGTTCTTCTGTCCTGGGCAAGACCTCTTGATGCAGTTATTGCATCTTCCATCTCACTAGTTAGTTGTCTTGATCAGGTTTACTGCAGCAGCTTCTCACGTAGTCTGGGTTGAGACACGTGGAGGCGAAAGTTGCCTCTATCTGTAAGCACAGGGAGGCAACTGGACAAGTCATCCTTGCTTTTGCTTCTCATGATAAGACATTGTTGTCTCCTAAAGCAGGATGAGATCTGCCACATCAGATCTGTGGCACAGGGCAGTAACAGCATTTTTTTTTTCCACACATGGGTATTGTTTCTGGAGTTTTTTGGAGTACTGAGTGATAGCCAGTGAATGTTTCTGCAGTGTTGCGTTAGAAACAAGTAACAAATGTGACTGATTGTGTTATGGGAAGTATTTTAGAGCTTAAAGAAGTGCTGCTTTTAAAAGGAAAAGGCTGGAAGGATGACACAATACCTGAAGTAAGAGACTTTGTCTGCAACGTAATCACCATATTTCTGTTGAGGAAGGGAGACTGCTGAGCCTGAACGCTGGTAAGCCGGCTGTGTTATAGGGTCAGAAAAGGCAGCGCAGGAGATGGTGATGAGGAAAAACCCTGCAAGTCCTCTGCCCCTTTGCAGAGAGCGTTCGGCTGCAGCAAGCAGGCAGGAACTGTGTGCATCCTAGAACCAAAGCTGAATATTAGCTACCACAGGCCTTGCCAAGGGACCTGCCAAGTGTCAGGAAGACAGTAAGCGCCTACAGATGTCACTTGTTTTCCTTCAGTCCTTTCCCCTTTTTTTTCCTTTTTTTTGACCTTTTTTTTTGTATGCTGTGGACCTCTTTCTTGTTACGTGAGACAGTGATGCTAACAGAGCGGGTGGTGGTGTGGTTTTGCGTGCATGCCAAGCGGCTGTTACCTCTGTGGGCCATGCACAGGATAGTCTCAGCAATTCTGTACGAGATCACGTGCATTCCTGGTGTGTCGTGAATGTTTTGCCTTTCTCAGATCACACAGAGAACATAGCTACTCTGCAAGTGGAGAGGGTGGATTTTGCACTGAGGGATGCTCTCTGGTAAAAGCAGCTAAACTGAAGCCTGCATACTGCCTGTGCAGCTGCACAAAGTCACTGTCACTGCAGTCCCTCGCTGTGAAGTGGCAAGAGGTTTTGTGTGGTTTGACTTTGTGGCATGTGGAGGAATCCTCAGCTTTTTTTGCATTAACAAAGCAAATTCTTAGGCTTCCGCTGCAGTCTTCTGACCCTTTGTGTGTTCGCATCTGTTTGTCTGTTGCTGATCCGTGTGAGCCCAGGCCCTGTAGCTGTAACTATAAGTGACCTTAGAAATGAGACTGGAACTGGGTAGTAGCTGGAAGACAGTAGAACTGGAGCTCCTGCAGACAATAGCCTGCTAAGAAGAGGATTCT
>WKFP01014363.1:63624-75785 GCA_011057875.1 Pterocles orientalis
GGGGGGGGGGGGGTCCCCGAGCCCCGTTTGCCCTGAGATTCGGCAGGGGAGCGGCGGCGGCGGCGGGGCAGCGGCCGGCTCAGTCGCTCTCGCTGGAGTCGCTGCTCTGCTCGCCCTGCACCTTGTTGCGGTGCTGCATGGCGCGGTGGTAGGCGATCTGCACGGATTTGCGGATATTGGACTTGCGGCCCTCCAGCATCTTCTCCTTGTCCAGGTCCTGGTTCACCCCCAGCGGCACCAGCTTCGTCCGGGGCAACCACTGCCTGCGGGGAGCGGGGGGCCACCTCGTTTGAGGGTTACAATCGTCTCCGGACAACCCCCCCTCAAAACCCCCGGGGCCCCGGGCTTACCAAGTGCGCTTGTTGTCGAAGAAGAGGACAAGGTAGAGGTGCTCGCGTGCTTCCTGAGTCATCTGCTCCCCCAGCTTCAGCACCTCCAGGGGGGGCACGGGGATGGGGACGCCGTGGTGGAACATGCCTTCCCGCGGCATCTTGGGGTCGATGATCTGCCCAAAGAGCAGGGGAGGGCTGAGAGGGGAATGGGGACCCCGCGTGCCGCTGTGTGGGAAGGGGGGAACGTGGATTTCGGAGGTCCCAACAGCGGGCAGTACTCACCAGCGCTGGGTAGGAGGGGTACCCCCGGCACTTGGCCCATACCAGGTCCAGGGCATCCAGGGAGGAATCCTCATCCTCGGACAGCCACCCCACGCCGCGCCCCATGCCCTTGCGCACCACTGTGCCGGAGGAGAGGGGAGAGGGGCGTCAGCTGTGTACCCCCAAGGTGACGGTGGCAGCCAGGTACCGTGGCCGTGGTACTTACTGCCGTGCCCCACGCCTCGCCCTGTGCCCACGGAGTAGGACTCATTCTCCGTCCCTGACGTGTCCTCGCTGCTGTCCTCCGGGAAGTTCACTCGGGAGAAGGAGGGCTTCCCTCTGCCCTGCTTGGAGGGCGTTGTGCTGCGGAGAAAGGGAGCAGGGCTGTTGGTTAGAACCACGTTAAGCCTCCAGAAACTGCTTTCGAGAAGGCCAGGCTGGCAGGACACTAGGGCTCGTGGATTCCAACTGCTGGGCTCGGCCCTGGGGAGGACATGGCAGAGGCACCAGGAACAAAGGTGGGACAGTGCTTCTGCCAGGGCACCGTCGGACCCTCGCCCACTGTCACCCAGGAGGACCCAGAAGACGTGCACTGCTCTGAATCAGAGCCACAGGCAGGAACCTGGTGGAGTTGGGGACTGGAAGAGCCCGTGCCGGAGCCACTGCTGTGCCCGGAGGGAATTCCCCTTTTCATGCTCCCTGCCAGCCCTCGGCAGGGCAGCACTGGGGGCTGCAAACTCACCCCATTAGGTTTTACATTAAAAAAAGGCACAAAGCCTGCAGCTCTCTAGGGTTTAGCTAATAGCAGCCGGGCCACAGGAGGGTGAACAAGACAAGCATCGAGGCTCCTTGTCCAGCAGCTCAGGGCTGAGAGCTGCCCGTTGCCGCCCTGAGCAGCTCCAGCGCCATCGGAGTCGGGTCGGGCACGGTACCTGGTGCGGTCCGAGGCAGCACTACTGCTGCTGCTGCTGCTGGACTCCGAGTCGGAGCTGCTCCGGGGAAGATTGCAGTCGTTGCGGTACACCAGGAAGCTCTTCTTCACCGGCTGGTTCCCGCTGCTGAAACCGTTGGCTGGCAGGTCTGCAAGACACCCCCGCAGAACAGCGTTACAACCCTGCGGGACCCCCCCATGTGCTCCTGGCAGGGCCACTGCCACCGGACTGTGCCGGGGGGAACAGTCACACTCACCCATGGGAGCGTCTTCGGTGGACTTATCGCTGTCACTGTCCGAGCTGGAGCTGGGGCGCGGGCTTCGCCCTCGCTTCCTCTGCCGCTGCGAGGACCCCATTATCGGGAGCTGGGGGGGCCCGATGGGGCTGTTCCCATGCCCAGGAGTGATCTGACTGTCTCGATTCTTCGGGGGGCGTCCTGGACGTTTTGGAGGACCTGCAGTTTTAGGGTTCTTCTTGGAGAAGAGCACTGAGGTCCTCCTGCCAACTTCGTGTGCTGGGGTGGAAGAAGAATTGGGACCTAGACCTGGAAGAGGGAGGAGAAGGCGTCAGCTGCAGCCCGTGGGACCTGGCAGGGAACACACGGCAGCAGCAGCAAGGAACAGCTTCATTTTGCAGGATCAAAAGATCTTCCATCCCCAGCTTTGCCATGTCTGTGCCTGCGGGGTTAGACTATCCAGGCTGCTGACAGTAAAAGCTAGAGGGGGACATTAAAGAACACTCCACCAGCCAGAGACGCCCTCGTTTCTCCCAGGCAGCAACCTCACAGAAGCAGAAGTCAAGAGCAGTCAAGCAGGAATAAACCTTTCGCACAACACATAGCAGCCGAGAAACACTCTTGAAAGACAAAGACCCTAAAATGTTCCCTGCTTGTGGAAGAGCCTGCTTTTCCCAGTGCTTAGTGGGGCAGGACTGGGATGCAGAGGTGGCAAACCCCCAGGGACACTCAGCAGCTCTGCCTGGAGCCCGGGCTGTGCTCCGCACAGAGCCCAGCTCAGCATCTCCGTCCAGGAGAGTAGGGAGCTGGCGGCTGGCCCATGTTCAGCCCCCAGCCCCAGGAGAGTGTTTGGAGCTCGGCAGTTGCTGCTGCACCTCCCTCCTGTGCCCCTGAACAGGAAGGGACACTGAAGGCAACCTGTCTGTGACATCCCTAGAGAAACCGGGCAGCGTGGCAGAGCTGGCAGCAGGAAACAATCCATCTCACGCCCCACCTCACCCAGCTGGGACTCTGACAGCACAGTGCTCGGGCTCTGAACAACATCCCATTCCTCGGCCGCGCGGGAGGCGAGCTCACCGGCTGGTGCCGACCGCAGCTGCCAACACCAGTGACCTGCTGACCCTCCCCAGGCGCAAACACACCCAGCTGTGGCTGTTCCCCATGCAGGAGGTGGCCTCCTTCAGTGCCAATCCCCCTGCTCGGCTGGCATGGCTCTCTGCAAACCACCCAGCAGGGTACCATCCTCGGATGGGGATGCAGGGAGGGAGCCCGGGGAGCTTGTCGGGGGGTACTACGGGAAACGAGGCACTCCCACAGGGGAACAGGAGATAAGGGACTGCCCCAAGAGGCTGTCTGCTCTGCTCCTAAGGAGGAGCGAAGAGTGAGGAACGTGTGAGGCAGCTGCCTGCACAGCCCTGCTGCCTCTCCCCCAGCCCCGTGGCGGGTCTCCATCGTTCCCCCAAAGTGGCTGTATTCTGGAGGGACCAGTACCTTTGCCAGTCTCCTGGCTGCTGCTCTCTTCCGCAGCGCTGTCTGTCTGCGGGTCCTTCTCGCAGGGGTTGTGCGACTGCAGGACTCCCCGGGCAGAGGAGCTGTGCCGCTCCAGCCCGTCTCGGCCCAGGTCCCGCGGGTGAGCGAGTTTCCGCCGTAGGACTGTGATCTCCTTCTTGATCATCTTGGCCCGGCGGGACCGTCCTATGCTCTGCTTGCCAGCATTGACCTCATCCAGCCGCTCCAGCAGGATCTTCAGCTGCTCCTCCAAGGGCAGGTGCTTCTGATTCTCCGAGAGCAGCAACCGCACATCTTCTGGAGGGAGAAAGAGGAGCAGAGGGATAAAGAAACTGCAAACACTTTGAAGCTCCTCTGTGTGAAAGGACAAAGGTTCCCCCGCAGGAGGGAAGTAGCTGACATGGTACCAAACACCTCAATGTGGGAAGTGACCCTAAAAGACCTGGAGAAGGAGCCCTGTGGGAAGCAAGCCAGGCTGATGAGCAGCTTGGAGAATACTGGGGTTCCCACCAGCTGGGGCAAGGAGACAGCTCAAACAGACCCCCAGGCGCCCTGACTCTCCCCAGGCTTCACCTCCAAGCAGCCATCGTACCCCAGGACAGGGGATGAGTACCCACCGTCCTCGATGTCCTGGACCTGAGCCTCTTCCACCGTTACGCAGTGGGGGAAGTGCATGCCTGTCTCAAAGTCAATGCCCATCTTCTCTGCCTGCCGACGAGCCTGCCGGAGCACGGCGCCTCCCTGCTCCCGCAGACGGATGGCTGCCCGGTAGAAGATTGTGTCTTTGGCATTGTATTTCAAACAGTTGTTGATAATCAGGTTGAAATCCTCCTCAAAGTCGTCGAAATTCAGATAGCGATAGGCTTCCAGGTTTTGTTTCATCGTCTGAAAATCCATCGGTTTCTTGATGTGATCCAGGTAGTCTGGGACCTGCACGGGGAAAGGAGCCAGAGCTAAGATCCCGGGAGCTATCGGTTAGCACTACCTGCTCCAAGAAAACGGCTGTTAGAGCAACCAGGTATCGCTCCCTGCGTTCTGCCCAAATGCCCATCGGGGAATGCCGCCTGCTTTTGCAGCCTGAGTAACGCCTGCAGAGCAGGGAGCCATGTGCTGTACTCAACCTGTCAGAGCAGACAAGCGCTCGGAAGTGTTTTAAGGCTCCAGCGCACAAGCCAGCATCCCGTCCTCTCCTCCTGTCTGCAGGCAGCTGGGATCCAGAACGCTACACGGCGTTCCCCGGGGGAGGAAGCCGCAAGCGCAGCCCCCAGGGGTGAGGGGGAGTGCAGGCTGGTAAAACAGAACCGTCCAGGCAGCAGCAATGGTGCAGGTGGGAGCAGGCAGCCCTCCTCCCCGGCTCTGCCGGGACACCTCCGTGCCAACCCGCTGCCAGCGCCACGCGGAGCCAGCACCGCCCTTCCCCACCTCCCCAGCCAGGAACTCGATGACGGTCTCAGGAGTCGTTTCCCTTGACCAGTCTCGGGGACAAACCCGTTTCTGTGCTGTGCCCGGTCTGTCACCTGGCAGAGGCCTTCACAAGAGGACGTGTAAGAGCGTGCTGCCTGCCAAGGCCTGGCATCCTGCCTCTCCCAGCAGGAGTCCCCAGTGGCTCACAGACGCTGGGAGTCACCAGCAACACGCGCAGAGGAGCCGGATGCTGTGCTCCCAGCTGGCACCAGCTCAGCATTCGGCGTTCAGCCCACCCAGGAGGGGCATCACTGCACACCCCCCTTGGGTGAGGGGCTCTGGGATGTGTGAGCCAGCACCAGGACCAGCACCAGGACCAGAGAGAGTGCTGGGCAGCCCTTGGCACGAGCAAGGGACAAGCTGGAGTGAAGCAGAAATCTGGGGGAGGGGGTTCTTACTTCGTAGATTTCTGTTACCTCAGACAGAGGGACCGGCTCGCTGAAGATGTTCCCCGTGTCTTTCTCCTGCAGTTGCTCGAGCGTCTTGCGGAGGAGGATGAGGAAGGGGGTCAGCTGCATCTCCAGTGCCACCTGCTGCACTTTGATCTGGAACAGAGGAACAGAGTGGGGCTGAGCCCCTTGCCCAGCAGCCAGGCGGCAGGGACAGTCCCCAGCGATCAGCGGTGCAGTCCCGCGAGACAGTGACACCTCTGCTCATGCGAGGAACAGGGACTGCACCTCACCCTTGTCTCTGGGGAGCGGAGGTGTAACACCAGCCCCAGCACCCGCGTGTCCCAGCTCAGCCTGGCAGAGCAGCCACCGTTGCTCAACACCACTGGGACAGGGCGCAGCACGGCCGAGGGGACCCCAGCACACGCCCCACAGCCCTCTGAGGAGCCCACGCTCGTGCCCACCCCAGCAGGAGGGGCAGACAATCATTACCGTCTCTCTCTTGAGCTTCTCCCGCTTGCGTATCAGCTCCACCAGCAAGCGTGCGCGCTCGAGGTCGTGGCGGAGGCGCTGCCATGACTTCAGCTGCTCCTTCAGGGCCCAGTTCTTATCCTCAGTGTCTCTCTGCGGGAACATCAGAGACCGTGAGCTGACAGGAGGCGTGTTCCTATCTCCACCTTCTCGACCGTGCACCAGGGCTCTTCCCTGGCACAGGGAACCGGCGTGCCTGATCCACTGGTTCAGCGAAGGTCCCGGTTCCCTTGTTGCAACCAAGGCGAGTGACTCAGAAACAGCCGACCTCTGGCCAGAGCTCAGTGCCTGCTCCCTGGTCACCAAGCCCTTAGGATGCCAGGAGGCGGACATCCCGAGCCTCTGGAAACACTCCTCCTAACATGACCAACTGCCCCTGCAGCTGCCCAAGAGCACAGATCAGCAATCCCAGGGGCTGTGCACCTGCTCAGAGCTCCAGAAAGGGCAACAGGGCAAAAAGGGAACATGGCTCTGGCTGCTTTCACTGCTGGAGCGTCAAAAAACGCCGACTTCTCTTCTGTCACAGCCAAAGGTGCGCAGAAGTAGTCTCAACATTTCTCCAGCAAATAAAAATGAGAGGGGGCAAAGGCAGGAGAAACCTCTGCTCGATTACAGTCTTCAAAGGGCTCAGAAAGACTTAGAACTCAGACAGGGAGCCAGAAGAAACATTTTCCTCTCTGGCACCAGAGACTTCACATCTGTGAAGCGCTGACTAAGTGCTGAGGCAGACAGTGGGCTGGAAGCAGCACCGCAGGGAGCGCTCCTGGAGCGGTTTCAGAAACAGGAAGTGAGGCCGTGGTTCCTTCCAGACTGTTTCTGGAAATCTCCGGCCATCTCCCTCTAAGCTCGCTGACACAGCAGCCTCAGACTAGAGCCATTTCTGGCTGATTTGCCATCGCCACCAGCTAAATGCAGGCAGGAGGAAGGAGCTAACTTCTGCGGGGCAGCATGAAAAAGCAGGATTCCCTTCCCGTGGCAGGCTGCCAACGGCGTCGCTGCCTGGCAAACCTCTGAAAGCTGAGAGTGGAAGGGAAGGAGAAGCAGCGAAAGCAGCTGGGGCTGCCCTTTCCTCACCCAGAAGCTCATAACCCTGGCTCCCCTCTGTGCCTGCAGGCACCACACGCAGCAAAGGCTTTGAGCCCATGGCTCTGAAGGTATAGGAAGCACACGCATGCGCAGCCGGGATGCCCTGCAGCACCCCAACGAGCAGCCCTCACCTGGTCGCAGTTTCTTTGTGACTGTAGGTGTGTCTGAAGGCGGCGGAGCAGAGGGACGCCGTTGCGGGACTGTCTCTTCAGAGTCCAGTAGCTGTGCAGCCTCTGCATGAACTGGCTCTTCCTCTGGATGGTTAAACGGTTTGTAATCTTACTGAGCCTGAAGAAGGGAGAGGAAACACAGAAGCCATCAACAAGGCAAGCCTGGCCACGGCAGGAGAAGGCGTGCCTGGGGGAACGTCACAGCAAGTCCCCCCAAGAGCAGCTCCTCGGGTGGAGGGCACCCTTTCCTGTGGCAGGGATTTCTGTAACACCACGTCATGCAGGGCAGCTGCACCCCGAGATGGCCAGGAAACATCCCAGCTTGTCCCTCCAAAATAGACTTCTCCCTTCTACCTCCTGCCAACTTTTGGGCAAAAGCCTGGGGCAGGCTGTACCAGGTCGGGGTGCAACACGGCCTCATCGGGGGCTGGACCTCGAAGGACTCCCACAGTCCCCAAGACCTCCAGCGTTACGGTGCTGCTGTCCCAGACCCATTATTTACCCGGCTGAGGGCCACCCGCGGTGACAAAGGCTCTGGCCAAACGTTACCAGACTGACTTGAGCCCCAGGGAGCCGGTAGCTTGCCCAAAGCTGGCACAGCGTGAGGAGAGGACGAGAGGCACAAGCACAGCAGGGCTCCTACCCGAGCTAAGGAAGGGCCACCCCAAGCAGCCCAAAATACCACAAAAGGAGATTTCCTCCTCTCTGCAACGGCTGCAAGCCTGGAGGAACTGGGACAGCCTTGTCCTGCAAGGCTGGACGGAGATACCCTGCCAGCAGGGAGCCGCAGGGACGAAGCCCCCGCATCTCCGCGTCCCACGGTGCCAGCTCTCCACAGGGGATGACCCGACCTGCGTCAGCCTGAGCTGCAGAGGCTTCGGAGAGTGGCCCCATGTGCCACCGCCGGCCAAGCACAGCTCCCACAGGAAGACATTTGGCCTTCTGGCAACAGCCCTTGAAGAATAATTAATCCCAACAGGAAGGCCTGGGGAGAGGTTAACAGCTTCTTGCTCAGTGTGGGTTTCACTGCGAGTGCAACGATAGCAGCAAGAGCCTCCAAACTGCCTGCCAACGCGTCCACACCGGAGAAAAGAGGCTCTGGCTCCAGAACGAACCCCAGGTGAGCAATAACAGAAGGTTGGGACACGAACAGATCGTGGCAGAAAGCCAGCAGCCTGGCAGCAGAGACCTGCCTCCACAAGTCACCACGCTGCCCAGAGAGCACAGCTCATGGCTTCTGCGTGCTCCCCACTGGCCACGCAGGAGCCCCAACAGTCTCGAGGATCTGCAGGGAAGCGGTGGTCCCACTCTTGTGCTCGACGGGCCGGCAGGTACGGCACCGGGGCCTCACGCGGTTACACCCCCGGCACAGGTCCCGCTGTCGGGAGGAGGAGAGCTCAGCAGCTCAGGGGTGCTGGTTCAGAAACACCCCATGCCCAACCTCCGCTTCGTCCATGCGATGCCTGCTGCAGGGTGACAGCAAGATCCAAAACCATCCTGCCTAGGTTGCTTCTACGTGCTTTTGCACGCTGCTGAGGACACCCAGAGTTATAAACTACACTGACAAACTTTGGCAAGGCTCTTAGATGTTCGTGTTTGGGGATTTGCACACCAGCCCAACAATCAGACATACAGTGGCTACATCTGTAACTGCAGAGTGTTTCACCTTCTGTGAACCCTCAGGGTTGGGATGTGACAGAAACCCCTGGCAGAACCTCGAGTATCTTCCCGGCACCACCGCCGCTGCCCTCGTGCTGTGAAGCCAATCTCAGGACTGAGGCAGAGCTGCACGGAAGGCTGAGGAAAGCCAGGGAGCGGCAAGCGGTTGCTGGGATGGATGAGCTGTGCTCAGCAGAGCACAGGGATCCCCACGAGAGCCGGACATGAGACCTCTGCTCCAGAGCCCAAACAACCCTGGGTCAGCCTATTTCCCAGGCCAGAATTGCTCCCATCCTTCCCAGCAGGACTGTCCCTCTATCCCTCAGCATGGCCCTGGGAGAAAACAAACCTCAGCAGAAAGGAGAGCAGCCCCCTCCTCCCTCCTTGGTTCACTCCAGCACCTGACGTCAGCACGGCAAGAAAGGAGCGCTGGGAACCCCCAGCTGCTTCCTGACGCGTCCGGCCAAGTTCGTTCTCTGCCGTTAAATAACAGCAGCCATTTCCTGCCCCGCTGAGTGCCCAGGCACCTTTGCAGGGCAGCGCATCACCCTGCCGCTCCGCAGGACTCCCAGAGGAAACCACCAACAGCTCCCTCCAAGAACAAAGCAGAAAGTAGGTGTGTGAAAAGCTAAGGAGAGGAACAAGATAACACCCACGTGGAAATGGGGACACGAGGCACAGAGAAAGGGAGAATTTTCTCCATAGCCTAGGGAGGTTCGCAGGTCATACCTGTGTGGAGGGATGCAGGGCACAGAAACCACGGGTGCCGCGGCTCGTTTCTCCGCCAGGATCTTCCGCGCCTTCTTCATCTTGATTCTAGACTTGGCTTTTGCTTTTTTGACTTTCTCAGAACTCCAGCTCTTCCCCTCCTCCTCCTCCTCCTCATCCTCCTCTTCCCCCTCGCTGTGGGAGAGGGCGGGAAGCCTGCGCACAGAGCCCGGCGGCGTGTGGATGTCGCAGTAGGCGGTTTTGCGCACACTGAAGGAGGTACCGTTGGCCCCCGTCTCCCTGACGGGCTCCATCTTCATGTACAGCCCGGCCTGCTGGGCGCAGGTGACGTGGAAGGCGGTGTAGCAGTTGGCTTTGTGACACTGGATGCAAGCCCCAGAGCCGCGCTGCTTGCAAATGTAACAGGTCAGCTTCCAGCGCGCGGGCGGGATGTGCTCGATGCTGTCGATGGGCTCCAGGAAGACGGTGTTGGCAAAGCACACCTCCGGGATCCAGAGGGCACAGACCACGTGTGCCCAGCGCCCATCGTCCGTCTGCTTGAAGGCCCCCCCCTTGTTGGGGCAGAGGGCACAGTCCACGGCTCGTGAGGGTGACTGCAGGCACCGTCTGCAGAGCCACTGTCCCTCGGGGATGTAGGGCACCCCGTAGCACTCCTGATGCACAGCCAGGTTGCACATGTCGCAGAAGAGGATGACGTTGCTGTTCTGGCACTCCCCGTCGTTGCAGATGCAACAGACGGCGTCTTCATCCACCAAGGCATTCGGATCCCCCTTGTTGTGGCTCTCGAAGTAGGACTCCTTCTCCAGCCGGTCCATCAGATACTCAAAGATCTCCTGGGGAATGGGACTCACGCCTTCAGTCTTCCGCCGCTCGTTCATGATGTCCAGCCAGATGTAATCTTCCTCGTCCATGTCATACTCCACCTCCTCGTCCAGCTCCTCTGCTGACTTCTCGATGTACCTGGAAGGACAGCGCGGGAGGGTGAGGGCACAGCCAGGGGGCTCGGAGCTGCTGAACCCCAACCCCTGCAGGATGAGGCTGAGGCAACGTTTAAACGCTACAGCCGACCCCAAGTCAAAATAAACAGGGGCGAGGCAGGAGTGTTGTCCCGGGTTCAGCTGAGACAGAGTTCACTTTCTGCATAACAGCCAGCAAGAGGCTGTGTTTTGGATTTGTGCTTAACCTGGAACAAATGTGCAAAAGCGGGAGGTGCTGCTGCACCCCGAGCAGCGCAGCAGCACAACAGCGCATTGGGCACGACACAGACAAAATAACGCTCGTCCAACGGGCAAGGCGAGGGCTTTGAAGGCTCATCAGCGCAAGACGGGAGCCGGCACGAGCCACCAAGCGGGTGCCAGATGCTCTGGAGACAGTGGCCTCCAAGGCACAACAGCCACCAAGCACGGAGGCACCACGTTTTGTTAATTCTGGCAAGGGGGGACGCACCCTCTGCTCTCCAAGATGTGGGCGAGGGGATGTTATTTAGAGAGGAAAGAGCCAGAACCCCGAGGCTGCTGTCCCAGCGACTGACAGAGGCCACCTCTCACCATCGCAGTGAGCGCCACCGCAGACACCTCAGGGGGGCTTTCTTTTCTAACACCCTGACACAAAATAGCACCGTTACCCTGGAACACAGTGCTGGTTTCTCAGGGCACACGGCGAGCGGGATGGCTGGGGTGGCCACACAAGCATTATTTTGGTTCAGTATTCACTCCCTACTTGAGGGATTATTTTGGGCCGCTGCACTTGCCAAACCACTCATGGAAAACCGTGGGACAACAAAGAGAATTAACCCCGCAAACAGAGACATCTTACAGGCACATGCTGGTGCTGCAGGGCTGTAGAGCCATCCCCGTGTGCCTCCAAAAAGCGGCACGGAAGGCAGGGGGGCTCATTTGTTTTTTGTTATGATTATATGTGCTGGCCCAGCAAGGAAAGAGCACAGCATCCAAACTGCCAGCAATGACCTACGCAGCAACCGAGAGCTCCGCAGGTGCAGAGACCCCGCAAAACAGGGGTGTGAGGCCAGACAGAGCTCTGGGAGCCTGAAGCCACAGGATGGCCAGCTCCACGGGACCCGGGAGAGGCAGAGAGAGGCCAACTCCACAAACCACGGACAAGCCGCCCGCACAGAGCGGCACCGATTCTGCCTCCAGACCCAGGGCACGAGCAAGAGCTGCCGGGGAGCCTCCTCGCGCCCTGGGCATGGCTCATACCTGTAATAAGAGGTGGGGCGAGGTGGGGCGTCGGGGGTGTCCTGCTCCAGCTCGCGGTACACCACCTCGGGGAGCTTCGGGGTGGTGCCGGCCGAGGCGTTGTGGTGATGGTGGTTGGAATCCTTGCGCTTCTCCTTGTTCTTGTGCTTGCCGGCTTTGGGCGGGACGCTCTGGGTCTCCGTGTTCTCTTTATTACTCCCGTTCTCGGGTACTTCCTCGGGAACCTCCTCATCCTCCGACACCACGTCCAGGTTATCGAAGATGCTGATGCGATGGACGCGGCCGTGGAGATCCACCTCCACCATCCGCTGGGCCTGGGCGTAGGTCATCACCTCCCGGCCTGGCGACTGCGAGGTTTCGGAAGGACTGGGCGACTGCTTGTTGGGGGCGCGGGCCTGGCGCCCCTTCTTCTTGTGCTTGCGCAGGGGGGTGTGCTGGGGCGGGGGCGGGTGGTCGTGGTCATAGTGGTACAGGTGGTACTCGATCCCGCTGTAGCTCTTGTAGATCTTGCGGCAGCTGCCCACCGGACACTCGTACGGGGGTTTGGTGGCCCGCAGGTTGTGACAGAAAGTCTTCACGTCGAAATCTACGCCCATGGCGTCTCGGGAGGGACACGGAGAACCGGGGATTTAGGGGAGGGGGAGGCGG
>WKFP01014363.1:84299-116631 GCA_011057875.1 Pterocles orientalis
GGCAGAGGGGGCAGAGCTCGGGGGTCTTTACTGCAGAGACATGCTTGAGCCCCCCCCCACGCCCCCCCAGCCCCCCAGGGGTGGGCAGCCGTGGATGCTGGGGGCTGCAGGTGTCCGCAGCGGGATGGGGGACCCAGGTTGTCTGGGGGGACCTGGGGGGTCCCCGGTTTTCCAGCCCACAGTCCGGGAATGGCACGGTCAGAGCGTGCTGCTGCCTCGCAGTCCCACGCCCCGCACAAACTGCTCCAGGAGGCCACCGATGGCCCCCGAGGGGCTGGGGGGCACGGCCTTCATGCCGATGGTGCGGCTGTAGCTGGCCAGGAAGGTGGAACGCACGTCTTCCAGCCGGGACTCGCGGTCGCTTGCCGACACCAGCCTAGGAGAGAGAAGGGGGGGTCAGCGGCTGCATCCCGGGGGTGCAGGGAGACTGGCAGCAGGGCTGTGGTGCTGCCCATGGCACCAGCGGGGCCACGGTGCTCAGCTGCTGCGGTGGCCAAGGCAGCACCAGCCCCAGAAAGCTCCGGCTACAGAGTGCTGCTGCCTCCTTGGCCAACCCAACCCAACCCAACCCAACCCAACCCAACGCAACCCAACGCTCTCCCATGGAGCTTCTCACAGCCCTTGGCTCCTGCTCTCCCTCTGGGTCTCCTCCTTCACCAGACCCCAGCTTGTCCCACCCCCAGGGTGCTGTCGAGGCCACAGTTCACACAGACAATCGAGGTGGGGGCTGACAGCTGCCCCTGCGCCAGCTCCCTCCCCTCCCGGCACAGCGTTCCCCGCTGGAGCCCGTCCAAGTGTGCCGTGCCCGGACAGTCCCTTCCAACCCATCTGTGACCATCCCTCGCTTCCACCGGCCCCAGCCTCGGGCGTGTGTGTCCCCAGAGGGGAGGAGAGGGGACAGACAGGGCGACAAAAGCCCCGGGGGCGCTCCAGCTGTGGAACGAGGAGAGCTGAGCGGCATTTTACTTCCGCTCCGCGGCACGGCTGCTCTCTGCAAGCAGAGTAGGGCACGGCTTCCCCTGGGACCCGCTCTCCTCTCCGGCTGATCCACGCACCTGGTTAGGGCTGGGGGGAAGAGAGCAGAGCACAAGCGGCATTTCAGGCGAGGGAGCGGGGAAAAGCAAGACCAGGGTTCAGCGGCAGCTGCTCCAAGCGCTGCGACCTGGAACAGTCCTTTGCTGCAGCACCTCTGCGACGTGCCGGTGGTTTCCAGAGGGAATAAGACATCCCTCAAAAGTCACTCCAAGGGCACAGCGCGAACCTTTCCCCATCAAAAATTCTCTTTAATCTCTCCAGCGCCGGAGCTGGCTATAAATTGGCACAGCTCATTTGAATGGAAGCGTTAACCACCCACAGCCAACAGCTTCAGTCCGGAAACAGCAGCAAGAGGATATGGTGGGAGGCCTATAAACAGCAAGCGATGCCGAGGCAGCCAACTGGGCCGCTGTTTACAGTGTCTGATAATAAAGAGAAGCCAGAGGGCAAAGGAAAAAAGGCAACACATCTCAACACATTAAAAAAAATGCTTTTTGGCAACCTAATTAGGACGTGGAACTCGCAAACCTGCTAGCATTAAAAATAAGCTACATGAAAGCAGGACTTGTTTGCACCCGAGTGCAGTGATGGTAAATGTCACCCGCAGAGGTAAGCGAGGGCGTGCAGCAGTCAGGTCCTGCGTCTTCTGGCTCCTGCACCTCTTCATGGGGCACATTTTGTATTTAGACTCTCGGGTTTCTTTTGTGGAGTAAGACACTCCAAGGCGCAGGGTCACGCAGCCGCCCGACACCAAGCCCCGCAGCCTGGCTGCACCGTTTCCCTCCGAGCAGTTCACGCAGGCAGGCAGGTCGCGCTTCCCGGCAAATCCACGGCACTGCCCCACGACACTTCCCACAGCCTGCCCGCCCGTCGGCAGCTCGGGGTGCGGGATGGGAGGAGGCTGTCAAAGCCCCAGCTCGGAGTGAGCCCTGACAAGCCCCACACAAGAACAAGAAGTAGGCTGTGAAACGCGTACCTTCATCGAGCTGCTGCCAGCTGAGATGGAAAGTGGGAACTTGAATTTAATTTTCCAAAAACTCATACTGTGCTAGGCTGAGAAAAACTCAAATAAAACCACAATGGGCTCCTGAGCAAACAGAGCTGATGCAGAGAGGAGAAAGAGAGTGCAGAGGCCCTGGGTCAAGCTCAGCACAACATCCTTGGGAGCTCTTCATCCCTTCCATGCAGCCGAGCCGTCCCCAGCCCCCGAGCACCCCCCAGCTCTAGCGAGGGGCTGACCAGGGCAGAGCACCTGCAGCATCTGCTGCACGCCCCAGGGAGAAGCACCACCGCTGCTCCCCTCCCTCTGAACCCGCTGTCCCCAGCAGCTGGGCTCCGAAGGGCATGAGCCGATGGTCTCAGCACCCACAGGTTCAGAGCTCAGCTTCAGTTCACATTTCTCTACTGAATTTCCTGTTCCAACGTTAGATCCAACTCCAAGGGCAGCAGCAGCTCACTGGTGATCAGCAGCCACCAAGCAGAGCCAGGTTCGGGGCACAGGAACTGTCACTAACTCAGACGCCTGTCCTTCCGTCCCTTCTCCTCCCTCACCCACCTCCAAACAACCACGGAGCAGCTCAGCCCATCCCCATGGAAGGAGCAGAGCAAACCCCTGCCAGGCCACGTCCAACACCTCTCGTGATTTTTTGATCTCCCAGTTCACGGATCTTGTAGCTTCACCGTAACATGGAGGCAGCTGCTCGGCCCCGCTCAGCAGCACAGCACGCAGCCACGCCACAACGCGAGCCCGTGCAGCCAGCCTGGCTCACAAGAGACACGAGATCTTCATGTCACTCACCCTCTGCCTCCCAAGCACGTACCCAGCTCTTGGTTAAGGGACCGCAAGCGTTTGGCAGCACAACTCTGTCACAGCTCGCTAGCGGCAGCCCCTCATCTGCCACTTCAGTTTCTTGATTGAGAGTTTGCAGCCTGAAGGCAGAAGCTGAGGTTCTCCTCTAACAGCAATTAAAGTGCATCTCCTGCCTTTCAAGCTTCCACAGAGGTGGCTTTCTGCTGGGGAGGAACATCTGCCTCCCAGCCATTCGACACGGCAGGATGCGGCAGGATGCAGGGTCTCTGCTGCTCTGCACCTGACAATGATGTCGCGTGCGGTCAGACAAAATCGGGGTTACGGAAGAAAAGCCCCCCTCCACTGCAGCAAGGATCTGAGCCCAGCGGGGAGACGGAGACGAGCACGATCCAAAAGCAAGAAAATCCGGGTTACCAGTCCTGTCCTGACAAGCATGCATCCTCAAATGCACTCAGTGCCCAAATTCAGTCCCTTCGGGGAAGAGAGAAAAGCCTCTTCTTCCTACAGAAAGCAAAGTGTGTCCCCCCCAAGCCATCAGGCAGAGAAAATGCTGCTTTCTTTCTGAGTTCAGCGTAAGCAAAGAGTGCTCAGTGACGGAATTTGTGGATGGACAGTTTGTTACGGGCTCCCAGGAATCTTCCGAAGCGCCGGGGTGATAAAGCTGCAGCGCTCGCAGCCAAGAGCCCCAAGGAGAGATCTTGTGTTTGAGACACTTACAGGCAAGTGCTAGGGAACTCATCCGGGAAGCTGCACGGGAGAGAGGCGTCTGCGCTCAGGATTGCCTGCTCCCGAATGCTGCCACACCCTGTCACCATCTGCCAGCTGCCAAAGTCTGTGGAAACGGAAGATCCGGGCAGAGAACGGTCCGCCGATCTGGGGCAGAGAGAGAGGGAGACGGCGCCATCAGTCAGGTCATTCAGCCACAAACCTTCCACCAACGCCGCTGCCAGGGACCCGCCGGGCCGGCCGCCAGCAGCGCCTGTGCCGGCGGCTTTGACGCTGGGGGACCAGGGTGCGACACGCAGCTCGGCTGGCGCCAGGCCAAGCCTCTCCTTTGAAAGCGAGGGCAGAGCCAAGCTGGCTGGGGCCGACAGAGCAGCGGGAGCACGCTGGGAGCCGGACGGGACAGAGCCAGCGAGAAGCAGATGGCTGTGCGTGAAACTCGTTAGCGAGATGAGACAGCACGTCCTGGCCCGAATCCCTCGCAGATGTGGCCACTGTGCTGTGCAAGGGGCATTCCCGTCGCTTGCTGTAGCTGTTAGCACATCCTGGGGCTGACGGAGAAGCAAGGCTGACACTTGGTTAGTGCTGGAGAAGACTGAGAGATCCTCGGTCTGGCAGCGTTAGAAAGCAGCTCACTCCCGAGGCATTAACACCAGATCTGAACAGTCTGTCGCTGCTCAAGGCATCCCCAGGGCACCCACCCGCCCCCCAGCATCTGAAGATCTTTTCATTCCCATGTTGGAAGAATGGACCGTGCCACAAGCCAGGCGGCAAAACATCTTTAGAACAGGGAAAATAACCAAGGGAGGGTAACTGTTTGAGGTGTGCAGCCTCCCACCAGGAAAAGAGGAACCATGAAATCCAATAAGTGAATCTGAGGAGCCCCTCCAAAATCTCCGAGAAGAGCCCACAGCACTTGAGACAAACCCAGAGCTCTTGGTTTCCTGGGAACAAGCAATTACTGCACCCCGCTGCAGAGCAGAGTGTACATAGCTGGAAGCACAGCCTGTGGCAGAGCTACTCAATTACACACGACCAAGATCTTCTGGATAATTTATCTGAGATCTGCAGGGCAGATAGCAGCTCCAGCTCTGCTGGGCCAGGTACTCGCACGCTGTCTCCACAGCTAAGAATAGCCGTGGCGCACTGCAGCTGCTCCCCAAGAGAGCAGAGCAGCCAGAGAGACAGGAGCTCCCCAGCAAGGACTTCAGCAAGACTGGGAGGCAGGGGTGGGGGGAGATGCACAGCAGAAAACCTGTTTGCAATCTCCATCTAATTCCAAGCCTGCCATTTAACCAGGCGGATCAATACAGCCAAGTTTGAGAAGTCTGAAACGCAGCCCTGAGCTGGCTGCACGAGGAGAAGGGGAGCTCATGCGGCTCCTCGTGGGTCGGCTCCCCATCGGTGCTGCCGCTCCCGCAGCTGCGGCGTGGGGTAACGCTGCTGTCTGGGAGTTCAGGCTCTGCAACGGCATCGCAGCAGAAAATAGGAAAAACAGAGCTTCCCCTTTGCACAGCTCTTGTTCTTCAGCTGCTCCGTGAACTGAGCTTCAGAGCGTTGGGAGAACCCTTCCCACAAAAAGGTGTTTTTCCTACTGGGCGTACGGGCACAGTGAGAACGAGGGCATTGCACTGAAAGCAGAGCTGCAGCACACACCTTCCGGAGATCAGACAGGGATAACCTGCCCTGGGATGCCAAGAATTCGTAAGGCAAAGCTCGGCAGTGACATCTGCCCCTCTCCTGCCTCTGGAAGATAGAGCTGAGGAGGTCAGCAGGAAGGAGGAGAGCAGCAGAGCGCCTGGGCTCAGGGCACGGGGCCGCACTGGAAGCACAGCGCGAACAGTGCGGGAAGCCAGGGAGAAGCAGAGGAACAGTGCTTCAGTGCAGAGGGAGAGGAGGATGTCACCTCCCCAAGAGCCAGGCAGGACAAACAGGAGTGTCACACGCAGTGACAGGAATTTGAGCTAAAGCAGGAAAGAGGTCTACAGGCACTGGGCTCGGGCTGAAAGCAGCCAGGGACTCGATTCTGTCAGAAAAATAATGAGTTGCTAAACAGAGGATAGATTTGGGGCCAAGAGGAAAAAAAAAAAAGAGGGTGAGTCTGGATGGCAGAGGAGGGTCTGGGCTGCAGCAGCATCTCCAGGAGAAGGTGAAGAGAGCCGAGCAGAGCTCTGCGGGTCTTGCAAAGGGAGAGCAGCCTCAGGAGCCTGCTAGAAGACTGTGGCCATGTGGCAAGCAAAGGAGTAAGACATGACCCAGGGCCCCAGGGACAGTAAAAACATCCCTCTGCCCAGTATCCTCAACCACACTGGTCAGATACGCCTGTGCTAAGGAACATGAGCAGAACATTGTTTCCTGCTTCAGGTGTGTGGCCTTAGCTCCCAGCTGCTGCTCACTTTCCATGGCTGCCAGCTGAGACTGATCTTTCACCATCTCTTGGAGGTGCATCAAGTCCTCGTTCAAATCCTTTCTTGGACAGGCTGATAAAAGCATCGTGTACCTCCAGCAAGACTGACTCTCAGTGGCTCTCCAGCTCTGTAACCCTCCCAGGGTCCCCAACCCTGTCAAGCAGCCGTGCAAACTTCGTTGTCACTTGACTAACCTAACAGCACAGGAGTCTGGGAGTTCAAGGCAGCTAATTCTGTGTCTCGCCTCCAGGCTGCAGAATAAACACTTGTCGATTAATTGAATAAGCTGATTGACTCTGCACTGAGCGCAGGTCGCCTCTCTCCCGGCTTAGATAACAGAGCCGAGCCAGCAGAGCTGAGATATCACGGCACTTTCCCCCCTATCCCCAGAGCCCTCTCAAGGGACGATCCTGAGGAATTGTCACAACCCGTCTCAAACAGCCTCGCGAGACAGCAGGGGCCAGGGCTGGGCGAGACAGGCGGGGAAGGCATGGCGTGGGAAATCTGGCGAGCGCACTGCAAGGGCAGCAGAGCTTCCTAAAAGCTGAGCTCGGCTTGAGATCAAGACCAGATCTCTAGGGTGACTGGATCCCAGTGCAATCCAGTCAATGCAGGAGCTGAAAGTCTCATTTCTACCCTTGAAAGCCCCTCGTAAAGTCTTGCTGCGGAGGCTGAAAAAGGGCTTCAGCGAGGCCCCGGAGCAAGCTGGGGCTGCTGGGACACCAGGACCAGTCCCCACACCTGTAAGAACCAGTTTGCAACACATTACAGCCATGCCAGACGCCGGCTAGCGGCCAGGGCAGTGCGGAGGGTCTCGGGAAGCAGCTGGACGGCTACAGCAAAGCTGGACATGGCTAGAGGAGATGAGATACAGCAAGTCTTCAAGCCACTGTCTCTGCCGCAGACATCTCATGGCAGACAGAGAGAGAACGAAAGTGAACTTCACACACCCACCTCTTCAGGTCCACGAGTGGGAAGAAACTCCCTCAAAAGTGCAAGATTAACAAAATTAGATTAGCAAAACAGAGCTGAGCTGCAAGCTGTTCCTTCACACAGGGAAGGATCTCTGGCAGGCCATAAACTGGCGACTCCTAGCCTCGAACGGTTCCTTTTAATTAGGTCAGTGCTTCCCATGCAACATGCTGCACAAGACGGAGTGTTTCAGAGCACACGGACACGCGCCTGCCCGAGGAGAGCCAAGACCGGAGGCAGAGCAACACTCAGGGATCCTTCCTTCTCTTAATACGTAATAGAGACGAGTGCCAAGCACCCAACAGCCAGGCTCTCATCCTGCCTGGTGCTGCCCCCGCTCACCTGCCAGATTTCTACACACCTAGGACGGTTTGGGAAGCAGCTCATTTGCCAGCATATGCTCTGTGCCTCGGATTGAAGCATTAAGTCGGTACTGTACGCACAGACTGTGGCAACCTGCAGCAAAGGGCAGCAGCCCTTCCCACCTCTGCGTGGGAGGTGTTGGCCACGAGCGCCTGGCAGAGCTGTGCCGAGAGCCCTGGCTGCATCCCAGGCAGGTATCTCCAGGCTGTGCTGGTGCCGTAACAGCCCGAGCAGCCAGCCCTCTGCAAGCACAACCGTTTCTGATTGCAGCACAGTCATCTGTCAGCCAGCAAGCCCATTTTGCGGCGTAGTCGTGCAATAGTTGGAAAAAACATTCCTGTAAACAATCCCTGTCCTGCTGCGGTCGCTATCCCGAGCTGATCGCAGATACAGGCTCCAAGCCAGGTGGCTGTAAGGAGCACGACAGTGCACACGCAGTCTTACTGCCACCAACAAACATCCAAAGCCAAGGGCCAGCAGCTTCTCTGTCCCTCCCTGTGCTCAGCGCGCTCCCTCCAGAGCCACTCCTGAACCCTGCTGCCCGTTCGTAAGGGAGCTCTCTGGGGCTGCTGACCAAACGCAGATCCTCTGTGATTTAACTCCTGCAGATCTCGACTCTTTAGATCACAGTACTCTGGGTTTTATTTAATTGACTTAGCAAAAGCACATTCAACCAAAGATTATCCAGCTGCTAATCCACATTAGTGCTCTGTGCACACACTCTAAATCCCTGACACGGATACAGGGTTTTCTGCAGTGTCAGGGGATGCTTAGACTATTAGTGTCCAATGCAAACACAGAACACGGTTTAGCAAGCCGCTATCCACTCGCACGCGGGGGGTTCGAGTCAATGCACGCTATCTGCCACACTTGAAGCTCTCAGTTTGTAGAACAAGCAGCACCTTGTCCTACTCTGCAAACAATCTATGCAGGATCTTCACACGTGTCTGCCCTCAGCAGATGTGATGTTACCATCACGTTGGGATAAGCTAGAAGGAGTGCAAGGAACGTGCCTTGGCACTGCTCTGCCTAACAAGAACCATCCAGGGACTTGCGGGTACCCAGGAGCTCTGGACCGGAGCAGGTCACTCAGAAGATGGGCTGGTGACGCATTCCTTTCGGACACCCCAGTTCCCCTCCCAGGCCCTGCTCAGCTCTGGCAGCGGCTTGCCTCCCTGTTCCCTCCAGAGCTCCCAGCACGCAGACTGGGCTGTTTACGTGAGCTACCTGAAGGGTGCCTGCTGGCATTTTACAAGGAACCATTTCTTCCTCAACTGCTGCCGCAGTGGTTAAGTGTTTTGTTGCTATGGCCACACAACCAGAGGATTAGGAAGTCAAGTACAGTGGTTTCTTCATCTTAAGAGCCTTGGGTGTTAACCTGCCAGCAGCACTGGAGAGATAAAGGTATTTTTGGCATCATGATTGGTCTCTGAGCTCCTAGCTTTTCCATCCTAGTCCCACCATTTTACAGGCTGTGAAGGGACACAAGAATTTACCTCTTTCTTCTCTACCCAAAATGGGACTTGTCCTTTCCTTCAGGATGGAAAAGAGTGGCTGAAGGTGCTGTGATATCCACTACCTACACAGAGCTCCCTGGACATAGTCTAAGCAGAGAACAAAGCCAAGCGGACTGACACAAACCCTTTCTCTAAAGACAAAATGTACCATGTTCATGCCCCAAAAAGTGCAAGCCATGTCAGTGTGTGCCAAGGCCATGCACTGCTCAAGTCCTCAGCCAGCAGAGCGGTGAGCAGTGTCACCCTGGGAAGGCAGGCACAGCACCCAGCACAGCCCCGCTGAGCTGGCAATGCACCAGGAGGCAAAGGAGCAGGAACGTGCCGGATTTGGTTTGAAAGAGAAGCTCAGTTCTGCTGCTGCCTTGACAATTCCACCCATTCCCTGCAGGGTCTCCAGGCTTCTTTCCTCCAGCCTGCACCCCGAGAGGAGCAGAGGAAACCCCAGCGATGGAGCGCATACAGGTGTACAGCATCTCCAGCCAGCACAAGAGTCACAGGGGAACCACCTCTGTGTGCCACTGACTTCACTGCTGTGTCCTCGCAACCGAGTCCCTTCTCCTGCCCTCTTGGTTCCAGGCTGTGCAAGGGGTTTGCTCCACTTTCATCTCCTATTTCTTCCCCATGCACATTTTTTTCCTCAGCCCAACCCTTCACACTGCCTTGTTCATAAAAGTGAACAGGGATTGGGGTTGGACTGGTGCAGTTTTGCTGCGTTGAAGGGTTACCAAGGTCTTTGTGCCATGGTAGAAGCTATCATAAAGGTCAGAAAGAAATGTTTATAGCAGAATTCACAGAACGTTTACCTCTTATAGTGACAGGATAGTGCAAGTCCTTCTCAGGTCATTTATTGGCACAAGAAAAAGGCATCCCCAGGGTCTCTGGCCCGGCAGTAATAAGCTTCCCCATCACACTTGCCTGCTGCTCCAAGCTCTGAGAGCGCCAGTTCTGAACACCTGACACCAATGGGCGCTACCCATCCAAACACTTACAGACACCTCACCCCGACACAGCCAGAGGAAAGATATTTGCTGGCTTTACCAGCTCTGAGCCCCCAGAACACAAATCCCAGGGACTGTGTGCTCAGCTGCTTCCCGGGATGCTCTTCTCCCTACTCTCTCTTCACTCTCGCAGAGCCGAGTCCAGAAGCAGCATTATAAACCGCTTCTCCCGCAGCACTGCTGCAAGCTCCCTGCCATGCCCGGGCCGAGCAGCCTCTCAGGTCCCGGGAATGGCATGAGACCACACGCAGGAACCGTGGCATTACCATCGTAAACAAAAGCAGCCCCCAAGACAAGCTGCTTTCTCTCCTGTATTCTGTCCTCTTCTTGGGAGATTTGTTTCATCTTACAGAGAATGCAGAGGTGGGTGCCAGTAACAACTCAAAAACATCCTATTGATCTCTTTCCACAGGGAGAACAGCTAGCATCACTTATTGAAACTGTCAGACAGCAATTCTTCTCTGGAAGCAAGAAACTTGGAAAGAAAGTCTTATAAATTTTCAATGCTTTACTTGTTTATTTCCCATGTGATGAGAGAGGACTAAAATTTGGCTGGTGGCTGTTTCTGAAGGGAATCGCTAGAAAAAAGACGACTCATTGGAAAACCTGCAGAGACTACACAAGCGTTTGATGCTGTGAACAGCAACCTCTTATCTAAGAGTCTCTTTATCCCCTGTCGGCCTGTGTTTGCTCCACAGGCTCTGTTCTTTCTTCCCCAGCTTCACTCACCGCTCTGCTTTGCCCTACCACAGCATCAGCCTCCAGAAGGGTGCCAGAATATCCTTTGTTATAGTACGAGATTAGGCTGAGGTCCAGGGTCCCCGTTCCCCGGTTGCCCAACAGGAACATGCAGCCTTCGGGCGAAATCCTTTGCGCTGGCACTGTGCTCGCAGCTTGCTCCCAGCAGATTCTACCCTCTGCTCGCCACCAGCACCTGGAGCTTTCCCACCCTGCAGTGTCAGGAAGGTCGGCAGGTGGAAAGGAGAGGGAACAGGACTGATGCAGAGGGAGGTCTGCCTGGTTTTAAAGACTGCCTCGCCCACACAAACCAGCCATTTCAAACCCCTGCATTCGACACAGAAAGTGCTGTGAGCTCCGAGCATGCAGGATGCAGAGATGCCAGTGCTCGTGGAGTTGAGGCATGCGCTGAGGACAGGCAGAACAAACACCTAGCTGTTATCGGCACGGCTCCTCGCCCCTCTCAATGGGCTGAGGCAGGAGTTTCTGTGTTTGATGGCCAGCATTTCACACAAGGTCAGGCTAGAGAGGAACGGGCCTCCTTAGGCTCGTTTGCAGATACAAACCCATGTGCTCCAGGGTTCTTAGAGCCACACAAATGCAGCCTTGCACTCCCTTTACCAGACTCATTTTGCTAAGAAATGCCCTACTCCATCCCATCTCACCTGGACCTGGGCACTTCCAGGGGGCTGCTTCCCATCCTCAGGAAGTTATCTGAATGGGTCGATGAGGAGGAGCTGGAGGACTTGACTTCGACCATCCCTGTGGAAGGCAGCCTGTCTTCATACTGCTGCGTCCTGCTCCAGAGCACGGCTTGTGGTGACGAGGCACAGCTCTTCCTCCTGTGGGATGGAGGACTGGGTGAGAAAGCTGGCTTTCCCACGTACTCCAGCTAGGAAGTCTTGCCACAACAGGCTGGATGTTACCCCAGCAGCTACAAGCTCTTGTTCCCACTGAACCTGCTCTCCTCCCTCCCAAGGAACCATGAGTCACAGGTGACCGCTCGGTGGCAGGGGTACACTGAACTCAGCCCATCTGAGCCCATCTTTTTTACAGATCACCATCCACGTGCCCTAGAAGTCACTGACAGGAGAATGCATCAGCCCACACACGCACAGTGATTGCTTTGTTTAGTCTGGCTGTAAAAATGCCCCAGGCAAGGGGCCTCCCAGCACAGAAAGCCCACTTCGATCCGCTCTAAACTCTACGGAGTGTATCAGGCTAGGAGCTCAGCCCAGGTGGGTGCCGGTGTGTGCTGATGAGGGTGACAGGGACATGACGCCAGTGTTATTTTCCCTTTCAGTGACCCCCTTCGGGCAGCACTGACCACACTTCTGACCATGTGCCAACAGTCACTCCAGATGCGGGTGCACGTCAGTCCTCTGTGCCGACAGCCTGGAACTGCTCTGGCTTCTCTTCCAGCCAGCACATTCAGTGTGAGTCACTGCCCGTTGCTGCATCATGCCTTAGCTTACAGTACCATCCAGCCACACAGACACACATATCTGGGACTAATTCCTAATTCACTGCTGCCCCATGTTCACAAGATTTTCTTTCTTACATCAGCTTTTTTTTTTCTGGAAGAGTCTGAAGATTTTTTCCCCTTTGAAAACCACAGTGAACTAGAAAAAGACCTCTCTACGTACACAAGTAAAGAGGAAAAGTCTAAAGCAAACAAACTCAAGGACAAAAAGATGCTGTTCTTCCCAGAATCTGGAAGGGTACCTCAGCTTTGACTGAGATCTCGAGCACTGCCAGCAAGTGCAGCTAAAGACAAGCTCACTGTACAGCGGGAAGCATGATATCCTCTCTTCACTTCTTGAAGTGTGTCCACCCTCAAACATCACACCACAGCCTCTCTCAAGCATTATTCCTCTCACATTATCATAGCTGCCAACATCTCCAAGAACAGCCTGCAGAAACAGGCTTGTACAGCTCCACATCAAATGAATCTCCCTGCAAGGCGACCTCGAGACCACCCGTTTTCAGGACAAAACCACGAAGCACATCCCCTCCTCTCCTCTCACGCTATGCACAGCCCAGCTCACCACCCTGCAGCAAGCCCTACCTGTTCCCCGGGCTACACAGCCGCACCAGCCCTGCAGCACCACATCCATGCCCAGTCCCCTCGCTAACACTCAGGCAAGGCTCACAACCCTCCCTTCCCCAAGCTCACACCCACAGCACGGTCCTGAACCTCCACTGTGGTAGCAGCAGCTAACCCCAACACAATCTGATGTCTGCAACAGGAATGAAAGCAACCTAGAGTTAGAAAATGTCACAAAATCAAGCCCAGATACACACAAGCGCAGCAGATCTCTTCCAGCATGCTCTGGCCACTTTGGATCTTACAAAGATCACACGTAGGTTTCATGCTGCAGGATCTAGTCTGCACATCCTGAGCATCAGAGCAACGTAAATGCTTACTGCCCTGCAGCCAGGCAAGTGGCAAGTTGCTCTCTACTAGCTGCAGTCACTTTGCTGCGGATAGGCAAGCACCGTGTATTAACGAGGACTCTGCTGCTCACCTGGCAAACACAGTTTGGGGCTCCCCACTTCCATTTGGTGGTTCTGCAGGAAGATTATATCTTCCCATCTTCAGCATTTTTTAAATTGAATCACAATGTGCTTTAGAAAGGCTGCTGCCACTGGCATGGCTGCAGGCTCAGTCCCAGAGGACTTCCAACTGCCTCCAGCTCAACCCAGATTTAATTTAAAATAATTGTAATATAAAATAGCATTTCAGATGTGCTGAGGGAGAGGAGAGAAAAATTAAACTGAGAGGGGCAGCCCTACAGAAAGCTTCTGAAATCCCCAAACAGCACCAGAAACTCCACAAGCAAGCACAACGACTGTCCCAGAGCAGCAGAATCGCCCGATGCCTTCCCCTGTCCCCGCTTCCAGACAGCCACCTGTGTGTCCCCAGGCGAGTCCTGTGCGACCCTTTAACACCAGGGAGCATTGAGAACTCCATATTTTCCCCGGAAGAATCCTGAAGCAGTGCTGCTGGCAGCAACCTGCTTTCAGCTCACACGTGTTGTGCTGTCAGAGGGGCGAAGGTTCAGAGGGGATTCTTGCCCACCCAGCCCACCTTCCACTAACTGCTGACAGCCTCCTGCATAATCTCTTCCATAAACTGATTAAGCTGCATTTTAGGGCAGCTAAACTTTGTCTGCGCTTTTCCCTGGGGAGGCTGCTGCCAAATGCCATTTTCCTGCTAGTTTGGAACCATCTTTTTTAAAAGTAATGAAATCCTTTCTGGATGAAGTTTAACAGCAAAACTGGTGAAAATGAAACAAAGCTGCTTTTCTCTCATCAGGGGACAAACTTCAGGAGCAACCCCGCAGAAGCCTGACATGGTCTTTAACATGGGATGGTCTCCGATTTTTGGTGCAGAAGTTGTGTAGCACAAGGTGCAGCAAAGCCTCTGACAGCCGAATTCCTCCCTCCAGCGTAAGGAACCCATGCCATGGAGAGCAGACCCGGAGGGTGAGGGACTTCAGAAATATCTTTTCTACTGTGCCCAGAGCCTGCCCCTTTTGTTCTGCAGCCCACTGAGTGGGTATCTCCTCACCATGCTGCTTGAGCCTGTGCTCCTGCTGGCATCAGCTCCACTGCTTCGTAGGTGAAGCTCCCAGCTGCTCCAGGAGAACTTTCCATGCCCAGGGAGAAGTCGCTGCTCAGACTTGTGGTGCTGCCTCGGTCTCTCTGCTCTAGAAAGAAAAGAAAACAGAGCTACCAGAAGACAGCTTGGTCTCGCTCACTTTCTCTCCCTTTAAGCAACACACTTCCCATTTCCCTGGGGCTGTGTTCCATCAAGACCCTAAGGGAAGCACGCCCATTTGTAGACACCTCGATGCGGGGAACCCAAGCCCCCAAGCAATCAACCATTACCAGCACCCAGGGGCGCTGGTGCTCAGCAGCAGCACTCACTGAGCATGCAGATCTCCTCCAGGGTGAAGCCAGGTGGCAAACTCTTCCTTCTGGGGAAGGAAAGACAAGGTTACCTCAGCCCCGCTGCAGGGCTGTGTGGAGGCTGGCCACAGCCAGATCCCCAGAGCACACACCAGAGCAGAGCAGCGGGGAGTTCGCTGTGCGGGGGCTGAGGGGAGGGGATGGGGCCGGTGTGCAGTACGGGACCCTCCTAACAGTCCCAGCCCACACACCCCATGCTTTGAGAGGGTGGCAACAGGCTGCGGGCAGACACGTGCTCATTCAGAGCCTCCAGGGTGGGCTTTCTTTCTGTCCCTCCTGAAATAGGAAGGAGTTAATGTTTAGCAGTGTGTTAAGAACCAGCCACCCCGCTGCCCCCAGCAGTGCCGGATGGAGCTCGCTGTGCAGCCGGCTTGAGCCAGAGCACACACCTCTGGGCTCCCCCGTGCTAGAGCAGCCACAGACAGGCATTAAGCAAAGAGCACATGTCAGCATGGACAGTTTTTCAGAGCACAACGTGGCACCTCACAAGCCTCTGCCCCATTTTGCAGCCTTCAGAGTGCAGAATAAATTAAAGAAAATTGGGCCAGGACACCAGGGCTTCCATCTCCCCACAGGATCAGCACTAACAAGCTCCCTGGCTCTGCAGCCCATGCAGCAGCAGGCACAGGCTCCTTACCTCTGCGACTTCACAGCAGAGAACTCCTCAGAGGTGATGTGCTTCAGAAAATTGAAGCAGAAAAAGAAAATCTGAGCAAAGGGAGAGAGAAGAGCAGTTCAGGATTGAACCCGAGGCTCCATGCAGCCTCTTATCTTGGTGGGGAGGTGCTGGCAGGAAGGAGATAGCAAGAAATCTACAGCTACCAGCCTCCAACGTGCCATGGGCTGCCACCATCCCATCCTGGGCTTTCTCTTACACGTTACGCTGACCCTCTGTTCCCTGCCATGGGGAGGTCCAGAATGGAAAGTGTACAGCAAGACTCCTTATCAATGCCTTGCACACATGCCGCAAGCACACGGCAGGTACTTATACCATCAGTGCAGAATGGAAAAGAGACGGCCGCCAGCTGCTGATATGCCCAGATGACCAGCAAACCCAGCACGACACGCTCCAGCTCAGCACCACAGCTGTGTCACACCTGGACGCACGTGGCACCTGCAGCATCTGTGGTCCCAGGCTCGTGGCATTCATCCCACTGTGCCTCTGCCACCCTGTGTACCTGCGCAGAGCTGAGCCCTTCCCCTCCCGCAGCGGGGAGCGCTCGAGGCAGCCGTGCACCCTGCTCCTGTGCCAGCTGCCCGCTCCACCCTGGGCCATGGGCACCAGGGCAGAGCTCTGGGGGAGGAATGAATGGGAGGAACAATACTTATACAGGGGTCCTGGACCCCTGGAAGATGGAAAATAGGCCAGGGTCCTGCTTTGCTTTTCAGGGGCAGGGGGTTCCCTAGCGATGCGAGTCTGAGCAGCAGAGGATTAGCAAGAGGGTGAGACACACTCCCCACCTCTCGATCTCTATCCAAAAATGATAGTGCAGTGTACTGCAACTATAGCCAGAGAAACAAATTTTTGCTGTTAAACAGTGAAAGATTTGAAGAAAATTACTTCCACCAATCTTACCTGCTTCTCAGCCCCATCTGTGCCCCCACAGACACCCCCTGCCAAAAACACCCACTGGAACCAACACCAGCCGCTCCATGAGCCACATGCTGCTGCAGCACCCAGGCAGGAGGGCTCGCACTCAGGACAAGCACACAAGGCTATCCAGCTTCATTTCCAAGCTCCCAGGAGCCACACACCTTAAGCATCCCCTCTCAGTGCTGAGCTGAGGAGTAAGTCCCAGCACCAGGGGCCAGAATACTAGTGGCACAGCAGGGGAACCGGCAGGACTGCCACCCACCAACCAAACTGCAGCTTGAGAGAAAAGCACTCCCACACCTTATGCATCAGAAAGTGACGGGGCAAGGTTCCTACCTCTTATTTCCAGCACATGGACAATCTTTTTAGAGCCCAGCCAGACTAGTGATATTACCAGGAAGCAGGCAGTGAACACTGCCACCCTAAACACAAACCCTGAGAACAAAAAGCAGCGTTCAGCCACTGCCCCACACCAGCCACTCACCTCTTCTCCTTTACTGAGTCGATCGACTAACATGTGCCTGGAAAGAGAACAAAGGAGGAGGCCGGTCACACGCTGGAAGCCAGAATCAGCGGAAGAGCACAAGGTGTCAGGAATGGCCAGATGCCTGAGCCTCCAGGTAAAAAAAGGCATCAGCCCCCTCTGGGCACAACTCATTGAGAGCTGCCCCAACATCCACCTTTGGTTGTGTGCAAACACCAAAGATGACCCCTGAAGGCTTCTCCCCTGCTGTGCAGGGATGCGTATGCAAGGAAAACTTGGCGTGCCTACCCAAAGAGAAACCAGTCGTAGGCCACTGTCAGGTAGAGAATCTCAGACGGCTCCAGGGATGCGTGGATCAGCCCATCCTGCAAAGCAAATGAGAACAGCCTTCAGGCAGCAGCCCTGGGGATCGGGACTTGAGAATTCATGATCTACTGAAAGCTGTCACATCTTTTGTGACAAGATGGTCAAAAGGAACATTAGTTGCTCCATCACCTCTTCCTGGTGACACAGCCAATCTCCCTCCAAGCAACCACCCCCAGAAGCAGAGCAGGTCCCCAGGTACTCACAGCCCATAAGGAGAGGCGCAGTAAGGAGATGAAGAGAGGAGTTCGATCCCAGCCGGATATACAGTGCACCAGGAGCCCGCTGTCATCTGTTGCAGGCAGAGGTAGGAAGGAGAAGGAAAAAAAAAACCACGATGTTGCAACAAGAGCAATGACTTTTCTTTATGGCAAACATGTAGAGACAAGCTACCCTCCGCCCCCACAGCCCAGGCGCAGCCAACGAGCCAGAACATTTTGGTTCAAATACGGCAGCCAAATAATTGCTCAGAGTGTCCTGGGTTGTCAGCAGCCCCGGCTGATGTGTTGTCCTGGTTCTGACAGCTGCTCAGGACACTCAGTCACCAGGTATTTACATCACTTTGCTACCCAGAACACATACCTACTCAGCTGCAACCCACCGTCACCATCTATCCCCGTACCAGAGAGAAACCTGCCCCAGCTGAGCACTTTCTCAGTCTCGCCAGCATTCCCACTGATACACGCTGATCAGAGGTATGCACGCTCCTATGCTCTCCCGAAAATTTGCAGTGTGAACACAACCACTGCAGGAGAGTCTGCAGCTGGCCATGCGGGTGGAGCCAGCCGCAGCTCCATCTATCCCCCAGTGCTAGGTACAGTCACGGTGCTCAGAGGGAACAGGATGCCGACATAAAGCAATCCACTCCCTTTCCAGGAGTTGGGGTGGCTGTGACAACAGAGGGTGAAAGGGGCTCTTAAACCTGCACCTAATGAGACCTTGGTGGACAAAACACAGATGTCTGGTAAAATAAGCGCAAGAGTCAACAAGCAGAGGAACAAATGCTGCTTCTCTTCAGCTTTGAAGCAGTAAAACTTCAGGTAAAGTGTTCAGATATCCCTCCACTCTTGGGAAGGGAGGGTCTTCAAGGGATCAGCAAGTCCCTCTCTAAGAGGTGAGCTGGAACCCTGAGACACCAGAAACATCACCCTGCTTTGAAGGAGAGAAGTGAAGCTCTCTATAAAGAGTGGCACTAATACCATCAGCTGTTTTTCTGGAGACAGCGACTCCCTCAGTTACACCGCTGGGAGCAAGGAGTTTGCCTTACCATCGCTATTGATGATGGAGATCAGCAGCTTCAGGTAGTTCTGTGTCTGTTGCACAAGGTCCCAGCTCTGCAGAAAGAGAAACATTGATGGTAAGGGTCCAGAACAAGAGCAAAACAGAAATAAACCTGCGACCATTCCTCAGAGTGACAGACTCCACTGGTGCTCTAATCAATTCCCCTAAGCTCTGCAAAAGGCACTCTGGGACAAGAGACCAGGTAGGGGGGAAAAACAAAATAAAAAATAAAAGGCCATCTCCCCTGTCCGCCCAGCTGCCTGCTTGCCTGCAGCCCCACAGCTCCAAGCAGACCATGCTCAGAGAGGCCAACGTGAGCCAGCAAACACCTGCGGAGCGCTGACCCCGTTCTGCAGCCCCCTGCACGTGTGCACTTCACCAAACGGCTCAGCAGATGTGTTACAGCTGTGCGTGCGATGCAGGCAGCTCGATGGGTGAGCAGTCCGAGGTCAGCAGCCTGCTCCCACAACCCAAGCGCTTTGCCCAAAACTCTCTGGCCCTTGTAAATGGCCCCAGCAGCTGCCCGTGGAGCCATTCCCAGCTGCTCCAGATGGGCACTGGACTTGTGCAGTAATGCCCAAGCAGCAGTAGCACCACAGAAGGGCTCCGAGCTCAGAAACCTTCCAGCACTACCAGAAATGCAGGTGAAAAACATCACAGCAAGCTCAAGAGAACCACTCTTGGTCTTGAGAAGATGTGGGAAATTTAATCAGTCTGATCAGAGCCAGAACTAGCTCAAGGAAAATGTGATAGCAGCGGCAAGGAAAGGGCCACATGTTTCATCGTGACAGTGGCAGTGACATAAGTGACATCCCACCCCCAGCAACAGAACACTTGCCGTGTGCTTGCATGTGTGCGTGTAACTGTACTTAAGACTCCCATCAGACAAAGAACACATTGCTCCGCTGTGCAGCTTGCACAGCAACAAAAGAACAGGGAAATGGGGGACACACTTAGCCCAGGGCAGAAAAACATATCCTTCCAAAGTCTTTTATCTGCCCAGTTCAACCCGGTCTTGTGCTTATGCCAGAAGGAATCATCTGATCATCCAGCCTGATCTCTCTGTACCACAAAGTTCTGTTCAGTTTCCCCACATACAGCCTGAAGCTGGCACTCAGCAACATCTCTGCCCAGAGAAGCACCTCAACTAGGGGTGACAGTTCATCACTCCTTTGGCAGCATGTTCCAACAGATCATCAAAAATAACTGCAGCAAGGCTGCTTGTCCTTATTTGAAGGTCTGATTTCAGACTGCAGATATTGCTTCCTGTGCAGCTCTTCCTCCCCAGATTGAAGAATGTTTTAGAATTAATATTTTCTCCCTGCAAGCATACTTACATGTTAACCAAGTCAACCCTCCACCACCTTTGCGATTATCTAAACAGACTAAGAACTTCAGCTTTAAATGAAGCACCTCCTCCAGTCCTCAGATCATTTCTGCATCTATTTATTACACCCTCTTCAATTTCCAATATTATTTTAAAAATATTGGCTGCTCACTATTCTAGTGAACAAGTTTCTAGCCATAAACAAGCTGTGGTCCCATTAGTTCTGCTCCAACACTGCAAGCTACTTTTCCATGATTCTGCTTACGCTGGCACTTGAAACATTATTTACATCACCGCCTGACAAACACCAGCCCAGCATGAGGAGCTCTGCTAGCTCTGCGGTGCTTCCAGCTGCAGCACATCGGAGCGTGACACGCTCCAGCACAGTCAATCATCGCAAAACCCAGGAGGATCAGTAGGTCCAGTGAGGTGTGAAATGGAGCACGCTCATGAGCGGTGTAAGGTGATGCTCCCTGGTACAAACAGACAAATGCAAACCTCAAAGCTTGGGCAAACACACGAGTTTAATTATTATTTGCGATGCTGTTATGGTAATAAGGAAGGGAGATGTGCTACGGTCAGTTAGGATTTTCAACTCTCCTCTCCTAGGACAGGCACCTTGCACATCCATGAAGAAGGCGTCTAGTCACCTGGCTGTTGCTCCCGTACGGGAAAGCTGACCTTTCCCAAGGCTCTCCCCAAGCAGGGAAGCCTGCCCACTGCAGGCACGCGCCTAGCGACGACTGTGAGCAACTAATACCGCTTTCCATCTGCTGGCATGTTCCTCACCTTTGTCAGCAACCTACCTCCCTAATGGATTGCAAACGTTAGGTAAGCTAAAGATTTGATGTTACAGTCAGTTGCCTCGGGATGCACCAAGGCACAGAGCTTTTGGGTAGAGGATTTCCACTGCTACTCTGAACACTCCAGTCTGCAGTCCCACTGGGATGGCGTGAAACGAACCAGATCACAGCAACAGGAGCAAGTCTGACTTCAGATCTTTACTGATCCTTCCCGAGTGAATCTCTGACCTCCCAGAGGTGCCTGCTTTGCTCACCTGGTACTCGCTCCAATCAATATTCAGACATTGGGTCAGAGAGACTGGGATACTTAACGGAGCATCTACATAATCCTGCAAAAAACCCAAACACAACCGATAAGAGAAAAGCCATGACCTGAAGGCAGCAAGTTCCAGAAAAAAAAAAAAAAAAAATCAAAACAAATGCCTCATGGTGCATCTAGAAGAAAGCGTCTCAGCAAAGCATCTTTGAATGCAAAGACCTGAAGGAGAAAGAACAGCCTCTTAGAAGGACCAGCGGACAAGAGGAGCTTTTCTGTGCTCCCAACAGTGAAAGCCAGGGAGCAGGCACCTTAGTTTCTGAATTCCTGTAGGGCTGCTCCCCTCACCCACCCCTCTCAGCAGGAGACAGAATACAAAGACAGAACTGAGAACAGAGGTTATTAACAAGATCCCAAATTCAAAAACAGGAGCAGCCCATAGCCCCCATGAGAGGTCAAGCATCCTAGACTTCAGGATAATTCATTTATTTTACATACAAATTTTACAAGGAATAATTTAGTACATTCCCTATCTGTTTTGTTTGTCCTGCTGGTTTCCTTCTTGTGATCAGAAATAAGCACAGGACACATACACCATCGCTCAGGAACTCTGAGGCAAGACTTAAGCCCAGCAGAGCCCTCAGCTCTCCATTTTGTAACACCCATGTACCTGTTTCCAGTTAAATATGAGACCTTCAGCTGTGTAATCCCGGTCTTTGTACTCCTTAAAAAATTCACAGCCTGCAAGAAAAGAGATAATAAACAAGCGTTCAGCTAACTGATATCTAACAACTGAAGTGCCCTGTGGGACTGGAAGTGCTGTCAGCCCTGGGCTGCAGAGCACCAAACCAATCAAAACTGCTGCCTGCAGGAGGAGAAGAGCAGTAATCATCACTACAGTGTGCAGCACGGCCCCCAGCAGCAACAACCCCGAGCACTCAGCACTGAACACACTCACACAATAAAGGGCAAACTCCAAACACACAGCAAACGTGGAGTTGGAGGGACTGATTTCCTTCCTTTCCGCACAAGAGGTTTCACCGGAGTTTTGCAGGGCCACGGGCTTTTGCACAGATCTAAGGCATCAGCCTGACACGCTGAGAAGGAACCAGCAAAAGGAGGTGTTGGCGGAGCCCTGGGGAAAGGCAGCGTTCACAGGGCATCTGCTGCACGGAACAAGAAAGGGCTCTGTCAGAGGCAGCTGTGATTTCTCTCACATTTGAGTCGTCTCTTTCAAACACGCGAATTGCCCTGTCTGAAGAAAGCAGGTACATAACCACTTCTAAGGTTTCCCCCAAGCCCTCCTCTCCTGAAGGTTCCATCCTTTGGCTCCGAGCTTCTCAAACAACTATTTGAAGTCTCTGCTGCAAACTGCAGCCTCTTAGTCACAGCTGAGCAGCACCATTAGCACTGCAGCTGCCTGCAGGCTACACAAAACCCCCCTCCCGACGGACTGTGTGTGCCCCAGCAGTGCCACGGCGCCCACGCTGCAACCACACCACTGTGCCAGGCACCGAACACAAGCAATGGTTCCTACCCTGCACGTCACAAGTAACTCCCATGGTGAAAAAAATCTTTGTGCAAGGACTAGCCCTCAAAAACACAGTCAGGAAGCATTCAGCCAGTTGGGATTTAACTCCAATTAAACAAAAGCTTAAAACAAAGAGTGGGGGATTACAGCAGTAGGTACTGGCATCTGCAAATGTCAACTGCTAGTCAAATGGAAGAGTTTCTGCGCTGGAAAGCACAAAAGCTTCTGCAGATAGCCCACTTTAACACAAGCCTTTCACCCTAGACAGTCATGTCTGGACACTGCTTCCCTCACCCAAGACAAGAGGATCTCAGAATAACTTTAGAGACAAATTACAAAATAAAAATTCCTTCAGTGCAAAGCTGGGAACATCAATCAGAACAGACCATGGCATTTAGCCAGTCACTTAGATTTACCAGAATGACAATGTTCCCCTCTGGCCCAGCGCGGCTGAAATCAGGCAACACCTGCAGGGAGGATTTCCAGTTTTATAAGGTTTACCTCTAGCACGGCAGTGAAGAGCTGCTAAGAGACAGCAGCTGTCCCAGCTGGCAGAGGAGGAAGGACCACCGCTGAATATTGCGTACAACATCCAGGTCCCCATACAGCAACAACTCCACAGCTGAGCTCTATAGAGCCACTTCTTCCTCATTCTGTACAAACCCTACAGAAGGCCTGTGTACACTCTCTCCCACAGTCTAGGTCTGGTGAGGCACATGGCAGCAACATATACCTGTGCAACGTGCTACAGAAACCCACAATACTCCTATTTCCATATGCCTCTGCAATCTGCAGGGCAAACCGGACAGAAATCTTAATGCAGCTTCTCTGAATTGTCATTATTTTTTGTATGAAAGGAAGAACACTCTTTCTTTAAAAAAAAAGATGCTTAAGGGCAAAAACTAGTAATCAAGGAAAAGTTTGGGTTTGGATCATCCACAACAGTTTTGCTGGGTTTTTTTTTTCTTTTCTTTTCTACCTCTCCCTTTCTTGCACAAGGTCTTGCAGACAGAGCTCAAGCACAGCAGTCTCACCTCCAATCCTGTCACCGAGCCTGACACCAGCAGGCAGGCAGCAATATTCAGCTAATCTTGAAGAGTGCAGCAAGTGACCCAGCAATGGTTGCTAGGTACAGGGACTAATATAGCCAGGGAGACGGGCTGGAGCACTCTGCATCCCAGCTGTACACTGCAGATCAGGCTAACAGTTCTGCCTGGCACTGAGAATATCTTACACTGGTGCTCTGGAACACTAGGATCAGAAAATACTTTTAAGAATTGGGGTTTTACATAACACAGAGACGTATTTTGCATAAAGTAGTAGTTTGGAGTTGCGGGGGTGTCAAAGGCCACCTTAACCCCAGCTCCACCTCTGGGACTTTTTCTCCACGCTTGAATTCATTAGAACTGCTGAGAAATTATTTTGCCACCTCAAAGAGTGCCTAATGCTGACTCACACCACCAGATCATCCGGATTTGTTGCACTGTTCTCAATTTAAAAGAGCTTCTCTCCAGAGGGAGCACGGGAAACATTTAGCAAGTCACAGTCATTTCACTACGCACACACACAGAAGTAGCTCCCAGTCCCCAGAAAGGGATTGTCACCTGTCCCTTGGGAGTCTCTCTGGACATCAGTCCTGTACCTGGATATGGGATGGAGAGAAGCGTGAAATCAGCATAACGTTGCGCTTTGTCCACCTTCTCAGAAGACGTCACACTGCACAGGACAAGAGGAAAACAGATGACATTTGTAGAGTATTTTTCGTGGAGACACTGGCACCCAAAAACCTACATGTCACATCTCCCTGCACAATGACTTGACTCAGGAGTGAGCAGGGGCAGAACTTACTCAATGCACCCAAATAAAAAGGTAGAGGCCCAAAATACTCAAGCTTTCCTCTGGAAAGGAGAAATATCTCTCATCTGTTCCTATACACAAGCAGAGGGCTCCTGTACTCTCCCCGTTCTGAAGGGGTGACTGTCACATCACTGCCAGCTCTGCGGAGAAAACCTGCTCAGACTGCAGATACAGATGAAAGCCATTATCTTGCCCATTGATACAGCTTTGTCTGACCTAAAACCTTGAGGTTCTCTTTACAGCATGAACTAACTGATCCTGCTGCAGGGCTCTTCCAGGGACTGCTCCCCGGTTGCCGAGTCCATGCCCAGCAACAATTCACATGGAAGGGCTACACCAGCTACCACCCACAGCCTGCAGAAAAACAAACTCGGACTCACTTCAAGCCAAACTTCACCTTCTTGTTTTCCACCATCAGGTCACAGATGTATCGGACAGACAGGTATCGAAGCAGCTTGATGTCGTGTCCTCTGACTTTGTCAAACAGCTGGGAGTCTGCATTCCTGCAAGACAGAACGAGGCAAAGCAAGATGAGCATGGGAGACTGACCACCCTGAGCCTGACTCTTAGTGCAACGCTGCCACAGCTCTTCCCTGAGCTGCTTCTAGCCACAAGCGGCACAGCACGAGCCTCGTCTCCACAGGTCAGAGTTAGACGCTGCGATGAACTGACACTGCAAACTTCATGGTTAGGGTCTCTCCCCACATCTCACTCTGTGCTGCAACAAGCATGTAAGATACAGAACAATTTCTCCAGCCTGGAGATGTACTTTTGGAGGAAGTAAACACTTCTGTGTAATTCAAACACCTTTTAAATGGCACTACATATTCCTGTCTCCAACCCTTCCCTCTGGCAATAGATCAGTAGGCTTCAATTACACCGGGTTCAGCCAGCCATCAGCATCCAAGACTCTTTTTCAAAGGCAAGGAAAGTAAGACTGAGCTCAGTGATGGTCTCAAGCCTGTACCCAAAGCCCAGCCTAGGAAAGAGCAGAACTGAGTGGCTGAGCCAGTCAGCTTTGGTCCAGACTCCCTTTTCCCCGTCCCAGAGATGCATACAAACCTAAGTGCAGAATCTTCCTCTGAAATGTCTTCTGCATCTGCCCAAGCATCATCAGAACCCCCTGCAAGGAAGGCATTAAGAACTGAAGCTTGTGGAAACCAACCCAACCCCCAATCTGACAAGAAACACACACACACAAAAAGGCCGTGGTTTGGTGCCCTCTCTCCACACATAAGCACTCTCAATAGTTCCCCACGTTTCCTCTCCCTGAAAAACCTGCTTTCTACCGTAGCCCACTCTCCCCTGGTCATTGCAATGGACCTAGGCAGGACAAACCCATAACTGACAGCCAGAAGGACACTCCAGTAGCACTACACACTCAAGCCAAGCTTCACCCAGTACTCCCCTGAAGAGCTTTCCCTAGAGTCCAGTGTATCCAGTATATCAACAGGATTTGGTTCCCAACGATTAGCCCAGCAGCAGCTAGTTCTTATCCTCTTTCTTCCATTATTCCCACTCCTGGTGTTGGGGAATCAGAACCCTGAATCCTTTGGGCTGACTCGCCAACATGCTTCCCAACACTCAGTGTTCAGCCTCAAGTTCTTTTATCCCTGCTTCTTATGGGCTAAGGCACCCTGTCCTGTAGCATGGTGCTTGGAAGTGGATATGAGATTTCAGTCTTTGCTCTGCTACACAGAGCCTGACACAAGCAGGTCCCCGCTGGAGCTCTGCACAGGCTCTGGGGAAGAGCTCGCCCTTGTGTGCAGGTCACTGTCCCGGCACCGACCAGCCTCACCCCGCAGACAGCAACAAACGGTTCCTCACTCACCTGAGAAGATATAGTTGTAACCAGTGCGCCCATAGAGCTCTCCCCAGCCAGCCAGCGTCGCTGATCTGCAAATATGCTGGAGGAAGATTTTGTTATTAACCACACTGCTCCAGGAGTCTATCCCTCACCAGGTCTCTGGCCCGCTTGCTTTCAGGTTACACAGAAACGGCTGGTACCCGCAGGTACCACCTCTCCGCAGCCTCCCCTGCAGCCCTGGTCCGGATCGAGTTCTCCGAATGTATCAAACTACCAAGTGCCTTTATCTGTAGCTAGTTTTTAAATCCCATTTTCATCTCCAGTTCTCCAATTCACTAATACAGTCAGATCCCACCAAGTCAGCAATGTCCATCCTCTGTTAACACCCTGCTCGGGCCTGATTTCCGTATTCCTACGGATCAGACTATGGATGGCCCCAGCATGATTCCGGGCAGTTCACTCCTGCAGGTTCGGCCACCATGGCTTCAGTCGAGCTAGATTAAAACTGTCACAGGTACGATTTCGCTATTCATACCGTGTTTCTAAATTGAACTAAGAAAACCGAATTAAGCTACTTAAATTCTAGATGAGATTACTCCTGCAGGGCTTCAGTGCAGTTTAAGTAATCCACATCAAAGTGAATCTAATTTCACTTCCTTACAGATCCCCTTGCAGACAAGCCCACACATTCATAAAACCATTTATGCCATCTTGCCTCCCCAGGGAACAGACAAGGGAAATTTCTCTTTAGAGAGAAAAGTTATTCAAAGGGGGCTCGCTGCTGGGAAGAGCAAGGGGCAGAAAGTGACAATAGTTGTCTTTCCCCTCTCAAAGACCAAATATCTCTGGTCCTTCAGAAGGGATATACGTATGGAGAAGATGTTAGCTCTTTGGTGCAGTGCTCGTGACATGGCGGGGGGGGTAAAATAGCCTGAAGTCCCCACTGATGATTTACGCAGCCTAGACAGCAAATGCTACCTACTAATACAGGCTGCCTGCTCGTACCAGATTTTTACAGCATTTGGAAAGGTGACAACCAACTGAAGAGGTGGCTGCACAGCTCAAACGGCAGGGAGAAAGGTCATTTTCTAAGGTGAGACAGGTAACCCATGGAGCTTTACCTTTCCCTTGTACAGAATGACTGGGCAAACAAATCGTCCTCTACACCTCGCCATCTTACTTCGGTTGATAAGGTCCTGCAGCTTGCCAACCTGCACAGTGCTCTCAAACCTAGTGGACAGAGATTCGGGTCAGTACACAGAGCATCTCCTCACATGGCTTTCAGCGAAGCTGCTACAGGCACCCTGGGCTGCCAACCCCATCCCTTTCGCCTAGAAGCCAGCTCTGAAGTCAGCAAGCAAGAAGTCGCTTCTGTAAGAATTGCTTCCGCTGCTGTAAAACATGTACAGATGCTTTCCAGTCTCCTTTTCTCTATTTTGAAAGAGCAGCTGCAAGCACCTTCAGGAGCTGGCAACACGAGCGCTGTCAGAATGGTCTGCTACAGACTGACGCGTGGATTACTAACGAAGGACCACTGGAGTAAGCCAGTGTCTACAAAAATGTACGTTCTGCTTTCCTCCCCAGTACCATCATCAGAGTGAATTCACCATCAGAGCGATAGTTTTGTAAGGAAAAATAAATAAAATAGAACTTGAACATCCAATGAACCTTAGTTCTGGTCACTTGAGTATTTGCTGGGTAATGAGACAGCAAATAATAAATCAGCTAGCAGGCTGAGCAGGGCTGTTAGGTTAATGTCAGCTGCATCTGCAGATCTAAATTTTGTTTGGTTTCCTGGTTAAAGTTAAAATGGGAATGTGTTCCAAGTTGGAGATGTTTTGGAAACAAGTTAAAATTGCTGCAATTTGTCCGAATACCAGTCTACATTTGATAGCAGTCCAAATTGACTTCTGAACTCCACAGACTTTCAGGAGGAACCGTCAATGCAAGGAAGACTAGAGCTTCCACAAGGAATTGGAGAAACATCCAGACTGATACAATGGAAACCAGCTGAAGTCTGCACATACAAAACCGCGCAGCCATGCACTTAGAGACGATTAACAAGAATTTCCAGTTAGCTCTTTCCAGTAGTGGAGATGAGCAGAAGAGCCTAGATGAGCTGGTTGATCTCTGGATGCTGTAGGTTATCAATGCGGTAAGTCGGAAAGAAGGGAGAAATAAGATCACGGAAACTCTCCAGTGGGACGGAGAAGTACCAGCGTTACCGTGCAGAGCACGAGATCTCAGCTGAGAGAAGGCACCTGATTCTAGAGACCTTCCCATGCCTGGAAACGCACAGCAAGGTGACGAGGACGGCCAGGGGACACTGTGCTGCAAGAGAAACCACCACGGAGTGACTGGCAGAGCAGACGAAGATGAAGTGAGGACACAACCATACACACATTAGGGTGAAGGAGAGAACTTACCATGGAGGGGAAGAAGAACTCAAAGGCGAAGGACAGTGCTGCCCCAAGAACAAATACACACCTTTACGCTGGAAGTTAACAGAAAGTTGCTTCAGAATCAGTGAGACTGCAGTGCAGCCTGCCTGCAGCTGCCATTCTGGGAAGGATTATTAACATGGAAATTGATCTATTTATGGAAAAGAGTACACAAGGTGCTGCCATCAGGAGCAGAGAATCAGTAAACAAGACGTTCAAATCCTACAGCTGTGTATTTCAGACAGGCCTGAAGCAGAGATGCTTCTCTTTGGGCAGCCATAACAGCACTGGAACCAAAGCGTTCCTCTCACATCCTCAGATTATTGCAACCGTGATTGTATTTGTTTGGAGTGCAGACACCTAACAGGATCGTCAGGTGGAAGCAAAGATGTTGCGTGTGTCCAAGATCGGGACGTTTTCATTAAGCACTGTAAGACAATGAGTAAAGACCTGAGCGCGTCCCTCCATTTCCATTGATGGCACGACCTGCCCGCTCCTTCTGGGGAACAGCAGCGATTTCCAAGTGCAGGGAAGGCACTCCTGGCTGTCAGTCGTGCTCTGCTACTTTCTGTGGCTCCTCATAAGCAGGACCTGACCAAGTGGCATTCAGGCCAAACATACACACCAAATTCCTCCTGCACCTGCCTGATTTCAGAGTACTGTCAGCAAACTTTAATGAAGCAACATCCCTTCTTCCCCCAGCTGCCCAGTTACAGAATGAACAGGATCACGAAACCGATCTGGGTTAAAATATAAATCTTCCGCTGATTCCCCGCACAGCTTCAGAAGCAGCTGTACCAGCAGAACCGATGGGGCAGCGCAGAACTGGCATAAGTGAGAACTGCTTCAAAAAAACCTTGGTATTCTCAGAGGTGTGAAGCATCCTGCATGCTTCAAGGAGATCTTACCAGCTGAGTAAGAACATTACAAAGACGACAGGCAGTCAAAGACACCGGGGTCCTAGAGAGAGTGTCCCATTCACTGGAAGAGGTTCTCGTGCTCTGTAACACAAGAGCAACAGTCTGTATTTCATAATTATTCCATAGAGTGCAATGATGAAACGAGAAGTTGGACTCATCTAAAAATTACTTAGAGGCTTTTCGGAGATTGTCACCCCAGAAATCAAGAGGAGAGAGATGATGACAGGTAGACTGTTTCTGTGACTCTCTGGGACAGCAAATCAAGATTTGGAAACAATCAGTATTTAATTGTTAACTGCCACTGCTGGCTTGCAAAAGTCTCAGAAGAAAACGGGGCACTGAGTGCAAGTTTTGAATACTCGTCAGAACAAACGAGCGACCTTTCCTCTTGCAAGAGCAGGAAAAGCAGAAGCATTTGGTTTCTCTTCCCTAAAGACACTCCTTGTTACATCTACAGCTTCAGACTTCAGTTTTCCTTTTTAGCAGCAAGGGGATTTAATATTTTCTAATTTGTTCTAACCATGAAGCAGAAATTCTCCCACCTCACCACCAGTTGTGGCTCTTTTCCAAAGACCCCCTCCCACAGCACCCGGCCCGCGTGCCAGCTGATGGTTTGCCTTCCTCAGGCAGAGCAGCTGGACATGCGAGGGAAGCTTGGTGACCACCATCCTTCTGAACACGTCACTCTTGTCATGGACACAATTAAATTGAATTACATCTTGTTGGAAAAGAAAAGATGAGAGGCTGCTGTTAGAGCTGCAGGAAGGAGCTACCACTCAGCCAGAAGCGAGACCAACACGATTCTGAGCTTGTGGGGCAAAGTCCAGAAACACATCGGCTTAGACTTATACTGGACTGCAAACATTTCCCATTCAGTCCCTAAACCTCACCGCCCACCAACCCACACACTACAGTGGCGGCAGACGATTTCTGTCGAGACTGTCTCGTCTGTCCAGCCCCTCTCAGCCCCCTCCCGCCCCAACATGCTTTCCAGACTGAAACTTCTCTAACCAGAGGCCTTCCAGCAAGACTGCAGATGCTTCACCAAGACAGGGAGAGCACCACAGTCCTGCTCCCAGCCACGAGCTCCTTGGGCAAGCTGCAGCACAGCACCCGTTAGGGTCCAACGCTGCGCTCGGGTCACCCCAGGACTGTGAGCAGAGGGGCTGGCGCTGCCCCGGAGCACCCCCTTTCCTCCGCACCCCTCCGGTTACAGGTTGAGCTTCGCAGCTTTCACCGAGGAAGCCCAAGAGACTCGGGGAGCTCGGCGGAGCCCCAGGGGAACTCGGCAGCGAAGCACAGCCCTGGCAGGCAGCGAGGGGGGCCCCGGGAGCGGCGAACGCGGCGGCTGACACCACCGGCTATAATTAGCCGCAGCGCAGCCCGGCGGGGCTTCCCCCGGCCGCCGGGAGCCCCGGAGCGGCAGCGGCTGCCAGCAGGCGCGGAAGCTCCCCGGGGTGAAACGCGAAGCCGCCTCCGCCACCTGTCAGCCGTACGGAGCCGGGAGCACCGGGAGGGGACCGGGAGGGGACCGGGGGCCTTACGGGTCGCGGCCGGCGTCGCGCTCCAGGAGGACGATGTGCCGCGGGTAGTGGGCGCAGACCTCGCCGTGCGCGTTGGGGATCACGCTGTAGCGGTAGTCGCGGCCGAAGAGCTCCAGGCACCGCCGCTCGATCCGCTCCACCTGCGACCAGCCACCGGTCAGCGCCCGCCGCGCCGCCACCGGCCCCCGGTCCCCGGCCCCTCTCGTCCCGATTCCCTCACCTTAGCAGCGGCGCTGCCGCCATCCTTGGCGCGGTACTGTGCCCGGGAGAACTCCAGCAGCAGCTCGGCCAGGGCGCGGTCCCCGGAGCCCGCCGGGGGGCAGCCGCGGGCCGCCGCCATCCCCGCGCCGCTCACCGCCGCCGGCCCATGGCTCCGCCCGGCCTGCTGCTTCCGCTTCCGCCCCACTGGCCAATCACCACCGCGAAAAACCACGCCCCTTCCGCTCGCCCGCTTGCGTCATCGGGGTGCGACGCGCTCCGGTTCGCTGTGTCTCTGAGGGTTCGCTCCGGGGCTACCGAGCCCTTCCCCGCCCCGGGGGCCCGGGTCCTCTGCCCTGCCCGCTCGCACCGGGCAGCGAGCGGCCCCCGCTGAGCCTCCAGCGGGTGAGGAGCCGCCTGGCTCTCGGTGCGAGCCCGGAACGGGGCCTGGCGCAAGGGCTGGGCAGCGCCGAGGCACCGCAGGCGTGGGGCGGCCTCGGGGGCGGGCTGTGCCCCCAGCACCGGGGCTGCAGCGAGGCTCTGCCTAAGGCACGGTCAAGCCCGCAGAGAGACGGGAGCGAACGCTGGCAGGCACCGCGGGGCGGGTCTGGCCGTGGCGCTGCTCTTCGTAAAGAACCCGAAACAGGCAGAGACCCCCCCCGGCAGGGCGCGACCGCACGCCCCGAGCCGGGCGCAGTGCCGGCTGCGGGTGAACGGTAGCACCGGGGTCGGTGCCCTCCCGCCGCGCAGGCAGAGCCATCCCGCACCGGGGTTAACGGGCACGGCCGCTAGGCGAACAGCTCCTTTGCCCTGGCAGGGGACCCACGGGGGTTTTTCACCCGTGCCTGTCCGATTTCCACATCAGCTGCCAACTGTGACCAGACTTGGAAGCGAACGAGGCCTCGGGAGCGTGTCCCGAGAGCCGGGCTCGGCAGTAGCTGCAGCCAGCACGGTGCAGCGGAGCCGCCCCCCTCGGGGCGCTCGGGAGGGGCTGGACCGAGCCCGGCTGCTCCCAGGGCCTGTGCAGGTTTCCCCGGGGTCGCGGAGGGGCCGGGAGGATGAGCCCCAGCCCCGCGGGCCCGCTCCGGCCAAACACACCCACGCGTGTCTCTGCTGGAATGAACCGGGGCGGCCGCGGGGGGCCCTGAGCAGCACGGCGGGGCCGAGCGGCCGCCTCCGGGCGGGGACAGGCCAGGGAGCGGCCCCAGAAGGGTCGGGGTAGCGGCACCGCCTCAGCCCCGCCTCACCGAACCTTTCCGAACCTGGCCGAGCGCGGCGCGAGCCGAGCCGAACCCCGGCGGGCGGAGCCGAAGCGGCCCGAAGCCGCCCGATCCCCGGGGCGCGCTGGGCTCGGCTCCGCAGTGGCGCGAGGCGGGGAGGGGAGGAG
>WKFP01014363.1:116651-131594 GCA_011057875.1 Pterocles orientalis
CCCGGCGTCGCGGGCTCCCCCCCACCTCCCCGCCCGGCAGGATGCTGCCCTCGCAGGAAGCCTCCAAGCTGTACCATGACAACTACGTGCGGAACTCGCGCGCCATCGGCGTGCTCTGGGCCATCTTCACCATCTGCTTCGCCATCATCAACGTGGTGGTCTTCATCCAGCCCTACTGGGTGGGCGACAGCGTCAACACCCCCAAGCCCGGCTACTTCGGGCTGTTCCACTACTGCGTGGGCAGCGGGCTGGCGGGCCGGGAGCTGTCGTGCCGCGGCTCCTTCACCGACTTCAGCACCATCCCCTCGGGCGCCTTCCAGGCGGCGGCCTTCTTCGTGCTGCTCTCCATGGTGCTGACGCTGGGCTGCATCACTTGCTTCGCCCTCTTCTTCTTCTGCAACACCGCCACCGTCTACAAGATCTGCGCCTGGATGCAGCTGCTGGCAGGTACCCACCGACCCGGCCCCAACCCCTCCCCGACCGGGCACCGGCCCCTCCGACCGGGTACCGGCCCCCTTGATCGGGTACTGGCCTCCACAAACCGGGTACCGGCCCCCTTGACCGGGTACTGGCCTCCCCAACTGGGTACCGGCCCCCCCAACCGGGCACCGGCCCCCCCAACCGGGCACCAGCCCCCTTGACCGGATGCCGGCCCCCTCGACCGGGCACCAGCCCCCTTGACCGGGTACCGGCCCCCCCAACCGGGCACCGGCCCCCTTGACCGGGTACCGGCCCCCCCGCAACCGGGTACCGGCCCCCTCGACCAGGCACCGGCCCCTCAACCAGGTACCGGCCCCCCCGACTGGGCACCGGCCTCCCGAAACCGGGTACTGGCCCCCCTGACCGGGAACCGGCCCCCTCAACCTGGTACTGGCCTCCCCAACTGGGCACCGGCCAACCCCAACTGGGCACTGGTCCCTGAAGGGCCTTCTCCAGGCGTTGGGGCAGGTGATGGGTGTGGGGGGATGTGGGGTTTGTGCCGGGATAGCAGCAGTGCCAGGAGCGGGCAGTGGGTGTTGGCACCTCCCCAGGCACTGGTAGCAGGGGCTTTGGATGCAGGGAACATCAAGATTGCTCAGGGAAGCTGGGCTGGGTCCCAAGTGCTGAGGGGCCATGGTTTCAGGAACCGGCCCCAGGGCTTCCCGGGACACCCAGGAACCAGCCCCAGGACTTCCCGGGACACCCAGGCCAGGTGCTGGCACTGACAAAGTACCAGGAATGGGCACTGGCACCCAGGGCTCCCCAGGCACTGGCATCAGGGCCACTAGCCGCAACGGACACTGGCGTTGCCTGACAAAGCTGGGCTGGCTACAAGTACTCTGGATCCATAGGACATCCCAGCCACAGGGAACCAGAGGGCTCCCTGGGACACAGCAGAAAAGGTGGATCAGGGACCCACCTCAGGGGACACCAGAAGAGGCACCTGGACAGCCTGGAGCACCCCAGGACAGCCAAGACAGGCACTGGCCTTGGGGCGCCCCAGTACACCCCAGCTCACCCCAGTAAACCCCAGTCAGGGACCAGCTTTGGAACACTGTACAAGAAGGTCCATCCCACAGAGTCAAGGACCAGCTGCAAAGGTGCCCTGGGACACCCTGGAGCTGGGACCAGCCCCCTGAGGACCCAGACCCCCCCCATCAGGGGCTAGTCTCCCTGTCTTCCCAGCTCCAAGGGCATCCCACCCCCAGGGGACACCTGCTTCAGGGGAACCCCTAGCTCCTGAAGGGACCCTGTCACTGGCAGGAGCCCGTGCTCGGACCACTGCCCCCCATCCCTGTAAAAGCACCTGTGCACAGGCAGACCCTCCAGCTCCTCCTTAAAGAGTTGCTGTGCCCAGACCCCCTCCCTCTCTCCAGCATCACAAAAGGGCTCTGAGGGCAGAGCTTCCCCCGCTCTCTGCATAAAGAGACCCCCAGTACAGCGCTTCCCACAAAGGGACACCACATTCACCTTCATGTCTCCTCAGAAGTGACCGCAGGCTCCAGCCCAGACATTCCCTCCAAAAGCCACCCTGTCTATAAATCCTCCTCAGCTCTCTCCACAAAAGAAACCCCACTGCAGGTGTACCCCCAAACCCTCATAGATTCACTCCTTGAAGGGACACCATCCAATAACCCAAACTTTTCCCAGAGGGACACCTGATGTGTATATTGATGAGGATTCCAGGTATCCCCTTGTGTGCAGACCTCCAAGCTGTCCTCCCTGAGGGTCTGTCCTCCCTGAGGGTCTGTCCTTTTGGGAGAAAGTCCCTGAGAAGAGATGCTGAGCTTTCCCTGGCAGCGGGACCCTTCACTTCCTTCTCTCTCCAGTTTTACCCTGTGTGGAAAGACATTGCGTTACTCCCCACTGCGTACAAAGTGTGAATAGACCCAGAGCTTCCACCAGAAGGACCCTGAGCCCCCCACATTCTAATGAAAGGACACCAGTCCTCCCCCCTGAGAGAAGGGCCCCCATCATTGATGCGGGGGGATGTAGCCTGGCTCTCTCCCTTGCAGCTGGCTGGGGCTGGAAAGCCTGACCTCCCCTCACCCAGATCAGGACCACAGCCAGACCCGGAGCTGCCTTGGGCTTAGCAGGAAATTCCTTCATCTTTAATTTTCCCTGTCCCAAAGATTTACTGGTTTAAGGCAAGCTCAGAGCCCAAATCCCACTGATTGTCAGCAGCTTAATCAAGGGGTTTGGAGCGCCTGGGCAGCGCTGCTGCTGCACGGGGAGCTGCGTGGCGGAGGGCGCTGCACCGATGGCAGCCCTGGGCTTGCTCCTCAGTCCTTCCCCAGGGCCCAGGCTTGGGTGGCCACAGCAGCACCCTGCTGCTGTCACCTCTGTGTACCCCTCGCCCTGCCCTGCTCACAGTTTGCGCCTGGCAGCTCCTCTTGTGTTGCTTACCACTGCATTTGTGAGATCCCTGAGTGCGCGGCTTGCTGGGGCCGTGGGCCGCCTCTCCTGGCCCCAGCTGGCCCAGGCGTGGCGCGGAGCTCTCCCAGAGCAGCACGGCTCTGTGGCCTTTCTGTGTCAGGAAACGTCCAAGGCAGCGTTCCCAGAGACTGGCCATCCACTCTGCCATGAGATGGGGCAACACAAGAGAGCTTCTGTCCTGTGGTCGAGGCTGGTGTCACCATCGGGAAGGTCCGGGACGTGGAGGTGGTGGGGTGGTGCACCCTGGCAAGAAGGAGCCTTGTTATGGGGAGGGGTGGGCAGGGCTGACCCTTCCTGGGCACGGCAGAGATGGCTTCAGGGGGATGTGTTACCTCGCGCGTGGAGAAGGATCTGCTGTGACCCATGGAGAGGACGCCATGGGCCAAATCCTGTGGGCAGGGCAGGGATGTGGCTCTGGCACAGCACGATGGCAAGCGTCAGAGATCCAATGCCTGGGAGGTCAGAGGGTCATGGCAGAGCAGGGGGCTTGGAGGGACAGAGCAGGGAAAGGCATTCCTCCTGCCCTGGCGAGGTTTCAGCTGAAGGAGGACTTGCACCACCATGGCAGAAGCAACAGCGAGGCCCCAAGTTTCATGGTCTCACTGGTGAAAACCGGGTAAAGAAGGTGAAAGGCAGAGAGATGGGGCAGGGGCGGGTCCAGCCCATCTCCATGGGATGGCTGGTGCAGAACACAGGGCTGCTGCGCAAGGGCACGAACGGGCTCTTCAGAGGAGAAAAATCAAGAGCAGGAAGGGGGGGGAGGAGGAGAAGAAAGTATCTCTTCAGAAATTCAGTATCTCTTTCAGAAAAAAAAAAAGTTTCAATCATCAATGTCTAATTAGTGGACAACAATCAAGGAAGGGTTTAATTAGAGCTTCACAGAAAGCTCCAGCTCAAAAGCCGCTGTCCCCTTAGGAGGAAACCGAATCTAATTAAGAGGAAAGACTCTGCTTTATCGCAAATAGAAACGTAGCCATCTGCCCTGTTCAAAATCCCAGTAACGCAAAACTGGAGATTTTGCTAAATCCTTCTGTTACAAAACCAGAAATGGGCCTTTAACGTGAGCACGTCAACAACTGTATGACTGACAGCACCCTGATGTCACCCCTGCCCTCCAAATTAGTGGCAGAGCTCCTTCAGAAAGTCCCACGGGATGATGTGTACTTGAAGAGCAATGGGCTGTGTGGGTGATCCCTCTCGTCCACCCTCCGCAGAGGGCAGGTCCAGGAGCGAGGTGAAGGCAGCCAGGCTGATTTTGAGGGTGCCTCTGTTCCAGTGACCCCATAGCAGTCACTTGCCGGAGCCTGGAGCACAGCGATACCCCACCACTACGTGCTGTGGAGGCTGCCCAGAAGCCCGAGCGTTCCCTCCGATGATTCCCCAGTTCTGTGCTGTAATGTCAGATCTGTGAGTTAACTCCCAGCTTTGAACAAAGTTGTCCTGGTGTCCGGCATAACGCCGGAGTGAGGGACCGCAGCCACTTCTGTGTGGCACCGCGCCCACGCACCTCCCACGAGGATGTCACTCTGAGCGAGTCCGGGGCTGTTTTCAGGGGGGCTCCAGTTTTGTACTGACAGCCTTCTGAGGGTCGAAGGGGCACACAGTCCCTCTGTCACTGAGGAGGTGACTGGCCACGTTTGATGGCGTTTTCCTGTGCTTCGAGCCTGGGAGTCAGTGTGGTGAGACCTTCCGGCTCTGTCTGCCGAGCACGAGCAGGACACGCCGGCTCCCTTTCCTCCACAGGGCTGGGGTTTGTCTGCATCCATGGCACTTCGGAGTTAACGATGCCGTGTCCAGGCACCTTGCCTGCCAGAGATTGTGATAATCATCTCATCCCTTTTCTCCTTCGGGAGACCCCCTTCAGAGCTTCACTCCCCTCTCGAATGGGTCCTTCCCACCCACCAGCACGTGAACCGGGAGCAGAGGCAGAGCCTTGAGCAGCAGCTTCATCTGCACCTGAGCTACAGTTGCCACCATGAGTTGGGACCGCTCGCATGGCGCAGCTGCATGGCGTTGTTTCGGCACATCGGTGGAGAGCAGCGGTTGGGAAGCCCCTTGCCCACACTGGGCTGGTGTGGTGCTGCGGCTGCAGCCCTTCCGGAGAGCAGGGTCTGGCCAAGTCAAAGCCGCAGCCCCAAAACACTGCCTGGTGCTGGCGGCGATGCGGTGGCTCTGCTGGGCCACGTCAGGATGGGCTCATCTTCCTGACTGGGATTGCTGGAGAGCCAGCTCCTCTCTGAGAGAGACTGAGGTTTCAAAAAAATTATTTTCATGGATATAAAAGTTATTCACTGAGAATTCTTCTTGAAAAAAATGAGAGACAAATACCACTGCTCCAAACCAGCCAGGAGTGTAACTGGGACAGCTGCTGGGAATGAGGATGGCGTCGCCTCCAGTCCTTTCTCTGCCCAAGGGAGAAATATTGCCACTATCTGACCTTCTGGGTGAACCGCTTCCACCTGCTGACCTAGCAGCAAAAAGAAGACATCAATGCAAAAAACCTGCATTTGCTGAATTACCGGCTTCTGATCCCCAAAAAAGCGTTCCTGATTGTTTCCCCTTTCCCTCCCCTGCCACTCCTGTCACACAGTGGGGACAGGAGCAGTGATGCCGCACAGACCTCGCGTCCATCCAGCGCCTCCCGCTCGGCAGCAGCCAGCCCGGGGCTCTGGAAGGCAGCAGAACCCTCCCGTAGAAGCTGTTAATGCACCCGCAGACCCGCAGGGAGAGGCAGAGCCGGGCGTTCCGGAGCCGCTTGTGTCCTGGAGCTGACATCCCTTAACTGTTGTTCCAGATAAAGTAACTGTCAGTTCCGATTCATACAAACCCGTAACTCTATTCTGAATCCCACTGATTTTTTTTGGCTCAGAAACAGCCTGCGGAGCAAAATGCTGCGAGGGAGCTCCTGCCTGTGTAAATGGCCAGTGCTAGCCGTCCTGAGCACGCTGCCTTTATTTTCCATTTATTTTTGAGGGATTTCTATTTTTAGGACTGCCAGGGGGGAGGGCTGTGTTTGTTTCCTTTCCTTTTGGCGCTCAGCTCTCAGGAGGTTTCCTAGTCAGCAGCAGCTACTCTAGACCTCATGGTCACGGCACTGTCCCCATCCCAGGGGTTTGGGGCTGGCGGGCAGTGCCTGGAGGCACCGTGGGAGGGACCCCGGTGTGCCATCAGCATCGCAGCCGGCGAGCGGCAGCAGGGGACACAGTGAAGGACACAGCACCCAGAGCGTCCTCCCCCTCGGCACAAGGCAGATGTGAGGGGCTGGGGGTCAGCAGGACACCCTGGCAGAGAGGCGGGAGTGATGTACACGAGGGCAGGGGACAGCCAGCTGAGGGCAGGGGACAGCCAGCTCCCTGAACCCCAAGGAGGGCAAGCCACTGCCCACATGGCTAGACGCCTCACTGTCGCCAAGCCAGGTTTAACAAGCCCCTTCAGGACCCAGCAGCTAATGGTTTTCCCCCCGCTTACCCCACATTTTCAGCTTTTTGGTCCCTCTGGAGCGCTTTGGCACCGTGATGCTCTGCGTGCCCGCGGTCGGGGGGGGGACCCGTGTCCCTCAGCTATAGGGCATGTCCTTGGCCCCTTCCAGCCCTGGCAGGCAAGGGCAGTAAAAGCCAGTCTTCACCCAAACCTGCAGACTAAACAGCAAAAGTGGTTAAAAAATCAGATGTGAATCCTGCAGGCACAACTGCAGGGGACTGGGGCAGGGCTGGGATAACCGCGGTACTCGGCAAACACGCGGTTTGCTCAGACGGTCCCGATGAGATAAACACACTGTGTACCAGGGATGCTATCCTGCCACGAGGAGCCTCCTTAGCCTCAGCCAATGTTGCAGCCGGAGCAGCCCTAACGTTGAATTCCCTTCAATTAATTTATTCTGCCAGGATATCAAAAGCTCTCAAGATGCCCATTTCATTTCTGGGGGCCCTGAGAAGCGAACACCGAGGGGTGGGAAGCCATAAACCAGCCGCAAAACCAAGCTGTGAAATGCCGGGTCCCCTGGGGCAGAGCCTCAGCCCCAGCAGGGTCCCGCAGGCAGCCCTGAAACCGCAGCCCTGCGACACCCTGCCCCGGGGATCACCGGGATGCCCGGCCTCAAACCTGCCTTTCCAGCTGGGAAACCTCTGGAAGGGGGAGTTGGAGCCCAAGGCAGCTGTGGGGTGTGACAAAGTGGCTGGCTGCCCTTGGTGCCACCAGCAGTGGGGACCAGCACCACGCCCTCAGAACAGGAATGAAAAGCAAAGTGGGCAGGAGTTGGAGTGGTTTTTTCCTCTTTAATCGTGGCTCTTGTGGGGGTCATCGCTCCGTGTTTCTCATGCGGTTGCAGGGCACAGGAGGTGGATGTTTTAAACGAAACCGAAGGTTTTCCTGCGGGTTTGGGGCGTTTGGAGGCAGGTGCTGGCAGAAGGGTCCTGCGGGCAGGGGGACTGTGGCCGTGTCGGGGATCCCGCCTTGTTCTCGCTCCGCGCTTCAGTGTCACTCCGTGCTGCGAGGCGCAGGAAGGTGTTTCCAGGACATTGGGTGGCCTGGGGACATGCGGAAAAGGGAATTGCTTGTGACAGAGCAGAGGACTCGGTGTGCTGCTGGGAACACAGAGGACAGAAGGGAGGAGGAGGGTGCTTGGCTGGGAGAGGAGCTGCCTTCGGTGGCATGGCCCCGCCACAGCCTTGTCACTGCCACGGCCACCTCCTGGGCGTGGAAGAGGCCGGTCACCCTCAGGCAGAGGCGTTCGGGTACTTGTGGTGACTTGGGAGTGCTCCGTTGCCGCAGTAGGAAATTCGTAGTTGAATTCTCTCTGGCAAACAGGGGCTGGGAGATCTCGGGCAGAGCACAGGCTCCCCTCGCCCCGCTGCAGACACACGGGGGCAGGCAGACCTGGGCAAGGGCCAGCCCCATGGTCCTGGTGGTGGCCGTCGCTGCTTGTCCTCGGTGGCTGTGTTGTGACAACCTGCTGCGCCGGTGGCTCACATGCTGTGTTTATCCTGTATGTTTTTGAGCCACTTTCTGCTTTTGCCACAAACCCCGTCTCTCATCTCCTCCTCAAGTGCTGTAGCCTCCAGCACGTTCATCTGCTGCCTCCTGCATCCCTGCCCCATCCCGCTGTGGTTGGTACCGGCTGGTGTCCCGCGAGACCCTCACCCCTGCAGAGCAGCGAGCTCTCAGCGAGCTCCTGCTTTCCCCAGGCAGCCAGACCCACCCAGAGCCCAAATAAACGCTCAGGAACGCCGAGGAAACACCCAGGGGCTGCTGCTCCGCTCCTGCACAGGACTGAGCGAGGGCCGTGCACAAAAGCCGGGCAACCACCTGAGCCCCTGCTGGTGCAGGTAAAACTGGCACCTGATTTTTTTTTTACTTAAATCTGCCTTCTCCTGCAGCCCTGTTCTCTCCTGAGCTGAGAGGGGCTGTCGCTGACGCCCCAGGCAGCAGGAGCCCTCAGCTTGCCTCTCGCCGTGCTTTCCCCCAGCCTCACCGCGCTCTTTTCTCCTCCTCACCGCTTTCGGCAGAGCCGTTCCAGCCGTGCCCCTTCCCAGGCTGGGTTGTGCCAGCCTGACCAGTGCCGTAGAGGCAAAGCCACCCCCTTGCCAGGGACAGCCACAGAACACCTCTGTGTTTTTCACAGCTGCGCTGCACAGCATGCTCAGCAGGTCCTAAAATCCTCTCGGCATCTCTGCTTTCCCGAGGAGAGCCCCGGCACAGGTGTGCCGCTCCTCCTCGCCGTTAATTCAGGCACTTGGCTGAGTCCAGCGGCATCCAGCTCGGTGCCCGGGTCAGGAGCTCGCCCGGGCTGCTGCTTGCCGTTTACTGGGCAGCGCACGGTGTCGGTGCTGGTTATACATTTCCTTCCAGCGGGGATGCTTTGGGGTTGGACTGGTCCCAGTGGGAGTCCCCGCAGTCGTGGCCACGTGTGGCTGGGAGTCCCTGGTGACGACGTGCTGGAGATGCCGGCTGCTCGGCTCCTCCGTGCACCACGCCGTGCAGCCGTGCGGTGCGGTTGGAAATCAGCTTGCAGGGCTCATCTCTGCAAGGACGCTTTTGCCGAGCGGGTTTGTGGTGTGGACGGAGGAGGCAGAGCCCAGGCAGCAGCTGGCGGGTGGGATTAGGTGTCGGTGTGCCGGCTGCCGAGGGCCGCTGTCTCTGCCCGTTCCCAGGAGCGTGGTCGGTGCAGGGATGCGAGGGCCGTGCCGAGCCCTGGTGTGATGCCCTGTGCCAGCCCTGCGCTTGCTTTCCCCCCACCTGGGACTTCTTTCCCTGCCCAGAGCGGTTAAAAGCACGTCAGCACCCCGAGAGAGCTCGGCTGGGGCTGCCATCGCGGCAGCACTCGTGCCTGGTGGGGGTTTGGTGTCCCTCCAGCAATGAGGGACATTCAGACGCTTTGTCACTCACGTGGGCACAAGTTTCTTGGTTCTTTCCTAACCCAGGACAAAAATACTCCCAGCGCACCCCAGCTTCTCTACAACCTCACTCATGTTTTCAGCCGTCCCAGCCCGTACGGGGAGAGGAGCTTTGTACCGGCTGTAGGTAGAAAAAGCGTCACCTCCTTACCTGGGCAACCTCAGGCTTTGTCCCAGCGTTTCCCGTCCCGTTCATCCTGGTGCTTCCTGACATCTCCCTCCTCGGCACGGAGTGGGATGGAGGCACGCGGAGCGAGGGCTGCGAGGTGGTGGGATGTGGGTGCTCCATCCCTGCCTGCAGCGTGCCGGTGGCTCCTGCCCATGCCCAGGGAGCCTGCTGCCGAGGAAATCCCACGAATCCTGCGGCTGATACTTGAAGAAACCAAGCCCCTGATGTTCCCGTTTGTGTGTGGGTCAGGTTTGGGACAACCACGAGCAAACGCAGTCCCCTGGGGCTGCCGGGACAGCAGTGGCTGTCACCCGCCGTGCCGCCCGGCTGTCGTGGGGCCAAGGTGGGCTCCCCGCCGGGCGCAGGCTGCACTCGAACACTGCCACCCTCGAGCCCTCCCTGACGCCTGTCCCCCCTGTCCCCCCGCAGCGCTCTGCCTGGTGCTGGGCTGCATGATCTTTCCCGACGGCTGGGACGCAGAGACCATACGGGACATGTGCGGGGAGAAGACGGGGAAATACTCCCTGGGCGACTGCTCCGTGCGCTGGGCTTACATCCTGGCCATCATCGGCATCCTCAACGCCCTCATCCTTTCCTTCCTGGCCTTCGTCCTCGGCAACCGGCAGAACGACCTGCTGCACGAGGAGCTCAAGACAGAGAGCAAAGGTGAGCGCCGCGGCACGAGCCTGGGGGGACGCTGGGGGAACAGCCGGGGGGACTCGGCCCCTCCAGCAGCCTGCAGCCGGGTGAGGGTCCCATGGGTGAAGTGAGGCAGGGTGGGAGCGGGCTGCGGAGCCCCTGCCCTGCCTGACACCCTCTCTTCTGTTTCCACAGATTTTGTCGGCACTGCGGTAAGTCCTGAGTGTCGCTGTCCCGTCCCCCAGCCCTGACTGTGCGGCGTGTTCGGCTGTGACTGCGCTGGGTGGCCCCACGTGGGGTGGGGTGGGATGGGATGGGGGGACCCTGGCTGTGCGGGGCAGTGGGGACAAGGGGACAGTGGGGAAAGAAGCAGCAGGGATGGGGACAGGCACATGTGTGGCACATGCTGGTGGGATGATGGTGGAGCCAGGCCTGCCCAACGCCGGCCCCGACCCCCTGTGCTCTCCCCGCAGAGGATATAAGGCCGAGTGCCCGCAGCAGGACCCTCTTCCCGCGGCCGGCAGCCTGGGCGCTCCCTCCCCGTCCTGCCCTTCATCTGCTGCCAGCGGCCACACAGCACCGCGCGCCGCCCCCGGGGCCCTGCCGCCCGCGCTGGGGACGTGCCAGCCGCCCGCCGCGTCCACGGCCAGCTCCACGTCCACGCCGGCACCGCCATCCCATGCACCCCGCCAGCTCCGCACCCCCCACTGCCCGTGGGCCGCCGCCGGGGGAGGACGCCCCAAACCTGCTTCGTTTGAGAACAACGTTCAACTGCGGTTTTGTTTCGAGGAAAAAACAGAGTTTTTAACAGATTTCTACATCCCCAGGACTCCTGATCCGCCACCTCCCACCCGAACGTGTGCCCAGCGATGCCTCACGCCGGCAGCTCCGGGCCCCGGCCCCCTCCCTGCTCCCATTTTGTACAGCTCCGTGATCCTGTCTCCACAGCTGGGGGACCTGGTGGCCAGGACGGGGCCCAAGCCCTTCTTTTATGTGTAAATTCATATTCTCCAAACAGGGTAAAGTGACTCGAGCCCCCTCGCCCCCGCCCCGGGAGCCCGGCCCCAGGCAGGCTGCTGCCCGCTCCCCTGCCAGCGTGGGGACCGCAGGGGCCTCGCTGCCACCGGCCGCTGGGACACCCGACTGGCGCCGCCGCTGAATGTAAGCCCTGGTAAGTGGGAGCAGCTGAACATGCAAACCCCCCAGGTGGGCGCAGGATGACGTCCCCCCGCCAGCCCCCTCCCTGAGCCGGCCGCGGGCCGTTGCCAAACGCCTTCCCTCCCCATCCCCATACGGTGCTTTATCTCCACTGGTGACGGCAAGGCTGGGGGGGACCCGGGCACTCCTGTGCCCACCCTGGCCGTGTCCCCTGGCTGGCACATGGTGACGGCCCGCAGGGAGCCGGTGGCAGCTGCCCCAGCAGCCTCCGAGCACGACCCAGCCTCCATCATACACGCACCGCACCCCAGAGCCGGCACGACCCCCCCGGCCCCCTCCCCGGCACGGGCGGCCCAGCCGCGGCTCTGCTGGCCAGACCGGTGCATGTGGGCTGCCCCGCGTAGCCCCCCGGCTCGTCGCAGCCTTCGCAACGCAATAAAGTCCTCAGCACCGGCCGCGTCTCAGTGCGAGTAGCCGGGGGCTGTTTGCAGGGCCCCAGCTCCCCGGGGAGCGATGGGCTGGGGGCTCGGGGGGGCCCTGGCACTGGGCAAGGCCTGGGAGCGGGGCTGAGCCGGGAGCAGAGCGGGGCCACGGTCCCCAAAGGCAGAGGAGCCCATCTGCCGGCACCGGGGCAGGGCCACGGCGCGTGGCGGCTGCTGGGAGATGCAGCGAAGGCCCCACCAGCCCGGCGAGAGGGGAGTGGGTAAGTTGTGCCCTGAGGCCCCGCGGGGCAGCGGCGAGGACGGAGCTGTGCCGAAACACCCACCGGGAGCCAAAGTCACCCAGGACGGCGCGGGTGCCAGCAGCCTCGTGGGTGCCAACGGCCTCTGCCAGCCACAAGCCCGGCGGTGCCCAGGTCCCTCCGGCAGCACCCGCGTCCCTCCAGCCATCTCCTCCCTGGAGCGGGGCCGGCAGGAGCCCCCGGCAGCGCCCGGGTCTCGCCAGCTTGTGAGTGCTGTTGCCGGCTGAATTGGAAAAAAAGCAAACGAAGAAAATCAGTGGAGAAAGGAATACAGTAGCTGTAATATATCTGTATTTTAGTACAAAGTTTGATACAGTGTTTCACAAAACCTTATTGAAAAATATAATTCAAACCAGACGAGCTCGGAGCCCTGTGGTGTGGGGGGGACCGGGATGGGTTCCTCCGGGCGCTGCTGATGGAGACGAGGCGGTTGGCAAGGTTGAAGGACCCCTGCATGGGCACCAGCAGCGTGGGGAGAGCGGCCGGGTGGGCGTCAGAGCCGTGGTGGGGACAGGAGGGTGGGGAGCCCACCCTGCGCCCATGGGGTGAGCCTCCATCCACCCGGCTGGCACTCACGGGGGGCACCGGCCAGCGCAAAGCCCCGGGGAAAGGGTCTGTCCCAGCCAGGGGACAGGAAAGGGGGCTGGGGGTCTCATGTGCCACCAGCAGTTTCAGCCCTTCTGCCCCTCCATGAGTCCCCCGGGGCACCACGGGCTGGCACAGGCTAGTAGGTGCCTCCTGAAATTCAGCAAATTCCGTTTTTTTGATGGAAAAATAACTCACGTGGCTCGTCAGTCCCACGGCGTGTTCGGGGAGAGGAGCAGGGGCGGCGCTTCCCAGGTTGTGCCAGCGCCAGGGGACCTCGGGGACATCTGGAGAGCTTGGGGCAGCTCTGGTCCCCGCAGCAGGAGACGCGCTGACAGCCCGGGCGAGGCACAGGGCACGGAGAGAGGCCGAGGGACGGGCTCGGGCAGTGCTGGGGGCGGAGGGGAGGGTTTGTCGCTGCCTGCAGCTGCTCTGGGGGGATGGAGCCAGACTCTTCCGGGGGACACACGGGGACAGGACGAGCTGTCCCACAAGGTGTCAGGGGGAAACGTTTTCACGCGGAGGGTGGTCGATCACGGAGGTGCTGGGCACCTCGGATGCGCCACCTTTGAGGGTCAGCACTCAGGGACACTCCTGGCGGGTCCCCCTCTGGGCTCAGCCCGGCACGGGCTTCCCAAGGAAAAGCCAAGCGGTGTTCAAACCAACAGCCCTCGGCATCGGCGCAGCAGAAAATGGGTTTTGAAGAAGGTGGAGTAGCGCAGGGAACATCCACCACCCCATCTCTTCCCCAGGTGAGCTCCACAGCCACGGTCTCCCAACACCAGCCGGGAAGCTCCGGGAATTTCCCTTTCCTCAGGAACTGCAGCTCCTGGACAAACGAGGGCTGCCAGGCTGCTCCGGAGGGTTTCACCTCCCCTGCAGGGACAGGGAGGAGAGACCAACACCCTCCCAACCCATGACCTGGGCACCGGCGCTGAAGGTGGTAAGGAAACAGGGACTTTCCAAAATCCTGGTTTTTTTTTTTCAAGTTAAGTATTTTTATTATCAAAATTATTACATCTCTTGTGAAAGTTCAAATGTTACAGCACGGTGTAAAAACTCCACTAGAGTAAGAAGCTACAGCCCCCACCTTTCCAAGAGCTTTCCAGGGTCCCCCCCCTCTTGCCCCCCTGCTGTGCCCAAAGGTGCCGGAGCCCCCGGGCAGGGCTCCCCCCCAGCCCCCTCCTGCCGCCCGGCAGGGCAGAGCCCGCCTGCCCCGTGAAAGGGGAGGCTGCACCCCCAGGGCCAAGCCGAGTGAAGTTTACACCAATTTTATACAGTATACAGACACCCACCTGCGGGGTGACAAGTTCCATCCCAACACGCTCACAGCCAGACAGTGTGAGAAAGTTACTCTTGGTTTCAATATTTTAAAAGTCTCCCCTAGGTTGAACAAACACCTGATTTCAATTGTGAATTAGAGAAACCTGTAACAGTCCTAAAAAAAAGGAAGAAGACTGTGCATCTGAAAGGACAGGGGAGACAGACTCACAGCATCGTGTTATCCGAGAGAAAGGAGAAGTTCCACTGCAGCACCAGGGATGACACCTGTCGTATATTAGCTAACCTACTATGGTTATAACTGAATATAAAATTAGATAAATAAAAACACGCCCGATATTACAGTAAACAAGTGAGAAAGAAGCTGGCAATCGTATGGAATTGAACAGACAGCGCGCTGTGTCTGGGCTGGCTCTGCTGCCACGCTCGGCAGGTGACGGCGGCTGGGACAGACCCCGCGCAGCGCTGCACGGCGAGCGTCCGGCTCGGCACAGACCGGGGTCCCCCCCCCAACACCTAACCACCCCCTCTCTGCAGCCCCCCGCCTGCCACAGCATCGCTTTGCTTCTCGGGCTCCTGGTGACCCCCCCGGTGTGTCTGTGCCCCGGCAGCCAGAGCCCCCCTGGTCCGGTGGCACCGGCAGCACCGCCCCAGCACCGCTCCCGCTCACAGACCTGCGCCCCCAGACCCTCTGCAGCGACAGGCACACGCGCTCCAAGCCCCCTCCCCGTGCTAGTTCACATTTGCGGAGACTCTGTTGTCCTGGAAAAAGCTCCGACCGCGGCAGCCGTGCCCCAGGCCCCAACGCAGCCACGTGCGCTCGTCTGCTTGTGACTGGAATGATCGTAAGGGATTAAAGCCCTCCCCAGAACGCACTGAGAACCTGACCTAGAAAGAGAGCTTTGGGATTGGAGTCAAACTTCCCCCAATGTTTCCTTTAAACTGTTTTCGTATTCAAAAAGAGGTCCGTACTGCAAGAGTGACTATGGCCATGGGCACGGACACGAGACAGAGGCTGCACCACAGTCATTGCACTTGAACCATTTGCCTTTTTTTTTTTT
>WKFP01014363.1:167833-185305 GCA_011057875.1 Pterocles orientalis
GTGTTTTTCAGCTGCTCGGACTGTACCCACAGGGCTGGGCTGGCCACCGAGCTTCCTTCAGGAGGGAGATCTGGTGGGACTGGGAGATCTCACATCAGAGTTATGTTGCAGCCTAATGAGACAGAGCTGTTTATCTGCAGCACCTCAGGGATTCTCAGCAGTCGTGTTCGAAATGCTTTGGTGAAATAGTGTTGGTATCAGGATCAAATTGATGTGACAGATGTGTCTCAGCCATGAAACAGGACACGCGGGCTCAGACTGCTCTGTACTGCTGCCAGACAGGTCTGGCTTTGCACCAGACACACTGGCACGGGCACCAGGGCCAGCAGTGCCCGCGGCTTTGCTGCGTTGTCCTCTCTGCGCTACATCACCCTCGCTGGCTTAGCTACACAGGAATCTGGCTGGAGCTGTCGTGTCTGCCGTGGAGGCTCGGAAGCCTTCTCCCTGCGCACAGGACCTGCACACAGACCGAGGGTCACCTTCCGTTTTTTGAAAGTCCATCTGATGCACCAAGCAGCTGTTCACTGTGGGTGACACTCCGAGTACTGTGCTAAAGAAAGGCAAAACTCGAAGTTTGGGGAGTGTTTTGTTAAGCAGTCACGCAAAGAAGAGACTAACTGTTCAGTCCAGGAGATCACTGTGATCAACAGAAGTTGTGTATGAGAATCAGAGGAAATCTAAAGATTTCTGGAAGAAATCATTTCTTAAAAGGCCAGGCACACCAGCAGGGCTGCACAATTTACTGGCAGCGCCTGTTCACAGAGCAAACCTTGACAAATTTAACTGACTATGAAAATACTTTAAATTGCAAAGGGTAAATAAACTATAACCTTCCTGAATTTGCTTTATGTAAACTTGAAAGATGAAGCCAACACTTCCCTCTCCTGTTTCTTAACACCTGCCCAAGGAAGGACATACAGAAGAACTGCTCCTGGCAGTGCTGCCCTGCACCACCCAAAGCCTGTACGAGGTGACAGCTTTAACCGAGAGCAGCTGCAGCTCTCACAAGGGTGGCAGGCACACGAAATCCATTTCATTCCTACATGCCCCATCAGCAAACCATCCAAGTTTGGGGTTTTCAGTTCCCCTCATATTATTATCTGTTACAGCACCAAGTAAACGTGTTTATCTTCACAACTCCTACAGGTGATACCAGGGACGGCGAGGACTCGGCCACTCATTTGTTTCACCAAGAAGCAGATCAGCAACTGGGGGAGGTGGCTCACCGAATCTAAACAAGCTGCTGAAGAAAATGCCAGAGTAGGCAAAAGAAGAAGAATATATTTCGCTGTGCCAAGATGAACGAAATAAAAAGACTTTTGTCAGCTACAGCATTAAGTTTCACAGCCTGGAGTGGGATGGGTTTTTTTCTAACAAGGAAGAAGGATGGATCAGTGCATCTGAAAGTCTAACTCCAGCCTAAGGCTTGGGTGAGACAGGAGAGCCAGAGCCAGAGAGGTTTGTGAGAGTGGATTTTGTCTCCCCCGCTAGAAACTAAACACTGAGAGAGCCGCTTCCCCTGGTATGGGAGACAGGACACAGGCTCCCGGAGGGGTTCCACGAAACCAGGGAGATTCTGGATAGGGTAGAGGATTCCCTCTCAAGACTACATGAAGAAAAGGCACCGAAAAGAGATGTGCCCAGGTGTACGAAGGCAGCCAAACCCCAGAGGAGAGGCCAGTTTCCAGGAAGCGCTCCCCAACACACCCTGCTGCAGCTGGGGAGAAAAGTCTGAATTGGAGTGAGCGAACACCTGCTCAGCCCAACACGCTCAGAAAAGAGACACCCCAAAGGCAAAAGTTTCTGCTGCTGCTGAATGACCCAAAGAGCACTCTGTGCTAGCCTCGGTTAGGCTTTCCATGTCCGAACCACAACACCACTCGGTTCTGGCTTCCAGAGGGATTCGGATCCCCCCTAGACACCCTCGGCCAGCCGAAACCATGTCAGCCAGGAGTCTCCAACAGCAGTTCCCAGCTGTGAGGAAGCAGGGGCGGATGGCAACACTCAGGCTACGTTATTTAAATCTGAGCATCCATCGCTGTGAGTGCCACGTGTGATCAGGGTTCTGGGGCACTATCTGTTAGGGAAAAACCATCGTGTTCAACACAGACTGCAAAACAAATAAAAGAAAAATAACTCCACTTCACAGCTGAGAAATGAGGCAATGATGAAGCGACCTGTCCACCTCTCAGAAAGTCACACCTCACCTTTAGACCACAATGGATGAGAGCGGGGCAGGGGGATAATTCCAGCTCCAGTTACCGATGCTGACCCTGCACGCTGCAGGACAACGCCTCACTCAGAGGAGAAAGGAACAGAGCACAGAACTGAATTCATCTCAGCAAGGAGGTGCACTTCGCAAAACTGGCAAATACCATAACTCAGGGAATCAAGTGACTTCAAAAAGAGCTGAAGTAAGGCTTGGAAACTAAATTAGCTCTTAGCACTGCCTAAAGCCTCCACCTGCATTTCAGTGCGATAATACATTCGCTCGGATGTTCAGCCAGCCAGAATTATGAAATGATAGCGCTTTCATCCCCAGTACACGGGGACAATTGAGGCAGTGCTGCTTCAGCCATCTCTCCAAGGACAAAGACGCTGTCCCTGCCAGAGCCAAGACGCAGGTGGTCTTGAATCCAAACCCTGGAGAAACTTGGAGGACTTCCAGGTCTAACAGAAGAGGGATAGAGGCTCAGGCAATGTCTAAAGAACAATGAAGTATGGTCTGCAGAAGGCTCTTAGAAGGCATTGATAATGTTAAAGAAGGTACAACTAACTTCAGAGACAAATTTGCAAAGTTATCTGAGCCCATCATTTCCCACCAAGTGTTCAAAAGTTTCATCGCCCTACCTGTGTCTCTCTCGACAGCACTGTCACAGCTCGGTGAGGATTCATTTCTCTGGGACACCTTCGCGCCACTTCGCAGCACCTTCTCCAGCATGCCTCGGCCCTCTCGGAGCCTCTCCACCGACGTTGGAACCATCCTGCAACAAAAAAAAACAGTAACAGCTGAGGATTGCTATTACACAGCCGAGATAACGTGCCGAACGCACACGGGGGCTGTGGGGGTCCCTGGCAGAATCACAAGCCAGGTTTAAGTTTCTGCTTAAACTCACTGGGATGAGGTTAGTGCAAATGCAAACCCCTGCCACAGAAGAGGGATCAGAGACCACCAGCTCTCAGGACAGATGAGGAGTACACTTCTGACCTGCTTTTGCAATGTAAATGGCTTCCCTGGAGACTGCCAGTCACCGGCTACCACAACAGCACTGCCCTCAGAAACACAAAATCCTTCCTCTCATCAGAAACATGCCATAAACACCCAGTTCAGCAGATCACCAGGTTACAGGACACGCTCTCCCAATGGTTTCAAGATTCAACAGCATTTTGAAAATCCTGGTATTGTTTTAACATTAAGATGCAGTTCTTTTGCACAGATTACTTTTATTCAAACGGAAAAGCAGCAAGCCCAATGCCTTTATGACAACACAGCGTCAAGACAGTCAGTCAGGTAACGCAGCGTTCCTGGAGCAGAGCTAACTTGGCCACTTTGCCCATTAACGCTACTTTGTCCCCTTTATTTTGTATTGTGAAAACTCTCTGCTCAAGATTGGTACTAGATCTTGTTCCGTTATATATTACAGGTGTCTAGACTGAGGGTGAGAAACTTTCCCAAAGCCAATCTAGAAGAACAGAGCCACAGACAAACCCCACACCCCTGGGTCAGTATTCAAGCCACCATGCACAGGACCATCCGGATCTCTTTAGAAACACGTGTTTTAACCTGGAAGAAAGCAGCACCTTGATCAGGGATGCCTTTACCCTAGACACTGAAGAACACACGCCTTAAAAAAGCCTAAATGTAAGTATAATGTTAAATGCACTGCATACCATCCAAGTACACAGCTAACACCATATTCACAGATTTCTATATTTAATTTTTTTCTTTTTAAAGATACATTTAAAACTGTGCTTTACATTAGCTTTTTAAAAAAATTTAAATAAATAGCCCAGACATTGAAGTTCACCCCTCAAGGAAGCAGAAGGGAGAAGGGCCCAGAGTTCACACCTCATGGAGGTGAAGGGGTGAGGGGGTGAATTCACACCTTCGTTGCTGCTATTGTTTTGCTGAAGACAGTTTTCTGCAAGGCTGGGTTTACTGGGCAGCAGCACATCTGTTTACATGGTGATGGCTGTATCTTGGCAACTGAAAGAGACAGAAACTTCATCTTTTTAAATGAAAGCTATTGGCAAATATTGTAGAATTCAGCAAAAATCTGGACAACTCTAAAAATTAAGGCACGTCAATTTTAGTTCCCACCATTTTCTTCTGTCCCTAATATTGCATTATTGTGAATGTCTGAATGTAGGCACTCGGAGTTAAAGATGAAATTGGGTCACAACTCTAACTCAGTACCACGCAGTTCCTAATATATTTTTTAAAAGCAGAAGGTGCCTCTACATTTGTTAGCTCTGCCCATTAAAACACAGAAGAACACGAATTTAAAAAGCAGATCTGCTTAATCCCATTTCAAAAAAGTATCAGCAGGGTTTCAACTTTATATTCAGTGTCCCACAACAACACAATCTTTATTCCCACTCAATGCTTGCTCACGAAGCCATGTGCCAGAGCACCTGCTGGGGAGCAGCAGAGGAAGCTCACAGCAGATAACACACGGCACCAGAGCAACGTTGCCACACTGACACCTCACCCTGAACTTTTTTTTTTTTCCACTCAGCTAGGTTTTTCTTTCACCCTTTTGCAGGCAGAAGGAAGTGGCACAGGGCGCAGGATATCAATGCTTGCACACAGTAATATTTGATTATAAAATGATGATTATAAACTGATCATCAGCTGATGGCCTCAGCTGTGGCCGGTCCCAACATCTGGCAGAAGGTCCCTTGGGGGATGGAGTACTGTCAGAGAGGTACAAGAGAAATTATTTCTATAATTCTCCGTTTGAAGAGTAACGGAAGATTGGACAACAGAAGAAAACAGATCTTTTTATGCCTGCAAATTCACCCCAACAGACTTCACCCTTCTCACTGCCCTCAGCACTGCTGAGCATCTCCCTCGCCATCCCCTGCCGTTACGTGGGCAGGGGCACAGCTGTGGACGTGGAGAACCAGCAGGAGGAAAGGCGTGCTTCTTCACCCGTAGTGTGCACGGACAGAAGCTCAACACACAGCAGCAGCGCCAGCGTATGGCACAGCTCCGGCCAGCAGCACCCCCTCACCCTCACTGCAATGCAATACCGGGCACGGCAGTGCTGCAGGACTCCATTTTTTGGACCAAATGTTACTATGAGGTTCAAGTTTCTGAAGGCCAGCTTTTCCCCTTATCAAACCTTCTCACGGGAACACAGTAAAGGTGTTTTTTTTGGCAAGCCACCGACTGCAGTCTGGTACTGCTCCTGAAGCTCCACATGCAAGGCAGTAGGAAAGCTGGAGTTGTTTCAACTCTCTCTGCTTCACAACTGCGAAGCTGCAGAGGGCTCTGACAGCTTTCCTGCTGAACTGGAGTTGACTTAGCATCACTCACGTCCAAAAAGAATGGAGTAAAGACCTGGATTAAATTCTCATTGCAAGAGCAAGACCTTCAAACCTGAGACCTTGAAAGAAAACCGGTTGAAGAGAGAAACCAACTGTTTACCTTCAGATCTTCCAAGACAGATTTTTGATATCTAAACCAAGAACGAAAGGGCAGGCTGGGAAGGCTGCTGGTGTCCTTCACGGTTGTTTAGCAATTACAAAAGAGAACAATGCCAAAGACCCCACTGAATCCATCCAACTGCACTTATTGTTACGGAAATGCCCCCAGAGAGTTTGATCCTTCTCTGTGGAGTGACCTCTCAGGCTTGCTCGGAAGGAAAACACTCACCACCTACTGCTGATGCTCTCTTGGGATTTGCTGAGCGATGATAAGGAACTAGCCCCCCTCGAGTCTGGTGGGCTGACGTCCTCTACGTGAGGCAGGGAGGGATGAGAAGGGGAGAAGCCACTTTGTGGGGAGGATGGGGTTCGTAGGACAGAGCCCGGCAGGCTGTTGCCATCTGTGTCAGTCACAGAACTGCTGCTGCCCTGTCGGGTAGGAGTCCCTGTACATCGCACCGAATCACCTCCCTCCTTGGCTTCTTGTTTCCGCTTGCGGTATTCTAGTAGAGATACCTGGGAGAGAAAAATACAGCCATGAGTCAGGGAATGCAAGGGGCTAGGATGGGGGAGGAATATGCTCCCAAACAATTTAAAAAATCTATTTCTCTGGGTTTGAAGATAAAACTTTAAAAGGGATACTGGGATTTTAAAATCTTCTTGATTCTGCAGGCACTCTGGAAAAAGAGCTAAGTGGTACAAACATGGACCACTCATCAACTGCCATGCTCACCCACATTTTATTCTTTATGACCAACGCTTCAGCAGAAATATCCATTGGTTTGCTTCTCTAATAACGTAGGATTTCACATTATTTCAGTAGGTGCTTGTGTACTCAAGCATCAAGCCTCTACATCCTCCTCCTCTCAACAGCCCTCACTCACTCGCTGGTTGTGACGTTACATAAAATGTGTATCAGCATCGGTACATCTCCAGAAGAGATAACTGGTATCTTCAGAGAGCCCTGTTCATCTGCACCAGTTCGGCCACATTAAGGCTAAAGCCTCAGTAAAGCCCTGCACAGGAGTTTAACCCACTGTGAGCAGGCTCCTCCTAGGGTGCTTCAGCAGCCAGTATCGCAAACCTCCAGCACTAGCACCTCAACAAACTATTTTTAACAAAGGTAGGATGTATTCTGTGCAAAGCAGTCTCAGATTTGTCCGAGACACAGACCAAAAGGTCCCAGATAATGCAGTCTTGTAACACAGGGACAGCAGGATCAAAAATACACAAATATTTCCAGCTGAGCACTTACCTTCCAGCGTGCCTTCCCCTTACAGTTAGGACAAGGCACAGAGCCCATGAAGGACTCACAGAAGGCAGCTCTGATGAAGAATCCATCAACTAAGCCAATGCTTGTACCGAAGGCTTTACAATGCTACAGAGTGGAAGAGGGTATCTCCCAAAGCAACTCAGCATATGAAGGTTTTAAGGTAAGTGTAACTTTAAAAGAAAACCAAAGGGAAAAAATCGAAACCCTTCAGAAATTGAATGGAAATAAGATATTCCATCCATCCAGACACTTGTGATTTGAGTTACATACTTGCAATAAAAAAAAAAAATAAATCCAAGCACAGGAAAAGGCACCGATACACATCCACATCTACACAAGTGTATGTTCATGTGTCCCATGAGTGCCCAGCTGTATCACAGCAACACCCAACTGGTCCTTTTCACTCAGCTTTAGTCCCATGAGGGTCACTGGTCTGCTATTAGGAATCACTATGGATTTGCTTTCTTTAAACACTATCCCTGTGTTTCTAGTTTCAAAGAGCTAAGATTTAAGTAGCAAACTCCATCTACTTTTCTTGCACTGTAACCGTGTTTCCATATTAATGGAAATGTTCTAATATGTTCTAATAAACAGTCTGTGTTTTCTTTTGAAATACTAGACCCTCTTTCCGAGTGAGGACCCTTTTCATCCTAACAGATAACACCTCCACCAGCTCATACAGTTGTGCTGCTATTGCTCTGGCTCTTGTCTCAGTTTCACAGCTGTTTCTGAAGGCTGCCAGAATCACAGAACCATTTAGGTCGGAAAAGATCTTTAAGACCATTGAGTCCAACCATAAACTTAACATTGCTGAGTCCACCACTAAACCATGTCCCCAAGCACCACACCTACGCATCCAGGGATGGGGACTCCTCTACTTCCCTGGGCAGACTGTTCCAGCGGTTGACCACCCTTTCAGTGAAGAAATTTTTCCTAATATCCAATCTAAACCTCCTGTAGCACCATTTGAGGCCATTTCCTCTTGTCCTATTCAAGTTACTTGGGAGACTGACACCCACCTCGTTATAACCTCCTTTCAGGAAATATCTATTTACACCAGCATACTAACCAGTGACACACACAGAGTTATTTTTTTTTGGTGCATTTTGCTGTGAATTATATCAGAGTGAGGATTTATTCCACTCTGTAGATATTTAATTCTCTTTAACATCGGCTCTGTAACTTAACTGTGCAGCACAATAAAGATAACGGCTTATTCTGCAATTGGTTTACACAGAGACACTTCTGATAGTGGCCAGCGTCTTACAAAAACCCTGACGCGATAAATTGTAACACAAGGCAGCTACTCAGTAAAATTCAAGCCAAATATAGTTTCTGCCTTTCTGAAATATTTTGAGGGGAAGGAAAGAAGTAGAGGGCTGTCATACTAAGAGCATCTACTTTCCACATTTTTATAAAAGCTGTGAGTCACCGCAGTTGTTTTTCACCTGGACAGCCGCATCTGAAGGTCTGTCAGGCTTGAGAGATTAAATGCATTGCAAGCTTTGCTCTCCTGGCTGTGCTCCCAGCAGAGGTCATTTCATTGTGGTCTTTTTCTTCCACCTCTCACATCAAAATCTTGCCTGAAGGGTAGCTTGCTCTCTTTTAACAACTTTTAAACTGTTTTCACCCAGGCACTGGATGCCCGATTACTTGCCCAGCATGGATTTCAGTTGTATTCTACTCTCTGCGTTTTCCCTGTAAGTCTTTCCCACAGCACCAACAGTTCCCACTCATGTTCCCTCAATCTCAGAATTTCTTTTACAAGAATACTTGCCTTCTTCCTTTGTGGCGGATTCTGAGGAGCAGATTTGACACCTTCACAAGCCCTCTCGCCGCAGGGAGACATGGATCCATGCACCGTCTCTTTAAGCAGCCCTGACTCGTGTCTGCTGAAATATCCTTCGGCAGGAGAGCTGCAGCATCCTGCTTCCGAATTCATTGGCCTCCTCTCTCCCAAAGGAGCAGAGCCCCGCAACAACCCATCTACACGTGGCATAGCGTTCAACGGGGAGAAGGCATACATTAAATTAAACTCTGTCCGAAAAGCCTGATCAGAGCTTCGTAGCAGCATCTGTGTTTCCCCACTTTTCCCTGGGAAGTTCATCTCTGAAGTAGAGTTTATGGAGGGTTGTGGGGCCAGATCAGAGGATCCAAAGCTGAGCAGCGATGGCCGTTCTGGGCAGGTGTTTGTACTGGAATCCAGGTACCCACCCTTCAAATCCAGGTCGGATCGGAGGCAGAGCTGGAAAATCCGGGAAGGATGTAGGAAGAGGGTGGGAAGTCAGGAAAAGGGTGGGGAGAGAAAATAAAGTCAGAAAGTACTCTGGGCAATGCTAGCTTACTGCTTCCCAGTGCCTTTCTGATCACCCCTTTGGTCCTTTCCTGCACTGTTCTGCTCATCCTACAGGGGAATGACCAAGACTAAACAATCACCAGCCACCCGGTACAAGAAGCCCTTTTCCCTTTAGCAGTCTCCCTGCAGTAAAAGGATAAGGCTCAGCGCTATCCCTGGGCAGCCCATGAAGAAAACCCAGCAATTTCAATTGCCTCATATGTCCCCAAGTTGATGTTAACACGTAGTACTAGCTGGGTTTATTATGGGGAGAGAACAGAAGAGATCTGCTGGCCATTTGCTGCTTTATTAGCCAAGTTCTTGACTGTCCCAAGTCAGCCACTACTAACTTCCCAACAATAAAACGCCCAGGACCCCCAAGCCATTTGTTTTCACTTACTGTGAGCTTCAGAAATCCCTAACAATAGTACATTCATTTAATTTATACTGCATTGCTACATTTTACATTCTCTAACAAAACCCTAATGGCATCATCTTTGCGCTGTCACGGTTTCTGCAGCACTCGGCACTGACACAATGGTAGATCCATTTATCTACTTCAAGAGCCAAAACCCTCCAGGGCAATGGCATAATCATCTCCTTCACCATGTTAATATGTCAGGATCTCAGACAATGAACACAACTGACATGATTTCATCCTCTTTGCAGGACTGTAGTGCTCAGGGAGAAAACACAGGAGCACTAGGCACCAGCTCTGCCCTACAGCTGCTGCGGAGCACGTTTCCCCTGCTGGATCACAGCCCCAAGTACTCTGCCACACGGCAGACGAGTGCCTATTTTCTACTAGGAAACAGCCACTGAGTAGGGTACTTCACATCATTTTTTACAATAGGTAAACAAAATACTACTTTCTGGCACCTCATCAACATTTTAAGTCTGCAAGCAAACAGGTGACAAACCAAGGCTGAAGAGAGCAGGTCAGGTGCCCCACCGTGTCCTCCTAAGTCAAGAGAGTAGTCAATGCTTTCCTCCTTTTTCCCCAGCAGTCATTTTGCTGCTACTGAGTAAATATCACACATCACTTATCTGCTGGGCCAGGACTGAAGCTGATTAAGGTTTTTCCAGGGTTCCCAGACCTTCACCTCAGTAGCTGAGTCTTCACACTGCCTGCTTCCCACCAGTGTCAACAAGTGAATAATAAATTCCAGTCTTCTGTTTGTTTGCTCTCCTGTGATAACCCTGAAAACCCTCCTCAGCCTCCTCATTTCCCACCCACCTCCGCACTTCTCATCCCTCCCCTCCCACCAGGGTCTCAAACGCACACACAAGCACGCAGGCTCCCAGCCTGAAATGCAACGGGGACGGTGGGATAACTACCTCGGGCGACATGGACTCAGGCCTGTGTGCAGGGGAACTCTCAGGGGAGGATACGTTCTAGAGGAGAGAAAAGCATCTTGTTATTCATCTGCTTAAAAAGACAAGGAGCAAACCAAAAAACAATTAAAACACAAGCACAGAGGCTAGCGACGGCCATCCCAAACAAAGACTATCTGCAGAACTGGCCCAGCCTGGACGGCAGCTCTGCCAGTTACGTGGTTTCTAAAGGTTCCTGGAAGCACAGAGACAGGACTGGGTTACTGCCCTTCATGCTATAACTTAGCACCCAAAACAGAGCACATAACTGTTAGGGAAAGAAGCATCTTCTTCTGTATACTTTTGATGCTGTGAGACACAGAGTTTGCACCATGAAACATAGAGAAAGCCATTTATGGTGTGTAGTATGAGGACATGGGAAAAGTGGAAAGCCTGATTTTGCCCAAACGAAAGGCAACTAAGATCCCTCAAATGCTATAGTGAATTTCACAGATGTTACACTAAAAAACAAAAAATCTTGCTGTTCTCTTCCTACAGTGCCACAGGACCAAGGTATAAAGTTTATACATGGTGAGACATATTCACTCAAGTTAGAATTGATGATAACAAAAAAAAAAAACATGACACTAAAATAAAGATGTTGTGAATAAGCTGAATTGAGGGAAATACAGAAGTCTGAACAAGAAGCCTATGGTCTACCAAGCCGTTAAGACTCTTGTAGAAGTGTAAAAGGGGCAAGTAAGGCACAGATGCCCAGTGAAATGCAGTCTTCCCATGTCTTGCACATGGTAACAGAAATAATTAAGGTGGGACTGGAAATGAGTGACTAGACTGTGGAGCTCCACAGCAACACTGATCTGCCATCTCACCAAGAGCAAAGCTAAGGAACATTTCACAATCAGGCTCCATGCCTGAAACAGTCTTTCATGTCTCTCCCCAGTGGTCCACAGTATTTCCCACTAACCTCTCCAGATCTGTCTCTCTGCTTACAAGAAAGGGCTCTCAAGAAAATAATCAAAAGCAGGCTAAGCTAAAAATACCACAAAGGACTGTTTGCCCTGCTGCTGAACAGATGGGGGATTCCTGCCAAACAGTCCCTAGTAAGGAGCGCAGCCTGTCACTGCACAACATTTTTTAAATGGTTTTACCTGGCAGAGTGTGTGCAGCCAAGCTGAAGAGTTCCATGTTTTAAATTAAAATATGCAATACTAGAAAATAAAACTGCCAACAGCGTGATCCCTATTCACAGGCACAGAGCAGCAACACACGTGGAAGGTCCTAGGCTGGATGGATGCTGATAACTCTCCCACAGAGTCAGAGCAAGGGAAACCACCCACTCAGCCTGTTCAATACTTCTGCAAATCCCTGGAGAAGGAAACTATCAAGAAATCAAAGGTATGAGGTATTTTCCTTCTACCCAATCAAGGGAAAGGAAAACCAAAGGATATAGTGGAAGCGGATGTGAAGTATTTCTACCATACTTGGGGTTACTGAAAGCTGTTCACGGGAAAGAGGAGCAGAGGAAGCCAGACAGCATTCGGAAGAGGTAGGGATTCGAAGCCACATTAGTACAGAGATCTGAAGCAAGGAAGATGACTAAAGAACACTGAAAAGCTTGCAAAATTTGGGACCTACTGTGCAGAAATGGAGAAAAGACTTAGACTAATGTTACTGATAGTTACAAAGTGAGGGGAGGCTGGGCTGCAGCGAGGTTTGACACTTAATAGAGCAGATTTGCCAGGAGTGGAGTAGAGGAGAAAGGCAGCAGTGCTCTTGAGTCTGACACCACGATGCTGCACAGGAATATAGCCATGTACTCAAAAAGGAAGGTGTCCCTAGTGCTACCTCTCCTGCAAATATTCCAGTTCCTCCCTTTCCGGCATTCCCAGTCCCCGGTCAGATTTACCTCAAACTGTAGTGGAGTATTGCAGCGACTAGCAGCCAGAGAAGGAATTGGTGAGAACATCATGCCATAACCATTGCGACTCTCCTCCTCTCCCGGCAGCGATGAGCAGGGTGTAGCCAGCTGTGGGCTCGCTGAGCCGGGGACCGAAGGGATGGGAGGTGGCGGGGTGACGGGAGACAGCGGCCTCAGCAACTTCTTAACGTTCTGCTCCATCAAGTAGCGAGATTTCCATTTCTTCAGGGGACTCAGCAAGTCTGAAAAATAAACAAAGCTGAGGATAGGGCTGCAACTTTAACTGCGTACAAATCACACACTGTCTCCTTCTCCCTACTCCCAGCCCAAATGGAGCCCACGAGTCTCCAATGTGACTACAAAAGATTCCTAAAAACTTCTGAAGTACTTCTGTGCCAGTCTTGAGACACTTGTAGATACAGATAACAGAACAATACATAATTGGGAACATATGGTGAACAAGGAGAGGAAATACTTCAACTCTAAGTAAGCACAAGAGGGAGCTAGGGGAAAGGAAGACAGGAAGGGATAAATGGAGGAGGGGAGAGGGGAGGAGAGGGGTCAGAGGACTTGTCACTGTCACTGCTATGAACAAACCACAGACAGCTCCGTTATCATTACCTGAACCTAATAGTTCCCTTTAGCCTACATCAATACAGCCCGAACACGTGTCACGCCCACACAGCCTTTCCCTCAGGTCTACCCCTATTCAAAATATATTTTTTGATGCTTAGTTTAAAAAAAAAAAAAAAAAAAGTCTTCAGTCAATTCTGCAGTTGAGTTGTTTGCTTCTTCAGATCTTGCTGGAGGATATGCATTTATTGGTTCTGGCACTCTCTTCATTTCTTATTCATCTAACTTTTCAATAATCAATTCTGCATTATCTGTGTGTTGTCTAGCCTCCTGTCTGTCGTCCTTGGAAAACTGATCCCTGCCTGGGCAGATCTTCACCCTCTTTCTCTGTAGAAAGATTCAGACACAATATTTAACCATTCTGCCACTTTACTCACAGATTTTTAGCTTCTCCATCTTTGAGACTTACTTAATCATTCGCTTATCACATACGTGCCTGTGAGACTTTGCTATATCTTCCTACAGTCAGCAGATATTTAGTTGTCCATCTAACAGCATCCTGCTGAAAAGAGATTATATTGTACTCTTTTTTTTCTCCTCTATTGGACAAATGATCACACCGCACTGAGGTTGATGATGCAAAATAAAGCTATTATCTTTTCACAGGAAAATACTGAGAAACTTTACACATGCTCAAGCTAGAATGGCTCTGCAGAAATTCGAACGAATGGCAAAGTCACATTCTCACCTGCCAGAAAGCTGTGCCACCAAGGAGCAGCCAACCTGCGCAAGCTGCCTTTGTTATTCAGCAGCTTCCCCAGTTTCACTCAAGCACCCACACTGCCCTGACAGTGCTGAGCACTTACCTGTGTCATCTTTGCAGATGCTGGAAGAACTGCTGTTCTCGTTACTTTGGTATAGACATTGGGTTCTGTTCTCTTGCGGAGCTGGTGAGGTCTGAGTCATCCCCTCTTCCAAGGCTTGTTTGATCCAGCGCTGAAACAGAACGAGACTACATGAGCGTGCAACCTCCCCGGTACTGGCTATGTAATCTTGCAGGATGTACTCAAACTCCTACGCTTCTGTGCAGCGGGGCAATCTGCTCAGAACACTGATATCACCTCCTTCGCGTGCACCCGCACAGGAACCCATTAGAACACATTAGCGCTGAGTCTAACACCTACTGGGATGGGGCTGATTGCGCTCTTCATGGGATGTATGCTGGGGATCAGCAGTCCTCAGCAATAACACACAGATCAGTAAAGAGTAAATTACAAATTAATAAAATCCCAATCTCTGGCAGCTAAAAACTATTAAATGCAATCTTAATTAAAAGAAAAGGGAGATAAGTATGAGGAACTATCTTAAAACCCTGATTTTCACAAAAAAGCCGTTTCTTGCCCAGGACCACAACCACACTGTCCCCCTGCTCCACTAAGCTGTACTAGAGCTTAACACAGATTCTGCTCTAGCAATTCCAGCAGAGAAATGGCTGAGTTTAACCTCGTAACAATTCTTCCAGGACTGTACTTGCTGCCAGAGACAGAGCAAAAATATCTGATAAAATGCAAGCAGCAGATTACAAGGGGGCTAAACCAAAAAGAGAATAATAAAGGTAAATCTTTTCATCAGTTACTCATAAAAGAGATAAAAGTCTGAACACAGAGCATAAAGAATGTTTCACATTTCAGGCAAGTGAACACAAACTGAAGTCTCACAAACCAGCTGCTGCAGTGGGCGTGCCAGCCCTGTATCTGGATACAGACTCCTGATGGCAGGCAGAAAACCTTTGCTAACTTTACTATAAAAAAATAACTGCCACAACAGAAGGGCAACATGGAGGTGATTCAGTAAAATGACAGCAAACTGCTGGAAAAAAACCCAAACAGTAATTTGCATTTGTGCAGTTTACCCAAGGGACTCTCCCAGCCTTTTCTTCTCCCAGAGAGGTTTAAAATCAGATTTACCTTTCGGTAATCTACAGTTCACCTGCACGCCAGCGATATGTATCCTATCAGAGATACAGGTGTGTGAAGTGGGAACGTCACTGCAAGGATGAAGAGCAGGTGACGGGATCTATTTCGATGGCCTTCTCTACTGTACAGCACATGCTGCTTCTCTGCTCAAACAATCTCAACGGATTCCACCGCGGCCACCAGGAAAAGTGAGGAGTGCCAGCCAGTCTGGAGCACTGCTACCCCAAATCTGGGGGCATCTGATCTGCCAGCCAAGTCACTGCACAACGCGTGATTAACGTGAGCAGGTTGTACAGTTCGGTTTCCTTGCGAGGCTCAGACACTGGCACGCTTTGGATGCAAACTGAGATCATCAACTGAGGTTTTCTGGCACAGTCCTCAGGAGTTTAAGGAAGAGGCCTGCTGACAATCCAAGAAAATATGTGATCTATTCCAACAGCCTATTTTATAAATCAACCCTCCCGACAGAGCAGTCAGAAGTGGACAAGACAGAAAATCAGGCCTTGAGAGAGCAATGACATCAAGGTCTGGACCACTTCTAGACCTCAGCTGGCTGAAAAGGTCTTCCCTGTGAGAATCTTCTAAACATTCCTGAACATGAGAAGCAGACGTTTGCTATAATTCCAGACTGTTAGTGATTAGAACACTGAATACCAGCAAGCTTTTCCATGAAAAAGCTGGGCAACTCCTACAAAGTGGATGAAACCCCTTACTAGAACAGTTATCAATTATTTAGTTTCAAAAAGTAGAAATTTAACAAATTACTTCCTGCAGCATTTGTTCTGGACACAGAAGCTTTCCCTATTTTATTATTTAGTTAGACAATGGAACAGGCAGCGTACCCAAGTTTTCAGATGATGCTACTGTGGGAGAAACAAGAACATGCTAGAAGACAGTATTCAAGATTTTCCTACTAAATTGGGAAATGGATGGGGAAAAACAGGACACGGCAGGCTAGGATAAAGCACCACATAAAGCCAGAAGCAATCAACTCTAAAATTAAAGGCTAGAAAACCAGTGGGTTTTTCTACCAAACACAGTAAACCACGAACTGGAGTCTAAATCGTCCTGTCAAAGAAAATTCATACTGGGATTCACAAAATGGGTATGGGCTACAAGACACAGAGCAACTCTCTGCACTGAAAACGCCCCAGCTGCAACCCAACAGCCAGTTTTGGACACTCAGCTTCAGGTAATTCGTGGACTAAAAGGATGTTGTCCACAGGGAGACCAGTCCGCTCCCTCTCCAGCAGTGAGAATTATTGTACGACCAGGAAACAGCCAAAGGCAGCAAGAGATTGGAAGACTTGTTCCGTAACAGTTTTCACCAAACTGTGAGCTTGCTGGGGGTTGTACAGCAAACGCACCAAACGGAGAACTTGGAATAAACCTTCCCATTCTGCTCTGGATGCTTCTTTCTTCCCTGAGGCTCAAAGACACTGTGTTAGGGGTTGAAAAAAGCAGCTCTAAGCTCGCAGCTCTCAATTTAAAGATTCACAGCAAGACTGCCCAGGCACATGGAAACAAATATGGTTTTGTTCATACAAGTAGATACGAAAGAGCTTTACCTAGAAAGGAAACACCCAAGAGAGACCCGAGCTGCTTCTTGTAGGTGCCTGTTAGTGCATAACAGCAAACTGGATGAAGGTGGAAAGAGCAAAGTCCAAAACTTCTCTCTGGAAAAGCTCCCTCAAAGGAAGGCAAAGAAATCAGGACATGGCAGCTGACGTTGAAAGCTACCAAGACTGGAAGATTAGAAAGGATTTCCATAAAACTGTTCTCAGGTAATCACACAGGAACTGGAAGAGCCTCTGAGCAAAGCTGGCAGGTGATAGGCAAGATGGGTTCTGACAGAAGTCTGACTGAGCAAACCAACCTGAACTGCTGCGGCCCTGCAGATGGGTAAATGAGTTCACTGGCCAACTCAAAGCTTTGCTAAACAACAAAGGCCCTCCAAAGACAACGGCTCTTGACTGAGGCACTGTATTCTTGAGGTCTTTTGCACATTGTCCTACCCCCACAATGCCAACCATCGTCTGACTGTGAAAGTAGTAACATAAAACTTTCTAAGGGCATTAAAACTCCTTGAATCACATATACTGGATAACAAACAGCCACTGCAGCTTTGAAAGTACATTCTTATTAGAGGAGAGTCACCGAACAGTCGTTCTACCATGTAAAAGGCAAAAGGATGAAAACTGAACCCTACCGACACACCACGCAAAGCCAGCTCTGCAGAAACACATGGAAATAGGCTCAAAGAGAACACATCAATTTTACAAGCGTGCCAGTAAGAGCTTGATGAGTATATAGCCCCTGAAGGTGAGACACCAGCAAACATACCTTTTTACAGGAGCTGTAAATTCCATCCAACAGAAAGGGCCTTCGACGTCTCTCAGGGTTGAAAGGT
>WKFP01014363.1:188887-235302 GCA_011057875.1 Pterocles orientalis
GCAGGTGATAGGCAAGATGGGTTCTGATAGAAGTCTGACTGAGCAAACCAACCTGAACTGCTGCGGCCCTGCAGATGGGTAAATGAGTTCACTGGCCAACTCAAAGCTTTGCTAAACAACAAAGGCTCTCCAAAGACAACGGCTCTTGACCAAGGCACTGTATTCTTGAGGTCTTTTGCACATTGTCCTACCCCCACAATGCCAACCATTGTCTGACTGTGAAAGTAGTAACACAAAACTTTCTAAGGGCAATAATTAAAACTCCTTGAATCACATATGCTGGATAACAAACAGCCACTGCAGCTTTGAAAGTACATTCTTATGAGAGGAGAGTCACCGAACAGTCGTTCTACCATGTAAAAGGCAAAAGGATGAAAACTGAACCCTACTGACACACCACGCAAAGCCAGCTCTGCAGAAACACATGGAAATAGGCTCAAAGAGAACACATCAATTTTACAAGCGTGCCAGTAAGAGCTTGATGAGTATATAGCCCCTGAAGGTGAGACACCAGCAAACATACCTTTTTACAGGAGCTGTAAATTCCATCCAACAGAAAGGGCCTTCGACGTCTCTCAGGGTTGAAAGGTGAACCAAAACGAATGTAGTGTTTAGGTGTGGTACAAATAAGCGGGGAGTGGACGAGACCTGGCAACATATTGAGGGTAGTTGCCAAAACTGTTGGGTCTGTAGTAATGCGCAGAGGGCATTCAATAGGGCACTCCTGCTTTTCTGCCTTGTCATTCAGCCACTCGGTAACAAGGTACTGAAGGGGAAAACACACGCGTCAATGCAACTAGCACAGGTGAAGAGGAAAGGCAACATGGCACAAAGGCGCATTGGGAAGCAACGCTCAGGTCAGCCCGTATGCTAAACATCCCTCCTCCTCAGCAGGAAGGAACTTCCCCAGGACTTCCTGTGTCAAACCCGTCTCATCTGTTGCAGGCACAGCAGGCAATCCAGTTTTACAGAAGTGGCTTAATTTTATGCTCCATTAATTTTATTAGAAGTTCCTCCCAAAACTTGAATATCATGTTCAAAACTAGTTTCTAGCCGCAACCCCAAATGTATTAATGGCTAATTTATGCCCAGTATGTGGCAGCTGCCCGCTAGCATTGGCAGTTTTTCCTCCTTTCCCTTACAAGTTTCTCCCAGCTTGTACATTAGAGTCCGCAGTCACATTCCCTCTTGGCCTTCAATTCTAAGCTGAAAGCCAACCTCTCCTACTTTGTCCTAAACAAATACCTCCCAGCCTGCCATCCCACCCCGTCCCAAAAAGATACTGCCACCGATTCCCACACCAAACGCATTTTTATGCCATTCTAAATTTTTTAAATTTCAACTAATCTTTACAACATAATAGCTCCACTTTTATCTCCTGATTCTCTTGCCGGTATACACAAGAGAACCTTTGTTTTACCATCCTCTACAAGATATAATAACCCTGGTTATATCAAGGTGGTTTTTAAGCAAGTCTCGCTACACCTCTATGCTGCTCCATTTAAGATAACTTTCTCGGTTGACAGTCTTTTCCTCCTTGCTCCTAAGACACTGCAAATACGCAGAAAACTTCCAGAGATCATATGCATCCAACCTTCTCTAATAAACATCCTGCCTTTTGGACCCAAAAGCTAGTGCTCTTTTGCAAACTACTGACATCTAGTTTTTAAGTGCCAGCTACCCCATCAGAGGTGTAACAACCACTTTTGCATCCTGCTGCCAACGGTGCAGAGATCCAGAGCCATCAGCACTCCTCATCTTTCTGTCAGTACCTTGTTCCCCTGCAGGAACAACGCAAACAGCTCATTGTCCCCATGGCCTTCGCCAGCCATCTCCTAAGCCTCTCACTGCCCTCCACACCAGCACTGAAACATCTGCTTTGCTTCCCTCCCTCAGGGCTCAGCCTCCATCACCCGAGTCCTTATGCTGCCAAGCCCCTCCAGCCTTTCTCCCCAGGGCCCCTCAAGCTGGAAGCAGTTTCTTCCTCACATACACAAAGCTGTTTAATTTGCCTCTTTTCCAGATTCTTTGCTGTACTCAGAAGTGACACCCTTCCTGTTGCACCTCTACCTGTCGGTATCCAAGGTCTATGTAGACTTGCTGTAAAGATCAGCTAATTTATTTTTCAGATCTTTGTGTGTACAGGGCCAAGCAGCCAGATTCTGATCCATGATGGGGGCTCTTAGCCACTACAAAACAAATAATACAGTAAATACAAAGTCACATCATTCCAACTACTTTGAAGAACTGTTTCCCCTGAGCTGACTTTTCCCCATAGGCTACAAAAAACCTCTTTTTCCACCTCTCCAGTTTGAGCACTCGATCATACTTACCTTTTTAGTTTTGGGGTACTTTACTGCAGCTCGATTAGACTGAGCTCCTGCAGCCAGGATAGCAGTTGGGTCAGATCCCGTCAACTGTCTGCCTTCCCCTGGACCTTCCACATTGCTGACATCTGTTGCGGTTACCAAGCTGGCAGTGCTTCCTTCCTCTGGGACAGTCTGTGCGAGTTCAGCTTGCTGGGAACTGGCTTGTTTCTGCCTTCTCAGTCTTTGTGCTGAACTGGTCCGGTATCGAGAGAAGCGGCTTTTGGGTCGAGGCCTGGAAGGTTTTGCTGGAGCTGGCTTCGCAACTGTTTTCTCGGGGACAGCATCCTACAATACAAACTGTCATTAGTCTGAGCACCTCTAAGACTATTCCTTTTCTCTGCATACAGGGTTAAAGATTGAGATTTATTTATTGACGCTACCTGACTCAAAATCTGGTTGGACTCATAAGGTGGCTTTGGGGACCCTTCTGAAACACTGGCACGTTCTCATTTTGTCAGCTGTGCTCTTAAAGGGGTCAACAACAACACTGGTCTTAGGGAAGAAAGCAGCAGTATGGAACTTGCCACTTGTCTCAGGGAACCTGCTGTTACTCCTGATCTGAGCTGACGTGCATAACTCCAGGCAAGCCTCTCAGCCCCATCACATAATGGGAACATACATATCTAAAGCAGATCAGGCCAAAAAAAACCCCCAAACCAAACAAAAAAACCCCATCCACAAACAAACAAAAAAAAAACAAACAAAAAAAAGCAAAAGAATTCCTCAACCACTGCAGTTACACATCCAACTTAAGCTCACACCAGTGCAGAAGGTGCCCACTTGGTGAAGAAGTTGGGCTTGTTCAGCCCAGAGAAGACTTAGGGGGACCTAAAAGCAGTTTTCTCCATCCAGAATGAAGCCACCAAGAAGACACAGTGGTGCATCAATGCACCTACACTGAAATGAGAGGCTCAGACCAGATACAAGGCAAAATTTTTTCACCATGAGAAGAGTCATGAATGGGAAGAGGTTTCCCAGAGGGGCTGTGTAGTCTCCATTCTTGGAGGCACTCAAGACAAGACTGGGTAAAACCTCGGCCAACCTGGTCTGACCTCAGAGCTGACCCTGGCGCTCCTCAAGCAGAACAGATTAGAGACCCCATGATGCTCCTCCCAGCCGGAACGATCTTATGATCAGAGATGGTGCATCTGAGCTTGGTACAAGCTACTAAGCAGTCCTATCTTTGTCTTACCGCCACTTGTGAAGACCGTCGTGTGTTCACCCCAGTACTGTTGTTACTGTTAGGAACGTTTGGAGCAGCAGCACTCGGTGCTGAACTTGCATCTTCAGTTTCTGGAGTTTCTGTCTTTACTTCCTCCAGCTCAGGAGCTTCAGAATTGATGTTGATTTCAGTATCGGTGCTGTTACGGTCTGATGGCTGCTCTCGTCTCCTCTTTCTCTTTTCCAAGTTTTCAAACATGTGCATGATGGCTTCCACCTTCCTGTCTTCCCGGGACTAGAACACAAGAGTAAATTTAAGTCAGCACTGCAAATTAGGCACATAAAGAGGAGGCAGCAAGAACAGATAAGGGATGCAGCACAGGAAGCAGAACAACTGCCAAAGAGCAGTGACAAGAGCCAGAAAGGGGACAGAGAGAAGCAGTTCTTTTCAGATATTTGCATTTTTCAACATGGCAAATTTCCCAGAATAACAACAACATAATCATGTGTTCATGGAGTAACTAGAAGAACCAGACTTTGTTCTTAAACAGGGCCACTTAGATATTACTGAGTTTTATTTATAAAATAGCCACAAGGAAGTGCGTAATTTTGAAGAACTAAAAATCGTACAAAAAGAATAGAGCGAAGAGGTGACCTGAAAACAAATAAAGCTACTCGCTAATGACCAAACATTAGAAGCAAACAGAAGCCAGAGGCAAGAGAAATAAGTGAACAAGTAATTTGCAGCAAGTGTAACACAGCACACAAACTAAAATGATCCAGATTCGTTCCTTCCCTGATGTCGGGAGATCACCCAGCTCACAAATAAAAGCTCTTGTCTAAGCGGCTTACATAGTGGGTAAGAAAAACACGAGAGGAGAAAGAGGCAAAACAAAGTTACTTATTAGGTAAAAAGAAAGGACAGGAAATCTTATCACCTAGCTGTGTCAGAAATAATTGATAATTACGTTTGTGAAAGGCCCAGCACAATAATGCTGCGGTGACTGGCTGAACCAGGTGAATTTTAAGAAGGGGGGTCAAGTGCCTTCTGAGGCTTGTCATGGAGGAGAAAGTTCCTTGAAGCACACAGCAGTGCTCAGTCACAGCAGCCTGGCCTTTCCGTTTAAAAATATCCAACACAGACACCAAAAACTGGGAAAACTATAAATCCGGGTATTTACCTAGTGCTAAGTATAGAAAACTGAATCTCATTAAAGGAGATTAGCTGGTGAAACGTACAGAACAGGGCTTAGAGGCTCACGGGAAACCGACGCTTCACTTAAACGACACTGTCCCAGAAAGAGAACAGCCTCCCTGAATTAAAACCAAATCTTCCCTCCAAGCGTAAGGCCAGGCTGATGGAAGACTGCTTATTCAAATTTCAGTAGAACCTGCCTGCTTTATTTTGCCTGTTCTAAAAAATCCACGAGATAATCCAAGGATGGCACTATCTTAAAGCACTCTCAGGAAATTTACACACAGATCCTTATCTTGATTAGAGAAAGAAGGGTGATTAAGGTATTTGGTGAACAAAGAGAACTCCTAGCTCCTTTGTTGGCTGCTGAAGGATGGGAGCACTTTTTTTCCTTGGGTTTTTGGTTGGTTGCTCTGGGATTTTTGTTTGTTTTGGTTTGTGGAGGATTTGGTTTTTTTTTGTTTCAGTTAGGAGTTTTAAAATTTTGTTTTGTTTCAAACCAATGAATTAAGTAGAGCCAGAACAGCTCCATTCACATGCACAAAACATTCTAATCCAGGGAACTGTCCCAGGTGTCATAAGAAGCACAAAAAAAAAAACCCAGCTCTACTCAGTACAGAAGGAGGCTGAAAAGGAACCGTGTTATCAAGATTCAAGAGCACTAAGAAATATTTTGATCATGAAGACTGACGAAGACAACAACAATTTGGGAGCACAAAGGGATTTCCTAATAAAGAACATAGCAACTTTTTTTGACTTTTGCCAACAGTGCTGTTTGTTGGTGGCCTACTCCTCTTACCAACTTCTGCCACTTTTCCCATACTGAAGCATGTTTATAAACCCATTCAGGGAACAGACATATGTTAACAAACCTAACCCAGGAAAATGGGTCAAGTTTTAACAAGAACCAGGTTCAGTGGGTCATATGGCTCAGTAAGTTCTTGTACTGGCAATAAGGAAGGGCAGGGGGAACATAAAAAGGGTGTAATTACCTTCTCTGAATCTGGTGCTGATTCTCTTGTTACCGGTGTGTTTTAGAGCAGCCCTGAAAGTAACAGCTAAACCTTTCCACCGGGAAACAAATCTGTCATGTACCTTCTAACCTGCAGTACCCTAACAAAAATCCTGTGGTGTGGAGTCAACCTGGGAGCTTTTTGGGCTTGGTTCGGTGGTTTGGTTGGGTGTTTTTTGTTTGGTTGGTTTTGTGGGTTTTGTTTCTTTTTTTTGGTTGGTTGGGTTTTTTAAAATCAAATTACTGAGGACCACCAACAGTTGGAATTTGTGTTGAAACAAGTGAAATAACCAACTGGACCTGCTGGTCACTGCATGAAGCAAGTCCCAAGGTGGATGATACCCAGACTGAGAAAGGTACTTGCCCGTCGGCTGTGGACCAAGGCTCCCTGTTCATCTGCAGGCTCCTCTTTCTCCCCTTCTTGTTTCTCCTCCTTCTCTGCTACCTGAAAGAGAAGCCCAGACTTAGTATGCTGAACAAAATCTGGTACTGTTTTAAAGTTATCAAGATTCCCACGGTAATCTAAGGTGCTAAAGGTTTAAAAAAGGCCTCCTGTGGTTTCTGTTCTGAAGATCCCAGGCTTGTATTGGATCAGATTCCAAACCACTGAACTATAAAAATATATATAACAAACTGTCGAGAGTTTTACCTCATTGTCACTGACTGCTGCGGGTCCCTCAGGAACTTCCTCTGCTTGTTGACTGCTGTTCTCATCTGATGCAATGCCCTGCTGTTCCATTTCTAGTTCCTTTCGACGGGCTTTTCGCCGGCGTGTTTCTGCCCCAATCAGTGTGCCTAAAACAGGTGGAGGTAGGTGTTCTGCAGCATTTGGGCTACGTTTCTGCACAGGGCAATTCCGGTTCCCCTTGTGACACGCACAGTCCACTTTATAGTTGCTGCTCCAAAACACAAACATAATTCGTGTCACTCTTCATTTCTCAACCCTTCTACAGAGACATTCAATGCAACTCCTACTAAACATCTCACCACGTGCCAAAGCAAGGACAGCAGGCTACCTTATGGCCTCTATTGGAGAATATGCCAGCAGAACTGGACAGAATAGCCGGAAAATGCAATTCAGTAGAAAACGGAGCAAAATGTAGAATGCGAGGAAAGGGCTGGAGGAAGATGTCCAGTCCAGGAGGGCAGTGGAGAGCTCCCGGGCGAGGTGAAGGACTCACCAGATGTTGTACTCATAGTCAAAGGCGATGGTAACCTCTGTGTCCTTGGCAATGGTGGCAACAGCATAGATACACAGGTGGATCATCCCATCCGCAATCACATGACGAACCTTGTTAAACAAAGCAGAGAGAAACTAACATCTCCACAAGCCGCACTTCTTTCTTACAAGAGGGGAGCCTTCTTCTGCAAAGTAGCTCTTATCTATTCCATGAATAATCAGCTTAAATTCACTACAGGGAAAAGCCTGTTCTCTCTCATCCTGTGCTTTTCCACTTAACGCTTCCACCTGCCTCCCCTAACTGCCACTACAGCCAAAGGAAAGCCAGAACAAACCCCTTTCCTTCCCAAGAAAAAACTCACGTTCCCAAACTTTCTGGTCTCGTCTTCCAAGTATAAACCATCAAACAGGCACGAGATGCAGAGAATTTACCCCATTTACTGCATTCTAAAAAAGGAATGCACTAAACCTGTGCAAAACATGTATTTGTGATTATGGTGATGGTGAAGAGAGAATTTACCTCTGCATTTGGAGTGCAGGAACGCCGGATGAACCTGGCATCATTACCAAAGGTGCGGGCATCAACACACATTTCGACGCCATTGAACTTGGAGTAGAACAGCACAAAGGGGTATGGCCTGGAGAAGTAACAGAATGTCTCAATCCCAAAATACCTAATTCCCACGGCACTTATAACAGGTATCCCTCACTTCACTGGAAGCAGCGCTTCCGGCAGTGCTGTTGCTCTGGAGGTTTATGCACTTCCATCAGCACAGTTTAACAGATCTACTTCAGAGGGTTTTGGTCCGTAAGCAGAGCATCAAGCTGAAGTTGTATATTTGATTTCACATTTCTACGGATGGCACAGCTGACAAGGGCCCTGCAAGCGTGCATTATCCCATAGAGACACCAGTCTCTCCGTGCCATGATGCTCTCATACTAATCACTTCATAGTACTCTTACTTTTTGAAGAAATGCCCATTGACCTCGAATTGCTGTCGTAACATAACCTTCCCTCGATATTCAATTATAAGGGTATCTAGTGCCAAGTCTCTTGCTGCCCTCAAGATCTTCCGGTGCTTCTGTACTCGAGTCACCCTTCCCAGCTGCAGCTGTAACAAAAACCAGAGCAAAACATGAGAACCTAAATCACATACCTCTAACTCATGAAGAGTGTTTTACCTACACGAAAAGAAAAATTAATCTAGTGTCAACATACAGAAAAGCCAGGTGAATATACTGTTATCCTGCAACAGTTTAGTGATGACCAACGACCTTGATAATATTTATCAAAAGCAAAGACTATTTATTCCTTTCCTTCAACATTACAAATTTATCAGATCAAGTATTTCAGTCTCACAGGTAGGAGGCACAACCAGACCTGTCAGTTGCTGCTAACAGGGAACTGCTCTGCAATTACAGCCACTTTCACAGCCAGAATAACTCTAGTCTTCCCTAAATTGTGTGTTGTCACAAATTTAGAGGAAAAAGCACAAGCTTTTCCTCCCGCACAGGATGGTATATTCTAGCTAACAAGCCAAAGACTTAAGCTGGCAATTTCTATCTCCATCCAGAAATCTTCATCTGCCTGCTCAACTAGTGCTGTGCATCTTTTTTTAACATGAAGAAATACACTTTAACTAAGTAGTGACAATTTTCTGATTCTTCTTTATGTTAAAAACTACAGGTACAACGGATTTTCACAACAACGTGTCTGGACAGTATGGAACCACAACAGGCTGCCTCACCACAAGAGCCAAGCCTGCTCTTTCCTAAGCACGCTATTCACCGCACATAAGGACCCGGTTTTGATACTTTTCTGGAGTGAACTGAGGCATAAGTGTTCTTACTCCTGTAGTAATGACAGTCATCTATCTAAATTAGAAGTAAAGGACAAGATTTTATTAAAAGCAAGCTTCCAACTTTCCCTGATAAAATTCCACTCATAGAAACACCTGCTGAGCAGGCTGCTCAAATGGATAAAAATCACATTAGCTTGAGAAGAGGCTCTGTCCGGACAATGTAGAATGTAGGATGTTCTAACCTTGGGAAAATCAAGTTAATGCCTTAAGGGGGCACTGGGAACCAAACGAAACCCACCGTACTGACCATATGAAAGCACTGAACCACAGGCTTCTCTCTTTTTGTAGCAGTCTTGTATCTGCTCTGAATTAAACTCCTTTGGGAAGAAGACGACTTTCACTGTTTTAATATGACATTATACTGCAGATCTTGCACCAGGCAGTAAAGTAAGATCTATCTGTTGACTTCTCTCACACAGGTCAAGGATGAAGACAGCTTTATAAAAATATTCACTTGAAACCTACGCAGACGGCAAAAATGATCTTGCTATTCCAAATATCCTCTAAGAGAAATATCCAGTGCTACATTTATCATGCCTGTGGGGTATATCTCTTTTCCATACTACTGTATCTGCCAGCAACTGGAAAGACCTGGATGTGTGTACTGGAGACTCTGAAAAGCCTTGCAGGGTGTCCTTCATCTCTTCACATCTTGGGTCCTGACGGGAGCTCACAGAGGGCTCCCCAAGCCCACTGAACTGGCATAAAAGAAACATGTTATTTCCAGACTAAGTAGCCACACTGCTGGCCCCGATTTCTGATCAACAAACCCATGACATGAGTAAACTGTAAGACTGTTTACATTGCTGGGAGTAGTAGGAGTTTTCTGTGGCTAAACTATTTTAAAACCATTGGGTGTACTATCCAACCGTGGTAAGAGAGAAGAAATAAATGGGACTAGATTTGTTAGTCTGTGACAGGAGATAAGGAGAAAGTATCCAAAGTCAGCAGATAAATTAGGACTGAGACACAAGCATGTCTCCAGTCAAATAATTTTGTTTCTATGCTACCACTTGTTTGCTGTTATAATCAGTTTCTCATCTAAGCTGGCCCTACACAGCAGGGTTGGACCAGATGACCTCCAGTGGTTCCTCCCAACCTGCTCCTCCTCTACTCCTCTATCAAATTCTCCCCGTATTTTGCAGAGATGTGGGTTAGTGTCTGGTAGACCTCACTCTCATTTTTGGCCCATGACTGACTTGTATTACTGGAGAACAGCTTGGGGAACACGGGTGGGATAAGGTGGGGTGGTGGGAGGAGAAGAGAGCCCATGAAGGAAAGAGAATCTCCGCATCTGTAAAATTTAACGATTATCTGAGTTTGGTGAAACAGGAATGATCTCATAGCTTCTCTGATAAGACCCTAGCTCAGCTTGTTTTTGTTTGCCGAATTTAGAAATATGAAGAGGATTAGTTGCCATGCTTTCATGTGTGAAAAGAACAAATGACTTTACTCACGTCAATGGCTAGGGATTGCTGACTGCTAATCAGACAAAACTGTTCTGATATGTTTGCAGAGCAACATCTGCAAAATACGCGGTGGCTTTATTTTATAAAGGCCCTTTCGCTCTTCACTTCAGAATGTGAAATCAATCAGGGGTTTGAGCTCAAGTCAGCAATTATCAGAGGCAACAAAGGGCAAATACTGACCCTGGGTTTGGTTTGGCAACAGCAGGCAGAAAAGTGATTCACAGCTTTCAGTTTGTCAAGCATCCGGCAGTAGCCAGCACTAAGATGATTTTATTCATGACACCGAACAGCTTCATCTTCTCATAAGTTTCCCTTTGCATCATTAGGACAGTTGAGAATTGGTTTATCCAAAACACTCCGATGATCAAAATCCCCTATCCCGCACGTGTAACTCTCAAGCCATCTTTCCCTGCTCCTCCTGGCTCTTGGGTCACACTTTTTTCTTCTCTCTCTTTTTTTAAGTATACACTCACACCATTATTTACCCAAGCCAAACAACTCTCTCAACTGTAAGAGTATGCAGAGCATATAAAACATTTTATTTTTTTCTTTTCTTCTCTCTCCAGGGTCTTCACGGCCAAATAGGGCAGTTACGATACCCCCCTTCTATACACAGCTGCTATCTGCACATTGACACAACCTCCCTAATTTTTTTTCTAGCTCAAAGTACCTATTTCCTTATCTCCCAGAAAAGCTATTTTTACATCCATAATGCTATCCAGTTAAAAGACATCTGACGCAAATCAAGAAGCCATCTCACTCTGTCTAACAAAGACAAGACAAATGAGTGGAACAAAAATATAAAGCACAGGATGAGAGACCATGCACTCCACACCAGTGCAGGCTCTCCTTACACCACTCCACAGCCATCTGCTGAGCAGAGAAAACCAGGACATAGAGGCTGACAAGCAACAGCCTGGGACGGGACAGCCATCTGGTTTTTCCTCAGTACCCAAGAGGAACTACAAAGCCACTAAGTCCCTTTACACTTTCCCAGTGTGCGCAATGCTAGGTACCTACCTACAGCTTGTTTAGAGTAACTGCAGCTCAATACAAAGTTTGTTAACTTTCTATCTTTTTGTTTCTTTGGGGTATGTTGCATTTGGAGTCTTCTGGCCACTTTTCCCTGGGGGAAAACCTAGGTCTGTACAGGGAAGGGAGAGGGCGAGGGAGCACAAGAACAAGCACATTTCTATATGATGGTGATAAAAGAAACTATATCTGCTTTATTACTTATTTCAGGACTTTCCCTAAAACTCATGTGAAGGAGACTCAGAAAATACTACGATTTCTACAGAAGCAGAATTTTTCCTTCCCTGTATTTCATTGGTTGCTCTCTTTAGGAAGGCTCCCCACATAGCCAAGTAGGAGCGTTTCTCCCCAACGCCCACAGAAGTCCTATTACTGCAGAGCTAGAGGCAAGGGCAGAAGGAAGCTGGGTCCAAAGTCTTCTTTCTGCACTCTCGCTTACTGGCAATACCTGCCTCTTGTGCCTTACCTACATGAAAGCAAAGGGAAAGGTGGGAGGGAGCACGTGAACTTCCCAGAGTGGTGAGTCAGCTGATATAAACAAGAATGATTCAAGCACAAACATATACCTGATATTCAGGTTTCTGACTCTGCTCCCCTTCTATGGAAGAGGTGCCCCCTCATCCGTTTTGGAGTGCATCCTTTCCAGTTGCACCTATCTCCATACTGCTGGACGAGGAACCCCCACAAAGCCTGAACTGAGCGGGAATGCTGCTCTGTTCAAAAAAACATGAACCAGCTGAAACATCAGCTGAGAAGAGTAGCGGAGAGGACTTACACTACACAAACACATCCTTCTCCTGTTTCTCCTTGTCTACATGCAGTCCATAAAGCTGGCAAGACACCAATCATTGCACATCACAGAACAGAAAAGTTAGGGAGAGACAGTTCCCTAAAATCAATTGTAGTTGTGCAGTATCACTAGAGTCCAAATTATCATCCAAAATAACTGCAATAATGTTGAAATGTTCTTTAAAATAGCTTTCCATACAACACAGAATCACAGAATGGTTAGGGTTGGAAAGGACCTTAAAGATCATCAGTTCCACCCTCTGCCATGGGCAGGGACACCTCCCACTAGCCCAGGTTGCCCAAAGCCTCATCCAGCCTGGCCTTGAACCCCCCCAGGACTGGGGCATCCACAGCTTCTCTCTGGGCACCCTGGGCCACTGCCTCACCACCCTCCTAGTGAAAAATTTCTTCCTAATGTCCTGTCTAAATTTACCCTCTTTTAGCTTATACATGAGCGAGAAAAGAACAAAACCCCCCCCAAAAAAAGAGACTGGAAAACTCATCTGGAAAGTAGGAAATTTCCTGTCTCCAGCAAGTGATAGATCTGGTTCTGCCTCAAGCCATTCAGCAACCAATCAATGTATTTATGGTAAAATACCCATGAACCATATCACAGAAGTGTACAAAATACACCCAGCTCAGCAACACCGACCTGGTTGAATGTGAGTGTTTCTGAATATGTCTTGGTCGTGGCATCTCTTCTGTTCCCTTTTATATCAGATCTATGCCTATCGCTCTGAAATTACACGACCAGTCATGACATTGCTCACCCACACCTTATGTCTGGAAACCAGAGGACCTGACTTAGCCCACACTTCTGTTCCAATGGTTCTTACCTGCATCTGAGACCCAATGACGGTATTATTGCAGGCCAGTTCTGTTTTGTTGATTGTGTCTAGCATAGCAGTTTTGCCCACATATTCTTTACTAGAGTTTAGATGGCGCTCCAACAAGTTCTGCACGTCAGCGCTGTACTGGTTAGTAAAGGCTTCTTCGTACTGATCTGTCCAGAGTCGTATTCGATTCTCCCACCCTTCAGCTGTGTTTTCATCCAAGGCATGTGCTTCAGAAGGGGAATTCTGCACCAAACAGCAAAGGGTGAATGGCTAGAATACAACGGGAAAAAACTACCCACAGTGCTCTGAGCATATGAATACGCTACGAAAAAGGCAGATCTGTTCCAAGCTAAGAAAGCCTCGGTTATGAGGACACCTTTTCAGGAACCTGCATCCTCCAGAACATTGTACTGCAATGCCACTTAGGAATTTACTGAGAACTCTGTGCAGCACTAAGACCTATTGAGAGTTGGTTCTTGGCATTGTCACATACAGGAAAATTAAGCCAGTACATAGCCAGAAAAAGTTTTTTTAAGTCACTTTGGAAAAAATAATTAAGTAGGTTAAAAAAGCAAAGGAACAGAACACACAAACGCAAATAAATCTCATGTAGGCTTGTCCCACAGTCAACCCACTCATGTCCAACATCATGGTAGATGATGCTGATCGCACCTCAACCTTTGCAGTGACTGATCCCAGCTAAATGGCCACCAAGGTTTCAAGGAACTGAAGGTAAAGCATAAGCTAACACCCAGAGGGTTAGAGGGTTAAAACTTCAAGTCCTTAGCAGTGTAACGAAGAGAGGGCAAAATCAGGTAACCTGTTTAACTGGGGGAGTGGGGGGAGGTAGGGGAAAAAAATTAAGCTTCATTCTTTATTTGACAATAATTATTGCCAACAAATTATATTCCAGAGGTCAGTAACTTAACTGGCTTCAGAAGGGACCGACACATATGTGACACTGAGGTATTAGTGACAAGGACCACGGAAGAACAATCATGATCTTCATCATGTATATTAAAAGCATTAAGAGTTTTCATGCATTTTTATCCTCTCAAGGCACTTGCACACTATGGAGACAGGTGTGTGCAGAGAGACACACCACAGGACTGTCCTGTTTCCTCTGAGTCACCTGCTAGAAGCCACCGTCAGCTACAGTACTGGGGTCAGACGGAATTGAGTGAACTTTAAGGCATGCCCGTGTTTCTAGGAATGTGTTTATCTCAAAGTGCAAGTCTACTTTTTTTTTGTCAAATAAACCTTCTATCAGATAGCCACACCTACATATCATCCCACCCATCCCTAGTTAGAGGATGTGGAGAGAAACAAGGCAACACTGCTGGGGACACCCAACATTAAACCTGTCTGCTACTTCGATGCCCAAGCTTAAGATATCTTTGATGCAATCAAATGATAACTGACCTCACAGAAGAGTGGCCACAACCAGTTCTACACCCTTAGATCAAACACCCCACTCCCTGGTCTCACGAATCTGTCCTATCTCTTGACACTGCATGACATTAGCTCACAGAAAGTGACATCTGAAGCGAAAGCCAGGTTTCAAAGGGCAATTCCCATGATATCCTTTTGAACAGACCTGTTTGCAGTGCATGGTAAGGCTTGGGATTATTCTGAGGCTGGTCCCACAATCAGAAATTCCCCAGGCAAACCAAGAGGGGCACAAAGTTACAGGGGAAAAAAACCCACCACCATCATAGAGGCTTCTCAGTTCCACTCACCTTCATCCTCAGAGACTTCCGTGAGCCCTCTCGAAATGCCTGTCCCCCAAACAAGGAGAGAAAAAAACCCAAATTATTATAAAACCTTTCCTCAGAATTAACGTCCCAGAACCACACCAGATCTTACTCCAACAGACCAACCCTTAACAAAAGACAGCAAGAATTACAGGAAGACCTACGCAAGAAGCAATGGACTTGAACAAAAAGTCTCCACAATGCAAATCCAGGGAAACTGATGAAAAGCTTGATGGCTGGGATTTCTGAACTAAAAAGAGCTGCCTCATATTTAGTAAAAATCTCAAGATCAAAAGCAAAACCCGACTTGCTTTGACAGAAGAAAGGGCCAGCAACAGAATTAAGCTGGTTCACAACAAAAAACTTGGAGGTTTCACATGGCTTCTTCTCCCAGTCTTATTTAATCAGTGCCCACCAGAAGATCTTCCCCTAACCTGGGGAAAATCATGGTAAAGCTAGCAAATGACGGGAAAGAACCAGCTCCTCACACACCTGCATTCCAATATAGGCAGTCTGAAATTATTTCAGTCCCCTCAACAAATGTTCATCACTACCTACACAGTTTTCCCCACAGGGACTTTCTCTGTCCCTGAAGAACAGCGCCAAGAAGCTCTGCAGCCCAGATCCCTTAACATAGCCTTCTACGAAATGCTGTGCTCCCTTCAGGTTTCATTCCCTTCCCAGACTGCCCCTTTGCCACCAACAGACAGACTCCAAAAGCTATTTCCCCAAATCATAATGGAGCAGAAAGGAAAACATGTGAGTCCAAGCTCTGAGCATGAATGGTCAGCATTGGGAAATAAGGGTGGAGTTCCAGTAAGGTAATTTTTAAACCAACAGCCACGTCCTCTAGCAGGTCACAAATACAAGGCCTCACATTATTACACCAGAAAGAGCAATTCCTTACAGAACAAAAGTTTATTGTCTACTGCCAGCTTGTCAATCTCCTCGCAACAACACACCACACAGCATTCACCAGGAACTGCAGCAACCTTGTCTCACTCCACATACCTTGATCTTTTTGGCCTTTGGAGCAGCACGAGCTTTTTCTGTACTCCTCTTCCTCTTCTTAGGTTTGCTTCTCCGGACGCGGTTGACAGTCAGCGTGATGCTTGTAGGGGTGTGCTGCGTAGCTGTGTACAGCACTGTGGAGGGAGATAGCTCTTCATCCCAGCTCTCTGTTGCACTGCTGTCCCCACCTGTACAGAGGAGTGCTTCGTTAGCAACGCTTTTATCCATCCCAGAGGGAACAGCTTACACTTAAGTCCATTTTCATCAAGACAACTCGATGACCCTGCATAACTCTTCCCTGAGAGAACTACACCACCTCAGTTTTCCCACCCAAACCAGGAACAGGTCTCCCAAACTTCCGGTATCTCACAGAATGGTGCTGATGAACATTTCCTTTTTCTGTTCATAAGATAATCTGATTTTCCCAAGAGCTAACTGAGGCAGAAGGAGAGGAGAAAATCCCAGTGGCTGGGAGGCAAAGAACATTAGCGGGCAATGATCACAGTCAGATGATTACAGCAGCCAAAAGACAAAGGTCTTGTAGAAAGAAAGCAAAAGTCACCGTTATCAGAATTCCAACCTCAAGCTCACCTGACACGTTGTCCTGCTTCCGACGGCGGAGTCTGATCACCTTCCCCCTGCTCATTCCTCTGCCAAAGGAGAATGCACAATTGAAGCTGGTTTGTAGGAGTAAAGTCACTTGAAATTCAACAGGATGTCACAAGATGCGTGCCCTCAGTGGGGCCCAGGATGATAAGAACATCGATTTAACATCCTCATCTCCACTCCTGGTGCCACCAACACTTGTCAGGCTGACAACGCAAAGGAGGAGGGTCAATACTAGGTAAGCACTGGAAAGAACGCTCCAGTTAGCAAAAGGAAGTCTGTCCCACAGCCCAAGCGTGACACGGTTTGGTATGAGAAGTCAACATGAGCAGCAGTCCAGATCTGCACTGCACCAAAGCTCACCTGCACTTTTCACACTTGAGGAGGAAACCATCTTGAGAAACACTGCAGTGGCACCAGGTGGGAATTGATTCTCCTTCCGAGGAGCTCTCACTGTCCCCGGAATTCTCCTCATCAGGCGAATGCAGGCCGTTCAGTTCTGCACGAGGTATAATGGTCTGGACAGGAGGAGAGGCTGGTGGTGTTGGAGGAGGAGGGGCTCCGTAATTATGATCCTGAAAATGAGTATTTGCAGTACTACTTTTAACGTGAAGATACGATGCCTAGAAACTGAAGTCCCAAATCCACAGTTCCCAGGTTATTATTTACTGGTACAAAAGAGCAGTCTGAATTCCTCAATCTACCATGAAGGTAAAGCAATAGCTCTGAAAGACATGAATGGTTTTCTTCTGCACCAACGAATTAAATTCAAAACCCATGAAAACAACTGGGCCATTTCAATATTAACTGTTGTACTGCTAATAATCTGAGACGACACCAGCGGTCAAACACTGGAACAGGTTGCCCAGAGATGTTGTGGAGTTTATGTCTGTTGAGATATTCAAAACCCAACTGGACACAGTCCTGGGCAACCTGCTCAGGGTCAGCTGGAGCAGGGGGAGTGAATTATGTGATTCAAGAGGCCCCTTCCAACCTCAATGATTCTGTGATGCCCTGTTCATCCCATCGTTTCAAGCCATGCTCCCACTCTTCCTGACTGTTCCTTGTTTCTCATAGTTATAAGTTACCAATATGAAAATTTGCACAGTTGAGACAGGTATAAATAGTGCACAATAGACCAAACAGGGCATAAAATTACCAGCAGGAAAATATTATATATTCATATATCTTCACACTTCATTCATATACTTCATTCAGTCAAAAAAAATAAATCTATCACCTAGAACACGAACAAAGCTTGCTATAGAGTATGTAAGACTTCACAAACAATAAACACACAAATGCAAAATGTATGGCAGAACTCAGCTGTAGCTCAGTGTTCCCTAGGAAATAAGCCCCAACTCCTAAGGCTTAACAGGCAAAGAACTACGGAACAAGGAGAAAAGAGTAAAGTAGACAGTAAAGAGCTGATTCACTGCAGAGAGAGTACTCACTGCGTAAGGCAGCCCGCGATAGCTGTGTTTCTGGGTGGCCCCATAGCCGTGGCTGGAGTACACATTCTTCTCACTGACAGCTGGACTAGCTTCCACAGACTCTGGGCTGCAGAAAGGGCCAGAAGTAAAACCCATCAATATAACATCATTTTGAAAAATGCCATTATTTCACTGCTCTTTTCTATTCGACACATGAGCTCAAAATGAAGAAACTTCACTAAATCGAGGTATTATTATGCGCTTCACCAGGCATCATGTGTGCAGAAGTTGTACAGGATGAACCTGCTTTCAACAGAGGGAAGCAACAGTAAGGGCCACCCTGGATAATTCAGTAAACTGGGTGTCAATCTGGGAAGTTAAAACGATAATTAGCATGTAAGCAGCTCAGGTTCCTTATAGTTGAGGAAGCTGGGTCTAGTTCAGCATTCACATGGGAACCCAGCCAGCCTAATCTCAAAGCCACTGTGCAGCACTGCCACGTTCGCTCTGCAACAGCTTATTTCAAACAGCGGCTACGCAGCTTTCCTGCACCTGCGCTTGCTTCTCTCTCCCTCAGAAACTCACTGTTAGCCGAGTCCAATGTCCTGTGACAAAGTCTACATGAAACCTGCAGCTGCCCTGACACTAACTACCAGGACTTGGAGATTCCTGTTACAAAGAGGCAACAAAATTCAGGACCAGGACAGCCAGTGGTCACAGACAAATCAGATTTGCCCTGTGCTTCCTATGGCAATGTGCTGAACAGGAAATTTGCTGCTGAGGTACAATGCACTCTTTCACCACATGGTGGTGAAAAAAACCAGCTAAAAATGAAAGGTAGATCCTTAGCAGAAAGCTGCAGAAACCCTACTCAGAGAAGGGACAGCTGCAGTTCAATGCAGAGAATATTAGATAATGAGGCTACAGGCAGAACACCAGCAAGGAACCACACTGTCTGTTACAGGAGATACAAGCAGCTAACCTCTGCATAGATGAGAAGCAGGTCCCATATCAGAATACAGCAGAATATTACTGATCATGCCTGCAGCTGACATCTTCAAAATTTTAGCAGGGAGCTGAGCAAGCAGGAAAGAAAAAGGAAAGGAAAACTTTACCTTGGACCTCTGCTGCTTGGGTGAGATCTCAGAGGATTCTCGGTGGGTCCTACACTGTCAGCGTGAACCAGGCAGTAGTCAAGCACCAAGGGCCAGTGGCCACGCGTGGGGCAGCGTTTAGGCACCACCCATGAACACTAACCCCTGTGCCCTTTGGACTTTCTATGAGCTCTTGAAATCTCTGCTGCACTGAGGTTCGCCCCACCCTGCCACTAAAGCTCACACACTCTCCAACACACTAACCTTCCGAGCTGCTGACTTGTTCCGGAGTAAGGTGGATCTGTCTTTGCAACATAAAGGAGCAATAATTCATTGTACAAAGAACTGCAGAAAGTAGAAGACCTTAAACCTATGCAAACCCCACTTCTGTAGCTCAGGATTTAGCAGCACGACATGATAAATTCAGTCAGTTTTCAGTGTAACTACAGCTAAATTGCCAGAAGGAGGAGATATAGCTGGCGATACCTCTCAGAGGATAGACTTCTTAATAAAAGACACCGTGCAGAGCTTGCTACATAATCCGGCGTTGCTGGATTTTTTGCAGCAGTCCTTTAGGACTTCCAGATTGGTAGAGTTAAATCCATTCAGGTTTAATCATATTTTCAGAAACAATATTGGAAGGAAAAAAGCCTAAAGAGCAGGTCCGTCCTCTGCCCAACTCACCCTACAGTCAGCCTGGAATACCAGCAATGCTGCCGCTAGCATTAGCAATAAAATTTCACGATTGTTGGTGCAACGGTGTCCAGGGGCAACAAGGCTGGGGCCAGTGCTTCCTCTGCAGCATCCTGCCAAGGAGCTTCAACAACTTCTAGTATGAAGTCAGATTAACACAGCAAAACTACTCCGCAGCCTCCATGTCACCGTCAGATGAACACAAACTCCCTTCAGCATCTTCACCTCCCCTCTGCATCAGAGGCCGGGGAAGATGCTAAAGCTCAGCCTGAGAAGATGGCCAGCTAGTTTTCCTTTTTCCTTCCCACTGCCTTCATGATGCACATCTTCAAAATCAATCCTTTCTAAGAGACAAGCAGCTCGGGTACCCCAGGCTCCATGCATCAAACTGGTGGAGTTTCAAAGGAGAAGTGGAGGACAGCCTTAACTTGGAACAGACTCACGAAGGACACTTCAGCAGCAAGTAATAATGCATCAATGCAAAGCCTGGAGAATAACGTCCTGGCATTCCCGATTTTTAGAAAACTGACAGAGAAACCAATCCAGAAATCTTCAAAAGCCTTTTTTCAAAGCACTCCAGCCTAGCCTCAAGTTGGACCTACAAATTTCTTAGAACCAGAGAAAAAGAAATTGCTTTGCAGAAGGTTTACACAGTCTTTTTGATATTTAAATGTTACAAGGGACATATGTAGATATATCTGGCTCTCCTCTCTAGCACGCTCAGCTCTGAAAGCAAAGTGCCTAGTACATGAGTAAACTATTTAGCACTCTTTCTCCTGTCATAAACAGTTTAAAATTCCTGCATGTTGAGTCTCTAAAGCGCTGGTGTGGGAGAAGCATGGTGACAAGCAATACTTAGTGTTAAGTCTTGAAAAGTGAAGGATCATATACCCACTGCAGATCAGTGACTTACTAGATTCTGACTCCCCGTTTACAACATGTAAAAATATGGGCTTTAGGATGGAATGAAGCATCACAAAGAATGCCTAAAATGGGGCCAGTGCCAAGACAGACAAAAAAGAGCATTAGCAGCCTTGCAGAGAGTGCAACTGTGTAGTCAAACTCTGTGCGTAGTCAAATCAGGGCAAGATGAAAAGGAAAAACAATGATTCATACCCTAACCCACTGCTCTTACAGCTCAAAATTAATAGAGTCTGGAGCAATATCTGTTCTACACCGATCAATCCGACATGCAGGCCTTTGCACAGCAGATACCTTTAAATAATACATGGGGAAATCTATCTCTACAGTGTCCTTTATAAATTTTTGTAAAGAGATGCTACAGTCTGTATTTCAAAGGATGCAGGAAAGCACAAGGTAGAAGCACGCAGAAGTAACGTGAGCCCTCCCTCTTGCCCCAGACAAAAACATAGTATTCATCCAAGCTGACATCATTCTAACAAGGGTTTTAAGAAAAGATCACAATGCAATTATATTCTGGATTTGAAATGTTCCTGACTCCTGCAGAAGCAGAGCCTTTTAAACAAAATGCTAAGTCCGTAAGCCAGGACTGCAGTGAGAACCCTGCACAGGCTCCTGTGCTGGGGACCCTGAAGGATTGCCCACTGAGCTGTGCTTCTTGGAACCTGCTTTGGGCAGAAACAAAACAAAGGTGTCTACACAGGTGATGCTGCCTCACTCTCTGGCCAAGCTCCAAAGGGGTCCAGAAATCAGTCAAGGAAGCCTGGTACCGAGTGTGAGCTAGCAGGCTCTACTGAGAGGGAGGCCTCGTACAATACAGCTTTTGGAAAAGGAGCTGGCTTGTGCATTGCCGACACCAAGCCCGGGTACAGCAAATGCACAACTGCCTGCACTTGAGTACAGACTTACTAGCTAAGCCGATAAAACCCTGTGGTTGAGTGCCTCATACTGTTGGAATTCTCCTTTGCTGCATCCCCTGTGTCAAACTTACCAATTTCCGTAACACTGGGTTTGTTAAACACTCAGACTCTGTGTCTGCATTCATCTCGCGCAGCCAGCGGACCAGCACGCCCCTTCTCCCGAGTGGAGAAAGCACCGGCACCGACCCCACAGCCCCGCTCCAGGGCAGCCCTGACGCCCTCCCCTCCTCCTCCGTGGGGTAACACTCACTCCGATCCTGCAGCCATGTCGGAGTAGGACGTATCTGGTGTGGTGACTCCCAGAGGGATTGCAATGCTCATGACGCCCGTCGGGGATCACGGAGTCCAGAGGGCAGCGACCGGCCGCTCCGAGGGCGGAGAGGAGCCGCAGAGCCTCGGCCAACACGTCACGGACATGGGGAAACCTACCGAGGCAGAAACAAAGCATTGCATCTCCGTTACAGGATGAGGTCTCCCTGTATACCCCTAAAGAAAGCTTTTACAGCAAAAGAAAAGCAGAAATTGATTTCCATCAGTGACACGCCACATCATTTTTACTTCATTTTCATACCTGGGGCCAGGGAAAAGGTAGATGGTAGTCACTTGGTGGGGGCTTTGTTTGTTTGTTTTTTTACAGTCTTGGACTGACATGCCATGAGCTGCGCTGCCATAAAGCCGATAATGACAGTCCCCCCCGCCCCCAACTAAACTTAGGACTAATTATCAGATAAGCAATCTATTAGCTCCTCCTGCATACAGGCAGCAGCTGTCACCGATCACCCACAGCTTCCATCAGCATTTCCCGACTCCTTCCCCAAACAAGTTGCAGGCGAAGCCCCATTGGGAAGGACAATGAGACAGAGCCGAGGACTGAGCTGACACCTCTTGCTCGGGATCAGCCCGAACATGCGCTGCCTGGCCCCACGGCACGGGCTAGCGCGACCGGCAGAGCGGCTATCCCCGCACCACCGCCGGCCTCCCCTTGGCCAGCGAGCCCCATCAGGGACTCGGCACCCATCGCTCAGTCCGGCGAGCCCTGACGCAGTGGGCCCCGACTTTCCGAAACCCCGGCCGACACCTCCCCGCGGCAGAGCCACGTCAGATGTCTGGGCGCTCGCGCATAGGCCGCTCCGGCGAGAGACACGGCGGGGCCATGGGCTCGGCGCAGGGGAGCCGGGGTGAGTCATGGCGGCACCACGGGGCGCAGCCGCCGGCCGGGCCGGGGCGCGGGAGGCCCGGGCTCCACCTTCACCGCCGACTGCAGCGCTTTGCTGAGGCAGCCAGAGAGCGAAATCGCGATAAATGCAAACTTCCAAGGGTCGGATGGCGGCAAAACGGGATCAGCTCCTCGTTATGTAAATAGCCTCAATAACACAGCCGCTCACAAAGGAGCTATTATTCCACGCAGCTCTACAGAAACCCCCACGATGCAGAGCGAGGCTGCGTTTCAGCACACAGCAAAGGGAGCTCCAAAACTGAAGAAAAACGGCGACAATTTAGCCATCCTCTCTGCGCATTAAACTTTAAGGGCCAGGCTTGAATAACTTTCCGCAGCCTTCCTTCCTTCCCCAGCTCCGACGAGCCAGCCCGCGCTCCCAGCCGGCCGTCACATGCTCCCCGGCATCCCGGGGGCTCCGCCAGCAAACCCTCCTGGGCTGCAGAGAGGCCGCCAGCCAAGTTTTCCTGTGGGTAGTGAGTTTCTCACAGGGAACCTAGTCCAGCCATTGTTGAACACAAAACTCCCAGAAACACAAAACCACACAACACTCACTACAAGGGCAAATGAAGGAAGAGCGAGAGAGTCAGAAAGATGAAATGCCACATGCTATATTGCCTCTTCCTGCTCTTAAAAGGCAGGCCACTTCTCTCAGCACAAGGAAATATTTTCCTTCTTCAGTATACATCCCTAAGAGAAATCATCCTGATGGTATGACAGGCATACAGCGAATTACAGAAGCGGCACGTAAAGATTTCTAAGTGGTCTGTGGCAATTCCCTGTTATGCCCCAAAGCACCAGGCTCGCAGGGAGGTGGGAGATGAAAAGGAAAACAGGCAGGACAAAGCTCACCTAGGCTGCCTCGGGTTTGAGCTGCTTGTGTCCTTGAGTGTGCTTTTTTTGGAAAAATAAAAAGCAAACTAAAAGGACCTTTAAGGAAGTGTCTCATTTACCCTTTCTCATGCTTGTGACAGAATTGTGATTTCCACACTGAGCCCAGATGAGACAAATCGCTGCTAAAATACAGCTAAAAGCTACAGACATCAATCTGTGCCTCAACCCAGAGTCACATAAAACTCTGGCACAAGGTTAAAATAGGACGAGCTTCTCAGTGTCTGAAGGACTCTCCCCTTTTAAGAGACATAGAAAATGTTTTCTCCCCATAAAAAACTCCCCCTCTCCCCCCAATCTTTTTAAATACTTGCTCACAATTCCCCCCCCCCAAATTGATCTCTTGCCTTTGCCATGACTAGACCCAGCTGACAGCAGTCCAAGATTTCATCAGGACAAATTCCAGCCTCCTGCCTGCTCGTGACTCAGCAGAACCAGAGGATTTCAGGTGCAGCTTCTGGACTCCAGTGTCACAGGATATCTGGTCAGTCCTGATGTAACCGGGCCAAGTTTTCAGCCACTTCTGACAGGAAACCCTCTTTCCATCAACACTGTACAAACACCGGACTGTTTCAGTGCAACAGTAACTCCCACTTTTGGGAAAGAGATTACTGGAGAAACGTGAAATACCAAACAGAAAGGTTAGACAAGGCGAATTCCAGTTCAGTCGCTTTTGTGTTGACCCAGCAGCACTTGCCCAGCCATCACCCATGCTCAGATTTTGCTGTTTGTTGCTGCTGTTTCATGTGTACTTTCAACTCGGACAATGTTAACATTCAAAACAAATTGCTGAGCCCAATCTCAAGCGCTGTCCAAGATCACATCACCTTCAGGCTAGACTGCAGTCTGGTCTTCATGAAACTTGGCCCGCTAGCACCCAAAACATTAGCCTGCACAGAGAATACTGGGGTTGAGATCACAACGTTCACCCACGGAACTGGCTAATTTCCTGTATCTACAATCCCCAAGCCCCTTCCTACCTTTCCCCCCAAAAATATACAGCTGTAAAGGAGAAAAAAGTCACACCAAGTTCTCTCCAGTGCCTCTAGAAGAAGTTTTCCTAAAATTCAAAGTCTTAATGCAAGTTTGACGAGCTTCAGACCACAGCACAAACCTATCTCCCTCATGATACAATTCATCTTGAAATCAAATAGAAACAGGAATTTTGATGGTCTAACAAGTAAATAATACTTAGCTGGTTTTGAAAAAGCAGGATTTAAAGATGTATTTTCTTCCCACGTTTGCAATCTACACACCTGCCTCCTTAACCAGTCATACCAGTATAAAAACACCTGGTCTTCCCCAACACCATCAAAACAGCCCAGATGAGCATCCACCTGCACAGCCACCCCGGCCCCCGGATCCCCGATTCTCACCCAGCACAGGTCATACACCAAGGGACTCGCCCACCTTCAGACCAAAACCATAAGCGGTCGCCTTAGCTAAAATGTGAATTATATGCTATTCAATTATTTCAGGCAACATCCTGTATTGACAGAAAGGACTGCAATAAATCTAAGCTGGCCAAGTGAAGGTTAAGCAGCACCTGCTATAACAGTGAATTTAATTTTCGAAACTGTTTAGGATGCAACAGCTGCAGCGCTGCATTGGCTCACTTCCACAACCACTGCCATCCACGCTACAAATAAAGCAGATGCTGCAAATCTACTGCTGGAAACTCTTTTCATTACTTGTGGTGTTAAAAGTCAATATAAACAGGGACGAGCAAACACGGTCAGTCAAACAGCTCACTAGAGCTTCCTCCTTCTTCAAGATGCGGCTGTTCCCATTTTCACCAGTGTCCCGGCCCCACAGACACCTCTGGGCACTCGTGGTGCACAACACTTGGTGACAGGCTCTAGAGAACTTGTGAGTGCCATGAAAAATCCAACCCCACAGCCCCACAGATCGCAGGTGTTGCCTAAATTCACACGCCCAGCCTCCATCACCGTCTGGTGGTGCTCAGGGGACGCTGTACAATCGCAGGGGGGACAGAGCACCCCCCCTGTACCCTCCCATGGTCACAGGCTCAAGGGTAAAGCAGGGACCAAGCCGGGGGAGGACAGAGAGGTTCAGCCTGTTTCTCTGCAGCGTCGGTGCGCATCTGCGAGCCTGTGTCTGCAGAGGACTTGAAATACTTCAGCGTTGTGCACCCAGTGTCTCAGGCACTGCAGAGAATGATAAGAAGGTAACGCTGCTACAAAACACATCATGGACAAACGGAGAAAAGCCTTTTCTGATTATACACAACTTCAACGTGTGTGCCAGGGCAGGGAGGACAGGGAAATGCCCTCTGCCTGCACTGCCGATGACCACTTCTCATGTATCTCGCCTGCAGATAGCACAGGACAAACAAGCGCTTCCTTCACCACTCCCTCCACCTCCGAACAATTCCAGCTACTGAAGTCCCAAAACTCGGCATGTACGCAAGACTTTTGGCAACCCAGGATTGCTAGTGTGTCCAAATGATCACCACCACCCTCTTCTCCACGCTCAGCAGCAGGCCTGCACGTCACGTATACAGGATGCGTTCCGTATATAATGAGTTGCGCGTCTTTAAGCTCCCAAGCTATTACCAGTCACATAAAATTCAAAGCATGTTTTTCTGCTGCAGCTCTCACTGCCATAGGCCAGAGCTGGTGGCAAACTGGAAATAGCAGCTCTGCCATGCAGCCTTCCTTGGCATCCTCTCCATCAACCTCCTCTGGGACAGAGCCAGCGAATTCTGACCAGTTCATACTCACACTGTCACCTGCAGCAGCAAGTGGAGCAGTATAAAAAGCGTTAGCAGGCTTACAGACCCTATCCAATCATCTTTTCCCCTGGAAATTTCAGAATAGCCAAAATCTATGGGACATGTCATGTAAACATGAAGTGCTTTAACCCCCACACTGGCAAAGGTCCGTCCCATCAGCCAGTGCCACCCAAATACGAGTGCAGTCCACCCCAGTCCAACCAAGCACTGCTCGCTCTTTCCAGCACGCTCACAAACCTCGTGCCAAGGGCAGGTCCTCACAGCAGGGCAAGAACCTTTTGCGTTTAAAACAGCTAGCTCAAAAAAATGCATCAAATTCCCAGCGTTTCAGACGCGTTGTTCTATAAGGACACCTACACAGAGGCAGAGCAGACAAATCCTTAAGTCTTTTAGCTCCAGCTTATTCTGAAACGTGCAGATTCCTACAAGTACTTGAATTGTGCCTCAGTCTACCAATACACATGCTTAGCTCTGCTCTGAAAACAAGCAGCAGGGAAACAACTGTGCTGGTTTTTAAAAATGAAATATCGATGCATTTGCTATTATCATTAGTACCATATATCATCTGCTAGCTGGCTGACAAAGCAATCAATCCATCCATCCATCCATCCCACCGCAGTCTGGGAGAACTCTCTCCCAGTCTACAACAGGAAGGATCAAAATAACAGGCAACGCAAGTATTCATTACTAGCTACGTACGCATGCTGTGATAACCAATTATTGCCAAATATAATGCAATAGTTAAAGATTTATCTGTCTTTGAGCTTTCTTAAGACTCTCTCCTGTTTTATACAGAAGAAACTATATGCAAAAAGAAATGCTTGTATGTATACATTTGGTTCAGAGTTCACCTTGCTCTCTGGGATCTGGAGAACCGTGTTAAAGCACCGACAAGCTCTTACAACAAGAATGACAACATTTAAACATGGTTAAGTGTGTCAAAAGGCAGCAACCCAGCAAGACCTGATCCTGCTCACCACGCTGCACGAGACCTGGAGTCAAGCACTGGGGAAAGGCCAGACGGCTGCTCTCAGGACACAGGTGATTCCCAACAGCTTTTGGTATCCACGGGCCTACGCATCGGTCAGGTTCTTCCGTACAGGATATGAAATCATATTAACGATTCCCATTATTCTTACAGTACTTTAGGGAAACACTAGAAAATACCTCAACACATGTCTACGAATACAGCTACCCAGCTAAAGTCAGCGTAATAAAGGCATCCAGCGAAGGCTACGTAAGCCACATTTAAAACTGATAAAATCTGGTAAACAGCTGGAAACTAAAAATCTTTTAATTAAATTTACTTAAACTAGGTTTAAGCTATTTTAAGGCAATTTTCATCATGTCCATCCATGGGATTCCATAATTTTATGACAAAGAAAACATTAATTTTAGTTAAACTCCTCTGCAAACTACACCCTAAGGGACTAACGAACGATGACAGTGAGCAACTGAAAGAAATTAAACTTTTTCTAAACTTTCTAAAAAGAAATCAAGCAGAGGAATTACGAAATGCATATCAAGTATTCTCAGCAACTGACCCATGACTGCGGGATGACTCAGGAAAGCAAAAAGCATAACCTCAAAACTTTGCTGCTGCTTCACCACTCAAGGAGTTCTGCAAAACTTCTTTGTTTTGCAGACAAAGAAAAAAAAATCCTGTGTTTTTCTTTTGGAATCACGAAGGATTTCAGGTATTATGATAAGGAATAGAAGAAAAAAATAATATGAGATAAAGGAAGGGCAGATAAGACTTTCCTTCCAGAAATCCCTTCTACAGGACAATTCAACCACATTCTTTACAGTCCAATACACTCTGAAGGTGGAGATATCACACAAGGGCCTCTTTGGACTTTCTTAAAACATCTAATTTGCATCACGGAACCTTACTGGAAAGTTTAATTTATATTGATTTGAAATTGGTTGAAGAGTCATACATAAGGGTAATTCCATAAACAAACACATGCCAAATGAGAAAGGGGAAGTAAATTACAGAGTAGCAGTGATCCGTGGTAGACCAACAAATTCTGAGGCATGTTTATGGAGAGGTGGAGGCTGAGAGCAGAAAGCTTGCCTGCACCCCACCCCGATGAGAAGGGACCTGGCTGCATCTGCGTGGTCTGCACACACAGTCTGCTGAGCAGGACGGTGATAGAGATGATGTTTTAAAGGAATAACAACCTTGGCACAAAAGGGAAAAGGACAACCCCAACAGAGAACTTCACATTGAAGTCCTCATAACTTTAAGGGCCATAAAGGAGGAAATCTTCAAGAAAACTTCACAAGAAAGTATTCTGGAAATCTAGCAACCTGTATGAAATTGCTAACACCTTAAAATGTTAAACATAAAAATAAAACTTAAAAAAAACCTGGTATCAGTGGAGAAATTTATAAAAATCCCACAGACTTGCTAAGAACATTGTTTTACATTGCCTCTATGTCACCCATAGCAAGTCGTTGGCAAGGATGACAAATTCTTCAAATACTGAAGCATTTAAAATCATATTTTCAAAAACGAAAGGAAGGTAACCCCCTGCAAACACTTTCATTTTTGCAAATACCTTTTTATTCTTTCCTGAAAGATACACAGCAACACAAGAGAAAACAGAATTATACACGGGACCCCACAGAAATGATGATATAAAAATTACTAAAGTAAATGCAACAGGAAAGAAGAAAACCATCCCTCCTTTCTTTCAATTCTACAAACTTTTGATTTGGGCCAGTCACGGTGGGGGGAAGCGATTCTGCAGCAAAGGGAACACATCCTAATTGCTGCGCTGGTTCTGTACTCCGGGATAGTCACTTTTCCCATGGGGTGAAGGAGAACAGTCAAGTGTCTGTATGTCACAAAAATAAGAAATTGCAAACAAAAAGGTTCAGAACTGGCATTTTGAGATTAAGGGCTTGACAACTAACCTCCAGTGAATCCAGCTGCTGCGACTGTCCCCTCTAAGCCTTCGCCAAAACAGCTGGCAGGAAGGAAACGCTGCCATGTCTCAACAACTGCAGTTGGTGCCAAGAAGACTGGAGTGAAAGCAGATGCAGGTAAAATACATATTCCCTTTTAGATACCGCTATAGGGGCAATAAAATTTCTGCAATGGGGCAGAGCAGACAACTAGGAACAGCAGTGCTGGAAAGTACCGCTGCTCAGTCTGCCACGCCTCGTCCATATAAATCCTGTGTTTCCAGATTCGATGTTAAGAGTCTTCCCTACACCAGAAAATGGCTACGGTTAACCTAAGACTCAAGATTAATTTAAATAATGTAAATGACACTGGTTTAATCCTAGCAGACCAGAGTGTTTCTTTGTTCTACATTTTGTTGCTTGTGAATGCAACGGTATTCACATGAGTGGTTGTACCTCTGTAATTATTAAACTTTCCTAAGTAGACAAACCCTAAATTAAAAAGGTCGTCAGCCAGAGCTCCCCCCCCATACACACCTCTAGACCTTGAAATTGTGTTCTGCAGGAATTTCAGAGAAAAGCCTCTACCACATGCAAGGTCAGAGGGAAACAGAGCAATAAAAGGCAATAACTAGGATCAAATCCAAACCCAGAAAATTAACAGTTCCCATGAGAATCCGGACAGTCCAGAGTCACGGGAAGTCGCTGAATATAGAAGGGGAATCAGCAGAATTTACTGGCACGGAGCAGCGTCCCGACGTTACAACCAGTGGAAGGCTAACCACAAACAAGTTGCCAGGAGTAGGATTGCAACCTCCAATCCTAGAATTGGAAAAAAGATTTGTCTGTAATCCCACTAAACGCTCTCTGCCTCGCAGGTCTGGCTGTACGTCCTTTATCCATCTATTTAAGGCCCCCACGTGATGACGGCTGCCTGCATGGCCACTCCCAGCCAGGACAAACAGCCCAGCTCCCGACGAGACTCCGGCAGCCATCGGCTTCCAAGGCAGACGTTGCATCAGCCAGGTGTGCAGGAAGCGGCGGAGATAAAGCAGCTGTTGACGAAGGGGCTCTCGGACGGAGGCCGCTTCAGGAATCCCGTGGAAAGGACGACAGGAAGGAGAGAGACACTCCGCACACAGAACAAGCTTCATCGGCTTCAGAAAGCCTTTGTGCTGGGGCTCCGGACCTGGCCTTTCTCCCAGAGATGATGCAACACTGAGGAACAAGGTCTGTGCCAGAGAAAACTATTCACAGGCTATGCAGATGGCAATGCGGCCAAAGGATCTCGGAGCAAAACATGCCGGAGCCCATCCAGGCCCAGTGAGCCTCCCCAGGCCTCCCCCATGCCCCCAGGATCCTCCATTTCACGCTGCCGCCTCGCTCCCAGCGTGACCGCAGCTTCAGGCGGAACGAAGGACCTTACGATAGCGAGAAAGCAGCAAAAGGGGGTTTTAAAATCCTGCAAAAATCACAGCTTGTCCTCTGATCTGTTGGAGGGAAGAGACGTGGGAGAGACGGAGCTCAAAGCCTCAAATCTCCCAGCCGGGGGGATCCTCCCGTCACCGCGGCTTGCCAGCGCACGCCTGAGCTCCCCAAACACGTACGGCAGCCTCGGCCCTGCTCTCACACACCAGGAAACCACGCAGGGACAGCCCAGGCAGCCATGGCAACATCACACGGTGTGGCAATGATAGAGCCGCGGCTCCCAGGCGAAGGTTCAGCCTTCCTTTCCATTCCAGGACTCGTTTCGACCCGTCCCCCGCTGCCCAAGCCATCACCCTCCCAGCTCCAGCCTGGCTTTGCAGCCTTACACTTGGGCTTGAGATCATGCAAATACATTTTTCTCCACATTGTAAGGAAGTTACTCTAAGCTTACGTCATGCTCATGTGCCGTGTCCCAGCAGACACCAGTTTGTCCAACGCGCCTCGAGTGGGAAACCGGGCGACAAAAATACCTGCCACCCGCACCACACACGGCGAGACACTCAGATACATTTACATGTTAAAATCCAATGAATTTTACACGGTTAATAAGGATTTGAGCAATCTTCCAGCCTTGTGGCAGGTTTCAAAGCCCAGCCCACTGCACTGCCCCACCACATCCCCTTCTCAGGGACATCTTTGCAGGAAACGCCACCAACTGCGGCACGTGCCCAGTCACCAGGGCCCAGTGGCACTCGTGGTCATTTAAGATGGTTCGGGGACCCCTAGAAAATTCACACATTTCCTGCAGATCTACTTTTCCCCCTCATGAAATCTGTCAGAGAGCAGAGTCCGCAGGACAGTGGTGGTCAGATTTACAGAAAGAGCCACCAGCAAACAACATATTGGACCATCAAGCTTTAAGGAAGTTTTGTAAGTTATTTTGATAAGTTTTTGGTAAAAACCAAGAAAATCAAAGACTTGCTCTCACAACCACAGAGATGACGGTGTGACACTTACTCAGGAGGCTCCCAAGTACCCACTGCTGGCAAGAAACGCAAAGCTCAGCGGTCCAGAGAGCCACGGCCACTTTTGACTAGCCCATTTTTTGGCTAACAAGATAAAAAGCGGATAATCCATCTGAACACACTTTCAAATGCCGATGACCAAAAATCAGCAGTCACAAACCTGCAACCAGCGACTGAAAAAAGACAAAAGTCACTTAAAGCACATTTATTATTTCTTGCAGATAAATGAGTAATTTCTTCCTTTGAGAAGATTTTCTCTTTGAGTGCACGACACTGTCACCAGCCACCTTACTGCACGTGGGTGGTAACACAGGAGTACTGACATCAAACCGTCGGCCAAGAGTGCTGGTGGCGGAGCTCGCACAAAAGCGATGCTGAGCAAGTGGTTCTGTAACACATCAATAACGAAAGCTATCTGCTGCCACAGCCGCTGGCTTTTCTGAATGTTGAATTATGAGCAGAGTAATACATGGAGGACGTTTTCATCGCAAACACAACCAGGCACGGGTATGTACAACCAACATGATGAAACTAAGAGGCTGAAACGCAAGAGCTGCAGGTCATCTCCACCAGCCTCCCAGTGCTGGGGAGAGGGGGTTGACAGCACAGCAGGGAAGGAAAGCAGGGAAGGTGGAAGATTTCTTTACGGTTAAGCCTTCCCAACTTCTTTTGCATGTAGCACTTCGTGCGAGTAGCTCCCGCAGGCTGACAGACAGGGCTGTCCGGACGAGGCGAGCAGCAGGGATTGCTGCGCTGGATCTCGAAGCTGGAAGCCTTTGCTTTACGCTGTGCAGTGCCCCAACACGTTTCTGCAGTTTGCTATGCCTTCGGCCCTAAGCAAGGAAACTTGCAGTTGCTAGACAACCTCTTCCCCACCTCAGAAACAGCTCGATAGGCTCAGCGTCCGAAAAGCTACAGAGTTTTGAGCTGCCTCTTCTTCCTTAGGACACAGACGCGTTTCCATGCTGCACAGCTGCAGGGATGAGAGCGATGGGGCTCCTCCCTGGCCGGCCGAGGAGGAGGAGAGGAGAGGCAGGAATGCAGCCGCGCAGGAGAAGAGGCGAGAGCAGCCCAGGTAGCTCCACGTCCTCCTCTGCGCAGGCAAGGACGAGCATGCAGACAGGCAGGGCCGACCAGAGCTCTACCTGCACAAAGCAGCAGATCCTGAGAGCTACCAGAGGGGAACTGAAGAGCTCTGCATGTCTGCAAAGGCACCTGGGACAAGGTAATCTATGGAAATACAGACACTCGGCAGCCGTCGAGGGAGTGGTGGAATGGACAAATGCAAATAAAAAGTAGAAGCACGATCTGGAGCCATTACCAGACTGAGTCACGCAGCTCCCCAGGTGAATTTCCAAAAGTGAGGGAGGAGCAGAATCGCTGAAGTATTCTCGTTTGGACAGCACAAAAATCAGCAAGTGCCATTAGAATACTGCTTCTGACAATTATTTTCTAGCATTTTAAGCACGAATAAACTTTCTGACTAAGTCCGGTTAACTTGAGAAACAGAGAATATCCTACATTAATTTAAGAATGAAACCTACCCGGAGAGCTTGTGCTTACTTTGCCTCTCTGAGGAACTGTGATCATATTGCCACTCTGCAATTTTTTAACACTGTTTCTAAAAAAGGATGAAAAAGATTTACAGACTTCTGCTGCGGTCAACTGGAATCCAGAAAGGCTCATCTGAATACAGTGAGTGTACACAGTTACATCAGGGCTTCTCTGTAGAGGCTTTGAGAGAGCCTTAACCGTATCTTAACCATCTGAAGCAACGCAGTAAGGGAAAGAACTGAGTTCCAGCGATGCAAGCCACAAAGCATTAAATTTCAGAGTTCCCTTCACATCTTATACGTCTTATGCACATAAGTATTCTAGCACCAGGTTAACTATTTCTCCTCTAAATTCATCTGAATTTCACGATCCTGGCTTTGACTGTGAGTGCGTGTATCTGAACTTGTGCCAAGCGATGACGGCACAAAACCTTTAAACATTCTTAACCTCCAGCGTCAGGAAAGGAGTATCATAATCATAAAAAACCCAACCAACACCCCCCACCCCCCAAAAAAAACCTCCCACCAAACCTCACAATAGATTTTTTCCTGAAAGAAATGAGTTGAGCTTATTTTAAAAGACTAAGATGAACATTTGCTCCTTTCCCCTCGCCTGTAAACTGTTCCAATGTTTAATTATTATCATTGCTAAGAAACTGTACTTCAAGACGGAATTTGTCTAACCTCAGTTGATACTGCTATGCCTTTGTCAGCAAATCTCACAAGTCCTTTTAGAGAAAGATCAAGTCCTCTCTCAATTGTCTTTTCAATAAGCTGAGTAAGTTGAGCTCCTTTAAGCCTCACATCATGAGGCTTATTTTCCAGTCCCTGGATCATTTCTGCAGCTGTCCTTTGAATTCTCTCCAAATACATTGGCATTCTTCTTGAAGCATGGAAATCAAAATTCAATTCCAGTATCAGCCTCAATGTTGCTGTGTTTATAAGATTACTTATTTTTGCTTCACATTCCTTTCCCCCCCTTTTTTTTTCCTCCTCAAAATGCCCAAGAATCACACTAATCCTTTTGAACAAAATACTGACCCAAGTAACCATGTAGAGGCAACTAGCTGGAAAGACCTTAAGACCCTCTGAGCTACTACTTTCCAAAATGCTGTTTCACAGTGCATAGGTGGGTTTGCAGTTTTGTTAACAAATGCATCACCTTGCAACTGGACGGATTCGCATCTTTTATGGAAACATGGTGAAACAATCCAGACCTCTCCCTAAACATACTTTATTATCCCACTACTATGTCTCTGACAGAAGCTTTATAAATTTTTTTTATGCTATCCAGAAAAAAAAAGATTCTAAAGAGCAGTACATTCAAAGCTGACTTCATCTCACAACCTTCTATAAAGCTAGGTGTGTCCTTTCCAAGTTACAACCCCAGATCTCCACTGTTAACGCAGTTTCTCCAGCACAACCATTTCTACTGTCAGAGTACCCTGCCTCCTTCCTCCTAACTCTTGCCCTCTCCACCCAAAACCCGCATGCATCCCATGCCTACACCCAGTCCAGCTTCCACAGAACCACAGAATAATCCAGGTTGGAAGGGACCACTGAAGGTCAACTGACTGAAACCCCCTCCTCTCCCCACAGCAGGGCCAACTTGGATCAGGTTGCTCAGGGCTTTGCCCATTTCTTCTCCAGGGCCACTAAGCGTTTGCGTAACTATGCATTTTAAGGCCAAAAATAACCTTCTGATGGTCTGACTTTCCACCTAACAAAGACTGGAAAAATCTCACCTAGTCATTTCTACACTTGGCATCGCAGCTTACAAATGAGCTAGACCATGTTTGTCAAGCACAGCCTAAAAAACAGGGTATGGATTAACCACGGTTCTTTGGGGGAGATTTAAAATCCCGCAACAGACTGCAGCCCATCCCCAGGCAGCATCAACCCAAGCCATTAAGTCTTCACAGTGAGCACAGTACATCTGCAGTTCTTACGAAAAAAAGTGTAAAACTTCTTTTTAAAAATAAAACTACATCAAACACTTTCTCAGAAGCCTTTGAAGAACGCTTCAAACTACCCAAGTGAAGCTGCAGCCCTAACCACCCCTCCGAAGGAGACTGTTCTTCCGCTGCGTACGTAGGTGACTATAGATGTTCGCTTCCCCACCGTTTCATTAAACGTGTTAGTGGCAAATGTACTGATATAATTTTAAATGTTATCTTCCACGTCCACAGTGGTAAGATTTATCAGCACCTATCTTTATCGAGACGTTTATTTAACAGCACACTCACAGGACCTGTTTCCTTGACTACCTAGGGAAGGAATGTCCATCATCCCTTAACTAGCACAGAGTATCTTCCAACTCACACAGGCCAGCTCCTACAAACCTCACCAGGCCTTGCTTCAGTCACTGAAAAGAATCTCCCCCACCCCTCCAAAAGCCCCGTAATTATATAAACAAAGGACTAACATGGACATGTATTTATCCATACAAAAGCATGTCATAATAGTGAAGTTATCCCCCTTTCCTTAGGGAATAGCTGTGTGAAATCAAAGCAACTGAGAGCAGGGCTGGATTTACACCGAAATTAGAGATGTTAGCCAGGATCCTGTGATCCTCTCACCTTACATTCTTCCTTAAGCATCAATTTTTGGCCCTGTCAGAGAGGAACAAAACCTTCAGTCTGACTTGGGAGAGCCACTCTCGTTCTCACGTTACATTCTCTGCTCTCCTGTCTGGGATTACTAATGGTGTATTCCCTGCCAACAGCAGAGGATCTCTTTAAACCTGGAAAAATTGTGGAACAGAATAAAAAAAAAAAATCCCATCACATGAGTAAATGAGGCTTGACAGCATGATGGATGCTGCAGGTTCACGAGTATGAAGGCGCTCCTCAGAAGATGGCTTGCGCCTGTTACAGCTTCACATAAGCAGAAAAGATGCTGGTTTGCCGCATTCAGGAGGGAGATGCTCAACTGTTTAGATTGGACGCATTTTATGTAAGACTGAAGATGACTAAGTCACAGCTGGACAGATTATGTTCTAGAAGAAAGCTATGCGCTCCTCCTCCCTGTACCTTAAACACCAGCGTTTCCCAATCTGCATCTTTTCTCCTTTCCCTTTCAAACACAAGACACTGAATTATCCCCCCCCAAAAAAAACAGTCAGAAAATATTCAGGGCAATGTGCTTTACCCAAGAGGAATTTCACATGCACCAGTCATCACAGGGCTAATTTGATTTTGTCATTACGGAAAAACTGAGAACTACCAAGACCTCAGCCGGGTGACAGTTGGACAGGAGAATGATCTCAGCGCAGGAGGAAAACAGCACAGACAGGAATTATCCTCCTTAACAATGCAGATAGACTTTGTATGCGCGAAGCATCCAAACGCAGTTTGCCAAGATACTCTGAAGGCCCCTTATCAGTCCTGATGGCTACAAATCATCAGCAACATTGTTCTTAACCCAAAGCTAGTGCCATGCGGGAAATACACCCCGGCTCATCCTGCCACGCTTCCCTGCAACTACTCACACAGATTTTTTTCACCTGTATCCACTACACAAGGCACTCCCCATCACACCTATTAACACCAATACCAAAACCACGGATCGCTGTACTGAAAAAGAAGCCAAAGGTATAAACAGAAGCGGCACGTGGGCAGAGGTGAGGACTGGCGTGGGCGAGACAGCTACCTAACAAAGTAGGTAGAGAAGCAATTTGCACCACTAGACCAGGAGTCAAAAAAAAATAAAAATCCATGTTTTACCTCCACACTGCCTGTAAGATGTCCTACCCAAGCTTATCTCTTTTTTGTGCCTTAATTTTCCTATCAGTAAAATCAGAATACTACTTCTGAGCTGTCACACGCAGTGTTTTGAGCCATGCATGTGAAAGCTGGAGCTCCATCGCAGAATTGCATCTTGAACTTTTGTGTGGAAAAAAACACCTGGAAAAAAACCTGAAATCACTGTGGGCACTTCACTTCTTTCATTCACGGTCAGTACGGGCTGAGGACCCGCGCACGCATCCCGGGTGAGCAGTGGCAGCCTCCCCAAAAGCAGGGATGATCAGTTTAACCGGAGAGATTTAATTACACCTTCTCAATACTAACACAACTCCATAGCAAATCCCACTGTTCAAGATGAGTTTTCACATTTTAAACCCACATACCATTTCAGGAACAACCACCTTTCTTAACAACTTGGGTAATCTTGTTATACAAGATGCTGAAAAGTTTCCATCATTTCTCAAATACATGTCAAGGCCGTTTATTTCCTCCCTCACAAACCTTCTCTTCACGTAAAAACGGAAAATATCAGAATTCCTTGCAAATGTTGCCCCAACACAGCGACTCTCATGGGAACAGCCTACTTCACTATCGCTCAGAAAAAGAAGCATCTGAAAATGTGACACTCTAAGAGCAACAGAAAGCTACAAACTTTGCTGAGGAGAACAGCCTGCTCCTAGATCACCCCCATCCATCTTCACTGTGTGATACGGTTTTTAAAAACCAAGGAATTTTCAGTCAAGGGATTTCACCAAAAGGATCCTGGTTACATTTTCATACAGTTCTGCAAAAACCAGAGAAGTTACATGAACATTTGGACATGTCATTTCATTCTCCTTGCTCCTTCAAGGTCCTTTTCTCCACGTACGATTCAAACAATTTCTGCTGACCGGTTTCGAGCTGACAGTCCCAAGCTGCGTCCAAAGTATAGTCTCACTTTCAGAACATGCTAGTGCTTTAGTCTTCATTAATTTACTACTTCTATCTGCGTACACAAGGCTCAGAAATACAGCAGCAGGAAACAGGAACTACGACACATTAATTTCCCTCTTACATTCTCTGGTTCTCCAGCAGTATGTGGGGAAAGCCTTTTCCCAGTTCGTGAATTTTTCATCTTCTTACAAATTCTATACCTGAACTTTTCCTAAAGGATACTCTGAACCCATAGTGGCCGAAGGGAATCCACCAAACACTGGACTTGGGCTGCCAGACAGAAGCAGTTCTGTGCTCAGCTTCTTGAATTTCTCCGACGGACCCACACCATGCTCCAAATGTTTCAGGAGCTAAGCTGGGATGGTGACAAGCACCACTCTTCTAGCAGTGCTAACGGTGACTTCCATAGGTGTGTGAAGGACGTCACCACCTTAGGACTTCGGCATCCAAGTGCCTCCCACGTCGGGCAGAGCACCCAACAACAGCCTCTCCGAACAGCACCATCGCGGCGCAGCGTTAAGGTATTTCCTCATCTCACAAATCGCAGTTTTAACCTCAGCAGAGATCTTCCTACTGAGAAGATACCTAAAGAGACAGATTTGGGATGGCACACCCCAAAATACAATGTCTATTAAATAGCAAAACTTTCCACCTTCTGCCCGGCCACTGTCAGATAAAGGATGTGTCCCAGCCCTGGGTGCTCACCTGGGGGCACGGGCAGGGAAGGGACACAACCACTGTACCTATATGTCACCCTGCTGCTCACCCAGGTATTCAGCTGCCTCACTGCAAAGTCAAACCAACTGCTATCGGCCGTGAAGCACAACACAGCAAACACAACCTGCTTAGTTCCTTTATTGCAACATGGTTGATTTGGGGCTATTTGCGAAGATTTTCATTAACTAAAAGATTACCCTCACAACAGATGAGATTTCTTGCTTATGAGACATAGTGCTCCCGCCCAACAGGATTTTTTGCACAACGATATGCATTTGGAGATGTCATGACATGCTAACATGTAAATAACTTTATTCAAACTCAAAAAGCCAAAATGCTGCCCCAAGTCCTATTAGACCAAATAGTCTCACTAGGTAAGAAATTAAAAGCCTCAACTCCCAGGGAGCAGATGGTGCAGCACACACTGGGATTTGCAGGACATGGCCAGTCGCTCTATTTCAAACATACGCTGCTGTAACCAAGTTTTCCATATTAAAAGAAAAAGGATTCAAGTTTCTGCTGCAACTGGCCTCGGCTGAATTAAATTTTTGCGTTGTTCCAGTTGTACCCATGTCTCTATACATTTTCAGCAAAGCCTGATGGAATTTATGTTATGGGTTTTTACTACTACATTTTTTATAATTTGATTGACAATGTATCCTCAGTAATTCATCATTTTTTGCCTGCCTGGATATCTCATAAGTCATAACGACTGGCAATCTTCTAGTTACCACGTTAAAAAAAAGGGGTAAGGAATATTGTGCGGTACATTAATTTACACAGATTTGTCATAATTGTATACTAATTAACATTTTGCCATCTTCTGAAATGAGACATCACCTCAGCTCTCTGCTGTATTTACTTTCTGCAAAAATATACCTACAAGAACTCATTATTTTGAAACAGCTCAGCACCACGGGTAGGTTATAACACTGTTCCCCTGTCACAGATCAACCCTACATGAAAACTCACATCTGACCAGCTTCCTGAGCAAACAAGAACAGACCAAGGAAAGACTACACTGCCAATATTAAAGCAGAAAATCAAATGTTCATCTAAAGAAAGTACTCCATGCACAGCAGCCAAAGGCACAAACCCACAGCGTGTCACAGATGGAGCTACCATCCACTGCCTGGGGAGCACTGTCGGGTCCAGGGGACAGCCTGAGCTGGCCTCACTGTGTGCGGCCACCAAAAGGTGGGGACCCTGCTCCTCTTCTCTGGTCCCCACCCGTATGCTCCCCCCTATTTATTTTGTGAGGGCCCTGGATGCTTGTCAAATCTCTCGGTGAGCCAATTCAGTTCACTATCTTGGCAAAAAAAATAATCCAGCAAAAACCAAAACATAAAATAAGCCCAACATAGCTTTCTGCTAGGTTAGCAAGCTGAAGGAGTTCAGAAAAGGGATGCAGCGAGCAGCAGAGCTGGCAAACGGAAAAGGCAGAACTCCCCTTTAGGTTGGAGAGGAAGGGGGAGCAAAACTTCCCCCATTCAGCAGCAGAGCTGTTGGATGTACTCAGCTGTCTCATGTAACTTCACCCGGAGTAACCCCACTCGCAGGGTGCAGTTCTGCAATAGTTTCAAGCTGACTTCAGCTGGCACAGCGTCAGCCTCCCCAACCCTTCCTGCACTGGTGCTAACCTGACCCCACAGGCCAGCAGCTCAGGCAGAAGCCAGCAGAAAACTCTTACTTCCAAAAATGAAATGCACTTGTTTTCATCATGGTAGCCCTCCTGAATAGATCACTACTGGAGCAGGCGTGTGCCAGAACAGAGCCAAGAGCAGGACTGCGGCAGCAGCACGTCAGGTCAGCGGGAACTGCCACAGAACTGTATCACTGGTGTGCACCAAAAACCCGCACAAAGCTGTGCAAAGAACATGCAGTGCGTCACAAACACCCATGCCAGTTTAACACACAAATTTCCATAGAGGAGCAAACCCTGAGGTGGGTATTAGAACTGCACAACAAAGCGAGTTTGTGGCAAGATTAGAACCTGACTTTCACCCTGTAAGCATCCTTGTTCCCTATTAACCTCCAGGCCATCCCGAACCCCAACACCCTTGAAATTCATGAAACTGCAAGAGAACTTAGAAAGCTGTTCTCCTCTACAGTCAAGCAGCCCCTGCTTCACTTGATCAAGCAGTCATCTTCTCTTCAAAGGTTCACTGGAGCTGTATTTATACAGGAAGCTTCCAGATCTTTGCTGTGGCAAAAGTTAATCTACAGCCACATTACTGAAAGCATTCTTGCAGCATGATTATAAGTTATTCCAACCTAATGCCACCAAAACACAGGAAATAATTTGTTTTAGTGTCTTTAATTAAAGGCCACATGAATGCAAAAGGCTCACATATTCTTCCAAGGATCTATAAATTGATACTGCAACTCAGGTTGAGACACGCTAACTATTTTAAGGGCTGCACGCTGAACCCCCAGGGCACTTCAGTTTCCTAAATCACGGGTTCTCAAACTTTTCCCAGTCTATTCCTTCCTGCCTACAAGCAAGGAGACATTCTCACCTCCTCATTCCCTCCAATAAAAACATTTGAGAATTGCTCCTTGGGAGCAGCTTCCACAACAGCGTCCTGAAGAGGTACCAGTCCCAGAGAGCGACCGAGAGCACTGCCAGAGGGATGTCATTTGGGCAGAGGCACAGCTGGGAAATAGGGCTACACTGAAAAGTACCCCCCTGCTCCCACCCTCTGCACTACCTGGAGCTGTGATGAGAAGTGTCAGCCTTCCTGGTCCCATCCTCCTACCAGCTACCACCTCTGCAGCCCCCATATTCTGCTCCCAGAAGCAAGCTGCACCTTTCCCTCCTCCAGTCTGAGCAACGCGGTTTGACACGAGCTTCCTTATCCAAATATTTCCATGCAACGCAAGCCTCAAAAATCCTCTGGCCACTTATTTTCATGATTCAAAGTCTATGCAAAACCAAGAGACTGCATTATCTGACACGAACTAACACACCAAGCTGCATCCTGGCTTTTTTTTTTTTTTAACAACTAAATCATCATCAGCAGGCATGTTCTGTTACTAAGTTTGATGGCGGGATCTCACACTCCTTCCCTATCAACGACTTACATTTCAAACCGCTCAAAGTCAAGAGGATTCTTCTCAGTATCAGGACCTCAAACTGTTTTCTGGGCTGCTGGCACCGTCACTGAAAAAGTTTTGCCCCGTAAATCAACAAGGCAGCAGAAGAAAAAAAACCCTGGGATGAGCTCCGTAAGGACAACAGGCACGAAGCCTGAGTCACTAAATGAGCAGCTACCAAATCCAGACAATATCTGCTTGTCAATGTGTATGATTGCAATTGTAATCCCGCTCTAAATATGAACACATCAAAAGCACCGTGACCTTTCTACTCTGAAATTACTCTAAAATATTTCAGGGCTTAAGCATTTTGGTTTTAAAACTAATTCACATTCTCTCTCAAAAGGCTGCTTGTAAGTTAAAAAAAAAATAACCAAGCTTGTTTAGAACAGGATGAATAAGCAAAAAAGTTTGCTGCCTTGAAAACTGCACAGATCTGACTGCTTGGGATACCTCCCCTTCGCTAAACTTAGCCCTTCCGTGACCCCTGGGGAGGAATGCAAGACCTGTCTACGTTATCAAGTTTATAAGGATTAAACTTTAGCATAAACAACAGATCAACTTCTAAACTGCACTCTAAAAGCCAAATTCCTGACTATTTCTCAATGCCACTCTTCTCTGTTCCTCCCTCTTCGTTCCCCCTTTTTTCTTCATGTTTGGTGAGTGTGGGACTATTAGATTCCTGACCACAAAAGAAATGACTTCTCCTGCTCACTGAAAGCTCGCCACTCCAACGGCTGACAAGTCCTCCCACATTTTTCCACCCTGAAGCCTGAGCACATCAGTACGCTCTTCTGAGTATTTCCCATATTGCTCATTAAAACGATTGGGGTTTGTGTGCGTTTGGTAGGATGAAAAAAAAAAAACTCACAAAGAAAGTTTTTCTTTCTCAAATTTATTATTCAAAAATACAGTTTGTTTGTTCTACTGTTTAAGCATTTAAATTAGCTTTAAGGATCAGAAAGTTGCAGATTTACAATTTAAACAACAATATTGATGCTCCTGTAGGGCTTGTGGCAACAAAAACTAGTGTTAGGGCTATTATTCACTGCAGATTTCTTCTTTTGGGCTACAGCTTTTCAAGTTCAGACTCATCAGTTGAAGTGCGGGAAAAATCCCTTTAGCTATTTTTGTTACAGGAAAATAATACTTCACCACTAGCTCAGGCAGGGGGGAAGGGGAACGATGAACAAGAATCTCCTGCTTTGTCGCGTAGATCATCCTCCAAGACAAAGAGCATCTTTACTAATTAAAGAAGAAAAAAAAATTTAAACTAGGAGCAGTTGAAAAACTGTTTCTCAGCATGCTCAGGGGGCATTAGCTGCGATTTCAGCAGCTTAGCAAGTCCCACCCCTGCGAGAGCTCGGTGGGGAGGCCAGGAGCACTGCACATTCTCCCTCCGCAGCAGGGACAGGGGCCGCCGCTCGGCTCAGTTGCTACAGGAATACTGGAAAATTGCCACCAAAATAGCAAATCCCGTGAAGAAAAAAAAACCAACCCAAAAAACCCAATCAATCAAACCAAGAAACCCCCAGAAACTTTAATAAGGAATTAAGAAAAAAGTGGAAAAACTCCCCTCAGCTCCCACAGTTTCAGGATGTTGAACTCTTGCTGAATTACAGTCTGGGGCTTTTTCCACGATCAAAATAAGCAAAAGCTTTAGGCCGAGACAGATTTATACAAAACTGTCTCGAACAATATAAGTGCAAACTTACTGTGCACTAACTCTTGCCACAAGTCAGTCATGGATGCCAAAGACTGGCTGCAGAATCTGTAACAGCTTTAACATCTGTAGCTTTTTTATTTGGAAAAGAAAAAAAAAAACTAAATAAGACAAGTAAAATGCAAAAAAAAGTCTTTATTTTAAAATCAAATAGCAGCTTAAGTTTCATAGGAGCAACTGAGGCTTAATATCTCACATACTATACATTTAAACATACATTTAACGCTTTCAGCTGAAGTACTGCTACTACATCTTGTATATATATAAAAACCCTACGCCTATTGCAACCTTTTTTATATACTGCACATAGCACGACATTCCGCTGGCAAGATTTCAGAGTCACACAGGCAAGCAGCACCAGAGTGAGAACACAAATGTGCATCTGTAATACAGGAATATTGCCATGAGAACAATGATTTTTGAAGTTTCAAACCTCTGAGCGCTCATTATGTTTGTTTTACTATTGCCAGAATAGATAGAAACATTTTTATCTCATCACATCATTCAAAACAAGTTTGTAACACGGTCTGATCACCCAAAATGGGAGAAAGACTAGACTGGTCAGACTAATAAATTACATGGCTGGGACATCCCACATTTAGTTCTCCCTCGCATGCTTTGCACCTGGAAGTTTGAATTTAAAATGTGGGGTTTTTGTTGGTTTTTTTTTTTTTTTAATTTCAGGGAACATCTGGAAATTTTACATCAGCCGTTGTCACTGGATCCCCCCAGCCCTTAAAGACTGTAAACTGCTGCACCCTCTGAGACGCCAGTTCAACGCCATCTCCTTCCTGTGGGTTTTTTCAACTCTGACCTCTTACCTTTCAAAATAAGATCTGGGTGTAACTGAGTCCTCTTTCTAAAAAGAGATTTAAACGTACGTGGGATTTCACTGCCTCACCTTGGGATGGTGAAATCGCAGACAACATCAGCTAAGGATATTACTTTCAGGTCACTTGGGATATGACAGTAAAAGGAAAAGCCAGGGCCCTGCCAAAGCCGTGCCAGTTATCCAACAGGATGCGAGGCAGCGGATTAATTCCCCATTATAACATACAGACACTACAAACAGCACACAGAGAGACTGTAAACAATGATTAAGGGGACATGAAGATCACTTGCTGTATTTTATTAAACCGAGGAGCTAGTTTTTGTACTCACAAAATCCTAAATTCACTACTGCTGTCCTGTCACTCCGTGCTAGGCAGTAGACACCACGTCCAGCCCCAGTGACGGATGCATTTCAGGTGGGTTAAAAGGTGCTCACCTCACCTTACGAAACAATTGTGCTACAGATCCTGAAATCTAAGAGCAACTCGGAGTTTGGCATCTATCCCACGATTGCTCACAGTCAAACAGATTTAAGGGTATATTTTAATCTTCCTCACATTGTTCTGGTCCTGGAATTCTTGCTTCAAGCTCACAGTAATGCTGAGTTTGGTAATTCAGGCCAGGGCAAGGGGCTCCCCATTCTAGGTGTTAGTTTACAAAGATGGCAGTTGTTCTCTAACGCTAATGTATTCCCTTTTCCCATACTGCATACCTCAACGAACAGTTTCATCTTTAACAAATGCTTTGGAACACACCGATAGCTCCAAGGCACCGACACAATATCATACAGACAGCGGTCAGTGCCAAATGGTTAGTTAAGCAGATAAGAAAGGCACTCATTCTTCCTTAAAAAAAAAAAAAAAGCTATTGCAGTCAAGTAGACGAGTGTGGGGATAGAAGCTGGCAGATTCCACAATACAGAGTCACGTCAAAAATGGCCTCCTGCAAACTGTTCCTTCATCAAGCATTTGAGTCAACCGAAAGAGAGGAATCTTCCCCCATTATTCACAGGAGGTTTCACCTCCCTATTCCAAGGCAGAGCAGCATTTTCTATACGTTTTGACATACAACTGCCTCAGAAGCGCAGAGGATAAATTCGACTGTGCAGCAGAGGGAAACTCCTCTCCTGGATTTCTGTTTGCAGTCCCAAAGTTGAGCCAGGCCTTTATTTTGACTGTTCCCTGGTCTGTGAATGGAAAATCCCTTCTCAGCACTAGCAGGCTGGTGTCTGCTGCACACACCCACTGCACACAGCAGAAATTCCAGTCAATAAGGCAAGTGGGGCCCAGGCGATGGAAGGGGAGGAAGGAGACATACAAACAATAAGAAAAGCATCTGGCTCTGTTACTGGCTGGAAAGGAGACTGGAGTTCAAAAGAGACACGACTGCAGCCTTCACCGAACAGGAAGATCATATCAATTCTCACTGTCCTACTTCTCACATGGACCAAAATATCTGGAAAGGGTAACCCAGGGTTTCCAGCCCACGCTTTAATGCGATTCCATTAACTCAACTTCAGCGATGAAACCCACCTTTTGTCTCACTGGACCAAAACACAGCCCCCACTCCTTCTCTGGACCTGTGGAAATGGCCCGAAAAGTAAAAGCCCTTTGCTGAACGTGAGCCAGCCATCTCTCCATCACCACACTAATGGAGGCTGCTCTGCTGTCCTTCCCTGGAGATAGCAGCCAAGTCTACTGAAGCTTCTCTCATAGCAACCAGAGCTCCAGAGCCAACAGCAGCTGCTGTCACTGCCTTCAACGCTTACCCACAGGATCCAGAGCAAAGCAACACCCTCCTCCCTGCACCTCTAGAGCAAAAAAAAAAAAAAACATGCAGAAGGCTGGCGACAAGATGACTTCCTGGGTCAACCACAAGAAGAAAAAAAAATAAAAATCCTAGTATTTCCTATCCAAGTGAAAAGGGGAATCTCCTATTCCTACTGAAGAAATAAGAAATTCCTTTTCTGGGTTTAGGTTTAGCCTTACAGCAGCAACACCCAGGTAGGATGGGGGGGAACCATCCAAAATCCACCCTGTACCACCACGAAACACCAAGTTCTTCGAGACCCAGCTGCACCCTTTACACCATGAGGGGTGTTCACCCCCTCGCCCGGTCCAGCCGTACCCCCAGTGTTCCCATTACACACCCGCAGCACACCCACAGCCCTCCACAGATCCTCACACCCCCCCCTAAAAAAACCCCACCCGTGGATCTTAGCTCCCGGCAGAGGAGCAGGGGGACAAGGCTG